>CM061249.1:600000-1177745 GCA_022605425.2 Hamiltosporidium tvaerminnensis
TTATTTTGTATACTATAAAAGAAACTATTTAAAGGGAACGCAAATCCATCTAATGTAATATAAAAAAACTTTTTTTATGTTATGCGTGTTTTTATTGCTGATTTTTGCACCGATTTATTAGTTATTTGATTTAAGAAAGCTACAAGGTATTGTCTACCTTGTCAGTTAGTCTCGGCTTGTTCAATTTGAAAAATTTGATAATAAAAACAGAATGAATATACAGCATTATGCTTTTGAACGCATATCTGGCAATTTGTTTCTAAAAAGAACAAAGATGCTACTCTTAATGACTAAAACTTTATGTTTCCTTCTAAAATATCTATATTTTTCTAAAAAATATCGAGACAAAAAATATATGATGAAACTCGATTTTGTAATATGTAAAGTATTATTCGTTCTTTTGTTTGGAATATATGATTTTTCGTTTTGCGCTAATTCAACAAAAAATTGAGCGTAGTATAAAAAAAAACCATATACATTTTAAGAAAATATCAAAACATTACTGAAGTTTATTTAACTATTGTTTATGGACTTTAACTTATTTATTTCGTCAATATATGTATAGATAAATACACCATATAGTACTCAGCTCATTTCAAAAATTCAAAATAAAAACTTTTGCAGATATAAAGAAATAATCTCGGTGTGAACTAGAAAATCACCATTTTCCAATACTTGTGTGCTTTTCTATAGCCTAAGAACCATAATCCCCGAATTTTTGTATAAAATACCTCATAAAGACTTTGACTAATTTTAAAAGACGTAATATGAAATTTTAATTGTGCGAAACTTTTAAAATTTGATTAAAGTATATTCATTATAGATTTTCTGCTTCGAGTAATATAAAGCGAACAATTTTAAGCAAGTACACATTGATCAATATTTTTTACATTTTTTTCAAAAATTTAAACATTTAAAACTTAAAAAGTTAAATATCCTCAATTCCGAGATGTAAAAGAAGTTCGGAATAAATAAAGATGTAAGAAAAAGCTTTAATGAACAGGCAATTGCAGATAATTTAAATTTTCATAAAAGAAATATAGTGTATTCAATTCCATTGCAAGTAAAAATACAAATTGATAAATTAACAATAGTAATGTAGTAACCATTTCATTTCTTTTACATAAATATATGAAAGATAGTATCATTTCTACTATATAAAATGTCACTTTAAATGTAAATAGTTCTCTAATAGTTATTATAAATATCTTATAGATCAGGTTATCTACTACTATTAAAACGTAAATATAGCAAAAATAGCTAATGAAAGTTCTTATGGAAACGTCTTTTTTTATAAACTTGCAATTGTTAAATTTCAAAAAAATAGAAAAGTAAGTTATCAGGTTAAATATTACGTATAAAAAAACACATGAGGACGACATTACATATATTGTATTCATATTAAGTGTGTTCATATATAACTCGCTTATAATGAATACAAAACCAAAGCAAAATATTATTACATAATATATATCATATTCAGTTTCAACTCTTTTGGAACTTCTATGAAATAAAAAACTAAATTTGTATAAAAACATAAGTAAAATGTACTTAAATATTATAAGCAATAAATTTGAATTTAAATCTATATCATATATCTTTGTATAAAATACTACGGGAAGTGATACTTCTATTAGGAAAATGACTATAAAAAATATAATTTCAAAGAATCTATCTTTAAAATTAAATTTCATATAAGATTTTCTTTTTCCGGGATTTCTCTTTCTTGTTTTACTTGGCAATGTTTTCCAGAATTTCATTCCAAATATATATAATAATTGATGACAGAACAGTTGATGGATTATTTTTATACTAAACAATTAATCATATAAAATAAATATATCAATTAGTTTCAATTAATCTCATTAAAAAATTTTTCAAATTAAAAATAAACTGACAGGAAATATCTTAGTTAATACACTTGCTTCATTGATTATTATATAGAATCGATTGCGTTTTTGAGACCTTAATTAATTGAGGTTTCCGATTTTATAATTATATTTTACTTAAATAATTTGATTTGTTTTTGTTTGAACAACTTTTTTCTGTAATTCAGTATTACTTAGACTGGCTTTTAAGTTTATGAAACCAAATTAAGTTTTATATGAACAAAAAAATGCAGTGAATTATCCTCTTAAATTCAAAGGCTGAACTATAATTCCTTTTTATTGGCATTTTAGACTTTATAACCAGCGATCAGTTGACTCGTACATTTTATAATCATTTATACCTGTATTTTTAGTCTTTACTGGGCAATCACTCACTAGAAATCGAATATTTTTTGCATCTGGATATTTTTCCTCTTTTGATCTGATCGCTTTTGATTTTTCGAAGAGATTCAGCTTGACATTTTCTGTTTATTCTGATCGATTTCCCATTTATTTTTATTCAATTTCGTCTTTTTGTCGTTAAATTTTCTTTTATAAAGCATTTTTTGGCATTACGCTGTATAAGTTGATTGATTGTTTGTGTAACTTCCTAATTATTTTTATTAAAAATCTTTTAATGAACAGGTATAGAATTATATATGAATATTCAAGCAATAATTGTTTTGTGTAATTATTTTTGAGGATATTTATAAATTTCAATTAGAAAAGGTAAAAAAAGTTAATTCTATCGTATAATTTTTTATTTGTATAAAAAAAAGCTTAAAAAGAAATCCTAAGAAATCTATTGATTTGAATCTTACTCCAAAAATTAAAACTTAAAACTTAAAACATTAAAAAAGTTAAGAATGCTTTTATTTTTATATATTAAAATCTAGAATGGATATTTAAGAAGAGTTAGTGCAAAATTTTTTTTGACTAAATCAAACGTTTGAAGGGTATTCTTTTCAACTTCTATACATTCAAACTGAAAAAAAAATAATTAAAAAAAACACTAAGCGTTATTTTTTAATTTTAACACTATTACTGCTTTCTTACATTTTTCACCCGATTAAACATATCGAGTGGTACTTTTCCGTCCTCTTCACATCAATCGATTAATAATTATATATGGGAAATTTAATAATTTGATTTTGGCCTTTCTACAACTTTCCAGATTCACCTTCAGAAAACTTTTATATTTCTGCTAGAAATATATTTCTTTTTTACGATCGAAAACATTTAAAGATGCCAAAAAAATTATATAATTGCCGATTTTAATCGCAGCTTTAATATTATAAAATATAATGCAATATTTTTTAAGAAATTACTTCGAATAAATAAATGTAAATTATTTTGGGATAAGTTAGTTATACTGCTTAAGTTTTTTTTGTCTTTAGTTTGAAAAAAGCCATTGAAGCGATCAGAATATTGAAATATATCTTTTTTTGTTTTGAAAGCTTTATACAATCTATATGATAATATATCATATTACGCAATTGTTTAAAAAGTGTTTGCTTAATAAATTCAGTTTTTTCTTGAACTCATTTAAATAAATTAGATTACATATGTAGTTTGAAGAAAAATAGATGTAATTCAATTATTTATTTTAAGCTCCATGAATACTCATTATAATAAATTTAGTAGTAGAATAGTATATTTAGTATAATACACAAAATATTTTTACATTCATTCATTCATCTTTGAGACTACAGCCCTGTGCAAACCTTGGCCTCCAATAGTAATATCGCCTACTGGTCTTTTTCCAGTGGGTTCGTTTACTTATTGAGTTTCGTAACAGGTAGTTTTAAAGCGTGGGTTGTTAGCCCTACGCCCATCCCAACATGGAGTATCAGTCCCTTTTAGTCGCCTCTTACGGCAAGCTGAGAATACTCCAAACCAATTCTGCTCTCGGTATGGTGCGGAAATATTTTTACATTATTGACAAAATATTATTCTACTCTAGGATTAACAAATTCGGTCACTAAAAATTTCGAACACATTTAGCGTAAACGATAACGCCAGCACAAAATAGTTTCTAACACAAAATATTTTGACCGTATTCTTATTATTTAATTTATTCCTTAAATATTTTTTAATTTAAAAACTGATTAAATCGAAATATTTATTCTTTTTAGGTAAATAAATTATATGTTTTGTTACGAAAAATTGATCCATTTATGAATGGAAACCATTATCCAACGATATAAACACTTTATTCATTATGGTTTTACAACTTATTAGTATATATTATACATTTACAATTTTTAAAATATTTTTAATTCATTTCTATCATTTTACATAGCAATGTAGAAATTTAGTATTTTTGTAGGTTCTGTTTATTTCTAGTAAATATTTAAATTTGATATTATTAAAATATTTAAATCGACAGAATTTAAATAAAATAATTTTATAGTACTGTTATTTTATTTAGAATCCAAATATAATATTAGAATTCTCGTCTGCACAAGTTTATTGTAAATAAAATAAATAAAAAATAATCAATTCGTTATTTGTAGAAATTCTCTTTTGAATAAATTTATTGTAAAAAAACGAAATAAAAAGGTCCAATTCGGTATTTAGAAGAATAAAAATTCTTTTTTAAATAAATTCAACAAAAAAATATAAAAATAATTTTTAAACCAGTTTTTAAATTAACTGATAAATAAAAAAAACAAAATCATTAAATATCTGACATTTTCTATATTACACTAATTGAATTCTATTTAAGGAATTAAATTTGATTAATTTATCTATAAATATATTCAGAAATTTCTACCCATGACGAGAAAAGAAGGAAGAGCTATTTCCCATCCAAACATAGCATTGGTAAAGTATTGGGGGAAAAAGGACATTGAGATGAATATTTCTTCTAACATGTCTGTGTCTCTTACTTTAAAGAATTTGGAAACTGTTACAGTTGTATCACCAAGTGAAGAAAAAAGAGACATTTTTATTTTAAATGGACATGAAAGGCCTATGAAGGAGAGAATGATCAAAGTGATACAACTTTTCAAGAAGAGAGCAGGTGATGTATCGTATATAAAGATCGATTCGAAAAATAATTTTCCTGATTCTTGTGGATTAGCTTCTTCTGCTTCTGGATTTTCTGCCTTGGTAAAAGCACTTAATAACTTTTACGATTTAAATATTTCTACACCCGAACTTACAGAGATAGCAAGATATGGTTCAGGTAGTTCCAGTAGAAGTATTTATGATGGATTTGTATGCTTGGATGGTGTCAAATCATATAAGGTTTCTGACTGGGATGATGTCAAAGTATTTGTAATTCTTTTGGAAGATACCGAAAAAAAAGTATCGAGTACAGAAGGAATGATTAGGTGCGCCAAAACAAGTAATCTTTACAATTTAAGATTGAAATATATTAATTACAAAGCCCAAGAAGCTATGGAATATATTAAAAATAAAGATTTTACAAATCTTGCTGTTCTTACCATGAAAGAGGCAAATGAAATACATGCTATATTTATGGATTCTTATCCACCTATTTGGTATTTGAATCGTAGAAGCTTTGAAGTAATCGATAAGGTGTTTGAATTAAATTCTAAATCGATTAAAGCAGCTTATACTTTCGATGCAGGCCCAAATCCTTTTATTTTAACTTTAAGAAAAGATTTTGAAGAAATATTTAACCATTTTAAAAATCTTGGATTTAAAGTTATTGAAGCGCTCTAATTAAAATTTTAGTCTCGTAAATATGTTTAAATTTCTTTAATAACTTTTAGAGAATTCTTTATCGTTAATGAACATCCCACTATTTAATTCCCTCTTATTTTTCAATTATGAAAATTTATGAATTTCTATTATTCTCAATGAATTTTCTTAATTATTCTTGGTTTTTATAATTGCTTCAATTTTTAGATTTTTTATGTTCTTCGAAATAATTTCATTATAAAGTCAAGTCTTTCTTAATGAATTTATTTTATCTCGTTTAAGTTTTATATAGTGTTTATTATAATTCTTTATAATAATATCTTCTTATTATATTCCGGTATCTCTCGAAATATTTTTATACTCTTTTCTATGGTGATTCCTTCTTGTTAATTTTTTTCTGATTTCTCAGAGTTTATGAATTCTTATTTGATTTGATAAAGAATTATAATCAGAAGCCAAAAATATTTATTCTCTATTTATTAAACTCTAAAACTTACAGTCATTTTTTTAAAAAAATACTGAAAGTTAATAAAAAAAACTAACATAAGAAATATTCGAATAAATAATTAAATACACTGTTTAATTGACAAAAAAATATTTAAATTTACGATTTTAGTATTTCTTTTGGTTTTTCTAAATTTATATTTTAAACTTTTTCTTGGAAAACTGAATACTAAAATACGATTTTAGTTATTTTGTAATGATCTGTAAAGTATACGTCAGATGTTTATATGATGGATTATAATTGTAACTAATTATTAAAGATTAGTTAGCTGGAGGTTTTTAATTTATAAAAATCAGGAGTAAGAAAATTTAATAGCACTTTCAAACTTTTATGTCAAATTTTTTTTAAAAAAGATTCTTTGCAAAATAAAAAGAAGTAGAATTATGTTTATTGAAGTGATTTTTTCTAACATTTTAAATCAATTTTTTTTTGAAAACAAAATCTTTAACAAAATCATTTAGTGAGGTTTTTACTTTAGAAAATTGTTCTTTACTAGTCATTGTATCATACTCGGAATATTCAAGTACGGATATAAGATTACATATTCCATAATAATCTTTAAAACATTCAAATAATTTTATAACAAAATCTAGTTCGCTAAAACTATAAAAAATACTTATTTCTGGTGTATTATCATAAGCCTCTAAATACTTAATAATTTTATCAGAAATGTCCTCATTAAATTCAAATGCATTCACTTTTATAATATTTTTATCGTAGTTAAACAATGCTATGTTGTTATTTATTTGTAGTATTTTAGATTTTACATCAAATGATATTTCTAAATTGGTTTGTTCTATTTTTACATTATATGGTATTTCTTTGTTATTTATTTGACCAATAAATATTACAAAAGAATTGTTTTCTATTGACATGGTGGGTTGTTAATTATAACGGTATAAATTATATTTTTAATTGGCAAATCAAATTTTATAAATTATAAAAAGTTGGGAATTGTAAAAAAAAAGTATTTTTTACAAATTTGGATTACAAAAATACTTCTTAGAATTTTTTTACGTATTTTGTAAAAAAAACTTATTAAATACTTTTACAGTTACCAATATAGAAGAAGGGTGTTGAAGGTTTGGCAAAAAAAAGGCTTCCACGGGATTCGAACACGTGACCTTTCCCTTACTAGGGGAACGCTCTAACCAACTGAGCTAGAAAGCCATTAACTATGAATAATTTACTATATAATTTCTATCTACAAAGACTATTTATAATAAACATAAACCTCAGTAAGCATGAAAGTGTTACGACCGAATACTTAAATTAAGAACCATAGAATCTAGATAAAAGATCAAAATAAAAGAAATAGGTCAAAAATTTAGGAAAAATAGAAATTATAAAGGAAATTTCTGCCAAGGGTAAATTATAATGAAATATAAAGAAAATGATCTAGTTTTAAATTTCTATTTTAATTATAACTGAATAGATATACAGGACCTTTATTTAAACTTAATTCTTATTGATTCAAGATTCACTTCAAATAGGTGAAACTGAAAAACTTAGGAAGTATGACCTGGTAGCCAATGAGCTGGGTTTTATTTATAAGTGTAGTTTTGAGATAATCTCTTATGTGATGACCTGGACGGCATCGTGACCAAATACCATAAATCACACCTTAAAAGACTATAAATACCCATGAATGTAGAGGCATACATTTAGTCTATAGTACTTAATAAAACAGTCGAAACAATTTCCTTTGATCGACGAAGAGGACTTGAGTCAGCACCAAATGTCGAAAAGAGCGTCAATGTGTGTTGTTATGAGAGCAGAGATGCATGAGAAACCAACATCCCTTTTGAAACAAGCGAGTAGAGAGGAAAATGGGGCAAAAAATTTAAAAACAAAAAATAAAGCACCCTTTATTTCAAAGGAGGAACCGACGATAAATATAAATAAAGAGTTAAAGTTGGAAGAAGAAACAACTTTGGTGAAAAGGGTAGAAGAAAATGCATAAAAATCTTCAAGCCACTTTTACCCAGAATTTTATTAAATAAAATTCTTATTGATTTAATATAATTATAACAGATTTTAGATTTACATGAATCTAATGAAAAAGTATTTACTTCCCAACACTTTTCTTATTGTTAATTGATAAATAAACCACTTATTACGATATATTCTAAGTTTATGATCATATTGTTTATGTCTTATCTAATATTGTCTATAATTGATAAAAAAACGGCTTACTAATATGCTTTGAATTTACATATCACTTTAAGTAATATTTAGACTTTCTTTGAAAATCAATGTTTAATATGTCTAATTGTTTTTATATAACTATCAATTATTATTATTTTATAGTAGCTTTGTTCAAAGATAAACTCTTTATAATCTTTTGAAGTAATAAACATGTATAATAAAATCAATTTATGCTTTAAAGTACAAATAATTAATTCTTTTGCGAAATTCGGTTAGTGGAGGGTGGATTACCACAAAAAAACTTTCTACTTGGCAAGAAATATTTGAAACTGGTGTGAAGATCATAGTTTGTATTTTTTGTAGAAATAAAACCACACTAAAGTTTCGGCATGAATTGGATTTGTATGAGGAGATCTACTAAATAGCGATACTTTTTCTAAAAATTTAATTTTTAGTTTTTTATGTAACTAGATTGAAGAAGGTAGCTAAGATTGTAGGTAATCGTTATGTAAAGCGTAGAAAAATGGTTTTGGTCACAGAGGTTTGAAGATTTCGCACCTGTATATATAAAAAATGAAATAATTTAAAGCATAGAAAGCTAAGTAGCAGGTTATACATTTTTGTATGACAATGCAGTGTCTAGGTAGACTCCATATAAGTCTCTGAATATATCTTGGCCAGGTGTTTATTGAGCTCATAAAGTGTAGTGTAGGTGAAAATACTGTGTAGTATTGGGGGCCCTAGGTGGTTTTGATCTAAGATCAAACTCCATGCAACCAACATAACCGAATTCCGGGCAACTGCATCGCTCATTAATTAGTTTATAAATATCTTTTAGGTGAAAGGAGTAGAAATGTAGGTATCTTATGAGGTACTGATAGAGCTTCGAGTGTACAGTAATTTACTTTAACCTTAGAACTGCATCAATATCATGAAAACGAAATAACACTTGCCACCTTTTTAAAAAGATGTGATACTTTTTAATAAAGCACTTTTAAATTTTGAGAAATATGCTAGAATAATATAAGCTTTAGAAGGCACTAGAATTGTCTTGTTATTTCAATCAAACAATTAAGTTTAATTCAATACTATTGATATTTATATAGAAATAGCTTTTCTATATTTATCACTTTTTTCGTCGAGTAAATATTCCTAAAACTACCTTAAAAATATAAATATGTCGAATATATTACTTGTGTAGATATTAAATGTTTAGATAAAATATTTTAAAATAGTTAAATACCACTATTAAAGTGATATTCGCTCAAAGGAATGGTACATTAAACAATAACATATTTTATATAAATTAATAAGAATTTAGATAAAAATTAAACGGTATTAGTTTAAAATATTACTGATTTTCAAATGAAACTATATTTAGAAAAAAAAGTACTGAGATTCGTTTTAATAGAAGAATAAAATAGCCCACTTAAATGCATAATTAAATATAGAATTTTAAATCTGTAAACATATAAATAAATATTGAATTCCTTGTTAAATTTATTCAAGCGTTAAGTTTAATGTTTTTTTTGCATACAATACTTCTTAACCACCTTACTGCCCTTACTATAACTTGCACAGTTTTTAAATTTTCATCAAATATTTTCGGCAGTTGTAATGCCCAAAATTATGTTTTTGGCATTTCGCCTCATCTACTCAACATTATATTACTCATCTTTATTTTTTTGTAAAAATAAAGCGCTGCATGTTTCTCGGCTTTCTGTAAGGTATATATTAATGATTTATTTCTTCTTTCGTTAGACTTTAGCCCTGGCTCTAGGGCTCTTCATCGACCAAGGAAATTTTTTCGATTCCTTTTGGATATTTTCGACTGTACATACCCATCAATTAGTATAAAAATATTAGGATTCATAGGGCTTATATTATGGTAATTTGTAAAAATATTACCAAGGTGTATCACAAATAAATATTCCCACACCACTTTATATATTATATCAAATGAATATTTTGGTGATTATTCAAACTTTCGTAGTTTCACAGTTTTAACATTTTGAAGCGAGTCTAATCGAATAAGTCTTTCATTTATAAGTGGAATAATATTCTATTTTTTATTCTATAAAAAAATATTCGATCTATTATTGCTAATTATGGCAAATTTTTAATTCTGATATCCAATCATATTTTATAGTCATAATTAAGAATCTCTGAACTGAGTGATTTCTAATCTATTTCTTAGGCTTGGTTTGAATTCATTTAGGAATTGTATATATTGAAATGGAACTATATAATTATGGCGTTAAATATAGAATGCCGAGCAGGTTCTCACATCTAGTTGCTAATTATTTTGTTCATATTCTAAATTGACCTTGTATTGACAGTTTTATTATTTCAATAATACATTTAGATCTTGGATATAACAGAAAATACTCTTCTCGCGTGGCTTGGTGGTATTTTTATTGCGCTATTATGAAGAACATTAATATACAGTGGCTAAATATTTAAGAAAGATAATACAATAAGAGAATTGTAATCCAATAAACATCACATCTTTATATACAGTACATATGCTATATTGTTTTCATGACATTAACACCGTTCTAGGTTTTACATATGACTGCTGCCCGCACTCCACAGTATCCCTTAGATACCTATATCTCAAAGCCTTTTATCTAAAAAGTGAATAGCCCGAATTAATGAGCGAGACAGTTATCCGAGATTCGTTAATGTTCGTGCATGAAGTGTGATCATGGGTAAAACTCATCCTGGGCTCCTTAGATAAGCAGCATTCTCACTTACTCTATAGATTACGAGCCCAATAGACATCCTGCTAAGATATATATCGGCGACTCACATGGGATATATAGACAGTGCAATGTCATACCAACAGATATAACTATCCTCTTAGCTTTATGAGCTTCAACGGGGTTTATTTTTATATCTCGTAGGCGCTAAGATCTCCATCCCGAGAAAGCAAGGATAGGTATTCATGTTTTTACATGGCAATTATTTACAATTTCAGCTGCAATTTTCGATCTGGTTACATAAAAAACAAAAAATAAATTTGTAGAAAAGGTTTCGCAATTTCTTAGACCTTTTCTTCCTCATATAAATCACATGTAAAAACCAAAAATATAAAGTGGGTTTATTCGGTCCGTAAATCCAAAAAATGATATTTCCACCGATTTCACGTACTCATTGCCAAGCAGATAGTTTTTTGTGTGGTTATCCTCGCTCCACTATTCAAAGATAATAACTGTTAGAATAAAATATCAAACTAAATATAATTTATTTTAAATTTTTATTAGACTATTTTTAAGGAATACATGTTTTTATTTTACTAATGGCTTTCCATACATCTTTTGCCGAATGACTAAATTTTAATATTTTCTTTGCTTTTTGAAAAAATGATACAAGTCTAAAATTTTTACCTTTTTCTTGAAGTTTGAATAAAAGATATTCCAACCATAAAACATTATTTTCAGGCGAAAATTTTTTCCAGTCATTTTGGTTATTGCTTTTCATCTTTGGATAAATTTTCAAATGTTCTTCCCCTATAATCGTCTCATCTTCAAATAACCAATCAAATTCGTTTAAATCTTTGTAAATTATTGTGCCTTTATGGTTCAATCTACTCAGTGAAAAGTCTATAATTTTGACGTTTAAGAATTTACTAATAAATTTCTCATTTTTAGAAATTTTTACACCTTCTTTAATTTGTGTAATATTCTTGCTTTCTAATGAGATTATATCATTGCTTTTAAACTCTTTAATTTCCTCAGAATTTATGTATTCTTTATTTTCACTAAAATTGAGTTTATCAGGTGCATTATTTACGAATTGATTGTTTGAGGCTATATTTTCTTTGAGTTCATTAATATTCTGATTACTGTCATCGATCATTACGCTTTTATTATGCGATATTTTATATTTGTTCTTTAAAGTATGAGCATAATTATTTAGATGTTTTTTTTTATTTTCTCTTTTCTTCTTTGGTAGTCTATTTATCAGAATATTTCCCCAATGTAAATCTCGGTGTTCAAATTCATATTTACTTTCCATGTCTGCAAGGAAATAGCACGTTTGAAAGAAAACTTCCTTAACTTCTGCTTTGTTTTTAAAAATGAATTTTTCTAAATCATTACCGCCATTTTCCATAATCAAACAACCAAATAGTTGATCTTTAGTAAAATTTAACGGAAAAATATTTTCGCTTGTATTGAATTGCTTGAAATCGTTCCATGCTTCAATATATTCCTTGGTATAGCCGTCCTTTAAAACACAACTATCAAAAAATTGGCATACATTTTTTTCTTTGCTTAAAATTTTTAAAATAAATGATTCTCTATAAAAGTCTTTGAATAACATTAAGGACTCATCTTCATCCATATTTTTTCGGGTGTCTGTTTCACAATATATATTCACAAATACATCTGAATTATGGTTTTCAGAAGTTTTATGATCAGTATTTCCTATATTATCAGAATTTATAACATTTACTGACAAATCAACCAGTTTACATTTTTCTTTTTTCAATGGTATTATTTTAAAAATCTTTTGTTTTACACAAAATACATCACTAAATGTAGCTTCGCCTATTTTTTTGACGTGATTTTTTGGCAAACTATCGAATGATCTCAAATTTATTTGGAATTGACTAGCAATATCTTCAGTATCTGTAAAAATTTTTAATAAATCATTTTTTAAGTTGTCATTTAATCCATAAAATTCACTTTTTTCCTGATAGGATTTGATCCGATCTTTTTCGGATGGTAAATCTAAATTATTTATATTCGGGTGGCTACTAGGAATAATATTGCATAAATTATTATCTATATCATCTCTAATAAAATTTAAGTGGTTTATTTTATTTAAAAATGTCCGGTTTTTATATCTTGGCTGTTCTTTTATTACTATTTTAGATAATTTTTGATATCCATGCGTAAGTTTTACGGATTCGGTTCTTAAATCATCTGGATTTATATTACTTCTCTTATTTCTATTTATATTCTGTTTGTTACTTTGTTCCTGAAAATCAAATTTCAATTTAAACATATTTTCGAGTTTACTTAAAATTTTGGTTTCTTTATTCATCTTTTTTCGAGTGATACAATATAAGGGTTGATTGTTTTGTTTATTGCAAATTTCTTTATCTCTGAAAAGAACTTTTTTCAAGAATACAAAGCGATCGGATTCGCATTCAAGATTATTATTAATTTTAGAATTAGGTTTAAGTAAAATTTGTTTCATTCTTTGTCTTAATACCATTACTTGTTTCCCTCTATTGTTTATTTCAAAATTTCTGCACATTTTATGCATTTTTTTCTTAAAAAAATATTTATTGTTTAAAATTTGTTTAGAATTTATAAATTTTCAATGAAAAATGGTTTTAATTTGTAAATCTCAACATAATTATGGTTTTTATTTCCTTTTAATTTTTATTTAATAGTTTGGAGATTTTAAGATTGCTAGAGGCTTGTTAGCTTTATTTTTTTTTTAGAATTAAAAATGTAATATATATGCTTGGCAATGATTTAAAAAGCTAATATCTGACTTTTAGCTTCAATTTTTTTGAATTAGAAATTTTAATATTATTAAATTAGTAGATTAAATCTTAAAATAGTGGTTTTACAACATAGAATTTTCAGAAATTAATCATTTTGTGCTTTTTATTTATTTGTCAAATATAAGAGCCAATATCTAAATCAATAACATTTTTCTTTAAAATTTAAAACTTTCAACATAATACACAAATACTCAATTGCTTTGAACCATATTTAAATATTAAAAAAGAAATTTATTGAATCTTGCCATAACATGCCCTAACTAAATTCTTATATTTTTAAACATGTGACCGAAGTATATTTGCGATATTTAAATAAGTTGATACGGATTGGGCATGCCTACTATTCGTCACAGAGGCTTTATCTTTTAAAAGATTTATAAATTTATTTTAAAATTCTTTTAATCTTTTCTTATAAACTTTAAATTCTTATATATTTGTTTTATATATCTATACAAGTCTAAAGCTCATAGAAACGAACTAAATTTTATATTTTACAAAAAAATCAAAAAATGGAATACAATCTTAACCTTACCACCAGAGGCTTTATTTCGTAAATTCATGATTAAGTTTTCACCTTCGCTTGGTCTGTTTACTCATTATTCAGCATCTCATAGTGGCATTTTTATATCCTACCTTGGATGATTTTATAATTTAACTTCTGATCCTTTTTATAACCAAATTATTTCTCTTCTGATTTATTTGCTTTGAAATTTTTTATAGTCTTTAAATTATTTTTTCCTTTTTTCTTATTCATGTTTATCATCTATTTTTATTACATTCCGCTATTTGCTTTACCTTATTTATGAATATAGTTTTTTTTCTTTCCGAAATTAATTTTTCTAGTGTCAAATGAGTGTTTAATTTAATGATTGTATAACATTTTGTTCTTTTTATTATAAATCTTTAATTTAACCAGATATAAGTACCAAAACTACCCATCATGCCGTCATAGAATTGGCTTGGGGTATTCTCTGCTTTTTTAAGAGACGACTAAAAGAGACTGGTCCTCCGGGTTTGGGTTATGCGTAAGGCTAACAACCCATCCTATAAAATCAAGTTGTTACGAAACCCAAAAAATAACCGAACCTACTGAAAGAGACTGGTGGGCAGTATTATTGAGGGAGGCCAAGGCTTGTACAGCGCTGTAGTGCCAAGGATAGGTGAATGAATAAGTCCTTAAAATATTTTTCCAAAACAACTTGTCATCTTGAATCATTGGGGATATGAATAAAATGTACAAAGAAAAGGGTTTAGTAATGAATTTAATTATACTATTGTTTGTATATATTAAAAAAAGATTAAGAAGAAATTCAAACAAATGTATTAATTGCATCATACCTACAAACTATAAATTTAAAAAAGAAAGTTGTACATTTTTTAGTTATTTTATTGTATGTAGACGAGAATAACGACAAAAAACTTTCTTCTTGGCAAGAAGTATTTGAAACTGGTGGTAAGATCATTGTTTAGATTTTTTGTGGAATAAAACCCCACTAAAGTTTCGGCATGAATTTAATTTGTATGAGGAGGTCTACTAAATAGCGAAACTTTTTCTACAAATTTATTTTGTAGTTTTTTATGTAACTAGATCGAAGAATACAGCTGAAATCGTAGGTAATCGCCATGATAAAGCATGGAAACCTAGCTTTGGTCACTTAGGTTAGAAGATTTGACACCCGGGAGATTTAAAATAAAACCATTTAAAGCCTTGAAAGCTAAGTAGCAGGTAATCCTTTTGGTTGACATTGCACTGTCTAGGTAGATCCATGTAAGTCTCTGAAATATATCTTAGCTAGGTGTTTATTGACTCCAGGAAAGGCAGAGTAAGGTGGAATTCGGCATAGTATTGGGGTACCTGGCTTGGGTTTTGATATAAGATCAAACTCCATGCAACCAACATAACCGAATTCCGGTCAACTGCATCGCTCATTAATTGAATTATAAACATCTTTTAGGTGAAAGGAGTAGAAATGTAGGTATCTTATGAGGTACTGATAGAGCTTCGAGATGACAGTAATTTACTTTAACCTTAGAACTGCATCAATATCATGAAAACGAATATAACACTTGCCACCTGTTTAAAAAAATAGGATACTTTAAAATTTAAAATTAAAGACTTACAAGATAAACAAAGTCTATCATGTAATATATTTGTTCTTATTCAATTTTGCTTAGTTGTCTATGATGTTTTTCGGTTCAGCATTAATAAGAAGCAAAATATTATATAAATATTTAAATTCTAACCAACGATCTGCAATATTCAAATTCAAAAAAAACTTCAACATTTCTGCTATATTATTTAGTTTGTATTCTAAGCCAGAATTTATATTCCGACATGTTTACCAAAAAGCCTTAATTTAAGAAAATTCTTAATGATGACAGTACAGTGAAAAAAACGAAAAATTTTTTCAATTATATTTCCTATTCGAATCTTAATAAAATTTCATTCATCAATTCAAAATTCAAAACCTTAACACCAACGCTGAAATATTTTTTCGATTTTTTATTCTTTTCTTTATGGTTCAATCAAGTTTCGAGTATGATTTTATGCGTTTCTGATGATTTTTATGATCGGTTAGGATATCTGTTGAATATCAATCTTATTTTTTTTGGATAAAACTATAGTTATGTGATTCAGTAAACAGACGAACTCCTAAAAATTTAAATTGTGAAATTTTTGCTTTTATTCGACAATCTATCTGAAACAACATTTCTTAATTTTTTTATGAGCAAGATCTTTTTAGACATTCTTTAAACTAATGATAAAAACTTTAACATTTTTTTATTGAACTTTGGTTTATGATTAGAATTTTTCAATTAATAAAATCATCTGGTTATAGGCAGAATTAGGCTCAATATCTTAACTGATTTTGTTTCAACTGAAATTTTAGTCTCGAATACACGATATCTTCATATTTTGTATATTTCATTGAAAAATAATGTTTGTTACTTTGATTTATTTATCTTATAATTTATAATTCATTATTTCGTTCTATATATAGGACATGGTCATTCTGAAATAGCATGTAACACATGTACTTAAAAAATGAAAGAATGAATCAACTATGCATTTATAGGTTTTCTATTATATGGTAAAAATATATTCACATTCCCTGTTTATGTGCCCAATACTGATATTTAATTAAAATTGTACTTTCGTAAAAATCTATATTAAATGCTGAGATTGAGTCATTTTGAATCAACTTTAAACCAAAACTTGATTTTATAAATATAAAGAAAATTAAAACTTTCTAAATAAACTTGATTTCTGATTACAAAAATCATAAATTATTATAAATATAATTTTGAATAAGGCTATTCTAGATTAAATTAAGCATTTGACAAAATTTTTAATCAAAAATTGTTTACCACAAGCATTCTTAATGAAGAGATACCAAAAATATTTTATTTTGGAATTTAATTTGTTCATATATCTACATATTTATGTATAAAAAAGTTTTTCGATTCATAAATTTATGCAAAATTAATAATTTAATTTTTTTTAATCAAAAATTAATTAAAAATGATTTTTAAATATTTAAAAAAAATTACTTTGCATAAACTTTATGTTGGAAACCGAGGATGTTAAAATTTCTTGGATGAATTTGAACTTAAAAATAAAAAATAAAGGATTAAATACTAACCAAAGATCTATTATATACAATGAATTTGGTAGTGTTGGTCCAAAGTCTATGGTTGCATTGATGGGATCAAGCGGTGCAGGCAAAACATCTTTGATGAATTCACTTGCAGGAAGAATTGAAAAACATATAGCTATTTCTGGTAAAATATATGTCAATTCGGAAGAAAGAGATCCAAATACATGGCCTCATATTATGGCTTATGTAGAACAAGAATTCTATTTTTATGAAAATCAAACCGTAGAAGAAACCGTACTTTTTTCCTCTTTGATGAGATTAGGGGGGAGTGAAACAACAGATTTTATTAAAAACAGAACAGATGAAATCATAAATATGCTCGGGCTTTGTCAAGTCAAGCATACATATATTAATAAAGTTTCAGGCGGCGAAAAAAAAAGAGTTTCAATTGCATCTGAATTGGTTGGAAATCCACAGATTATTTTTTTAGACGAACCGTTGAGTGGATTAGATTCTTTTAGTGCATTACGTACACTAAAAATATTAAGAGAATTAGTAAATCACGGTAAAACAGTTCTAATTACTATTCATCAGCCCTCATATCAAATGCTTAGTATTTTTGATGAAATGATTTTAATGGCAGATGGAAATATTATTTTTAGTGGCGTAGTAGATGATTGCATAGATTTTTATTCCCAATGTGGTTTTGAAATTCCTGAAAAAACAAATCCAGCGGATTTTTTTTTAAACATAGCATCAGTAGATACCACAACACCTGAAACAATTGAAGAAAGTAATAAACGAATAGAAAAATTAAAAGAAAAATGGGCGCAATCAAGACAAGAAATTCAAATCTTAAACAAATCAATTAAACTCATCGATGGAAAAAGATCTTCAAGATTTACATTTATAAATCTCCTAAAAAGAAATTTTTTAGATTTACTTCGAGATAAAAAGTACTTGAAAATACAAATTATACAAAAAATAATATTTCTTCTACTTCTAGGACTTACATACATCAATTTAGGTTATTCACAAGATGCAATACAAAGTCGTGTTGGTGTTATATTTTTTATTCTAATAAACTCGGTATTTGGAACAGCTGGTCCTTTATTAAATATATTTCCAAAAGAAAAAAGAATTATTCAAAGAGAAAGAAGATCTGGAATGTACGATGGAGTAACAGCTTATTTGGCAAAATTTATAGCTTTGATTCCTTTTATTATAATATTAACTATAACATATATTTCTGCGGTGTATTGGATGATAGGATTGTATCCGAGTGCAGGTAGATTTTTTATTTACTTGCTGATACAGGCATCTTTATTATTATTTTCTATTGCACTTACACTAACCATAGGAACATATTCTCCAAGCGAAAATTTTTCTCAAGTTCTAGGTACTACAATTATAATTATTTTTATTATTTTTGGTGGTAGTTTTTCGAATCCAAATACGATACCTTCGTGGTTATCGTGGATTATTTGGATATCTCCAATACAATATGGATTTAAAGCTAGCATGCAAAATCAATTTGATGGACTAGAATTTATTTGTAATGACAATGATCCAAGATGTATAGAAAGTGGAAATGATGTAATAATTTTATATGGAATGGAAAGTCCTTCAATTTGGCCTTGTATACTAACACTCTGGGGATTGACTGTATTCTGGATATTTATTGGTGCAATCGGTTTGCATTTTTTAACAAAAATTTCACTTAAATTAAAGTAAATTAAATCTTGGTTTATTTATAAGCAGGTTTTCTATTTAAAATGTCTGTATAATATATATTTTTTTTATCAAAGTTTTATTTTAAAATAGAAGTTAAATCTATCATATTTAAAATATATTTTACTTTTTACGTTTTTTCTATCGAAATAGTATTGTGTGATTGATCGCTTTTGTTTTTTTGCAATTTTTTCTAACTATTAAACTTTATTTTTGATATATTTATAATTAAAAACAGGCTTATCTACTTTTAAACTATGTTGAAACAACTGATAATTATGGTTTTAATCTTTTTTTAACCTTTCAAAAGCACGGATTATTGTCATTTGATAAATAATAAGATTAAAAAACGTCTCTAGCAAAAATTAGTTTTTCGACTGGTTTGGTTTATTATTAATTAGATTATTGAAAACTCTTTTAGGCTTAAATGTAAATTCATAGTATACATTCTGAAAATATACGATATCTAAAATTTCATTCGATGGCAGGAAATTTATTGAATATTTACAGTTTAAAATATATCTAAAAACTATATGGTCAATAAAAAATTATATATAAATAAAAATTGTAAAAAAAAGACGTCTATTTAACCAGTAGAATTTTCTATCTTTCAATGCAAAACAAGAAAAGCCACTCCCAACTTAAATAAGCGGAAAGGCTCAATTAAAAGCCAAAGTTGTTAAAATATGCAAAGGTGGCTTTTTTCCGCTTTCAAGACCTATATTTGTGTCGTTATACGATGTCTAAATTCTAAAAACTAAAAATTCTCGGTAGATAGGAAGATGAAGCATTATCAAATTTATAGGTGTGAAATATTTGGGCCACATACGAAGCCTTTACTGATATTTTTGATGTAAAAATATGATTTCAAAGAATTCTCGAAAGATTGACTCTACACTCAAAAATTTTCTAAAAATTTCCTTTTTTGGCTTTATTATATACGTATTTTAATCTTAAATCGTAAGATAGTCAAGCAACGGCGCTGAAAAAGAAAATAGAGCAACATAAAATTGCTTTATTTATCAATTATTCATACTCAATTATATATTTCGAATCGCAAATTTAAATATAAAAAACTATCAGACTAAAATAAAAGATTCCGAGAAGTAAATTAAAATTATAAGAAGCTTCGATTGAAATTGCCGATCAATTGTTGTATTAGTTATTTCTGGATCTCACTCGTCGTATATTCAGTTATTATGCCGGTTTTAATATCTTTTAGCAATTGTAACAAAATTTTGGCTCAAAATTTACTCTGGTTTATAAAACAAAATAAAACATAAGATAAATCAAATTAGCTTTTAAAGTCAGAAAAGTTTATAAACTAGTAATTGTATTCTTACATACATGAAATATCATCTTTAAAAGATGTGTGAACAAGATATACTCATCCAACAAAATAAAACAATCTAATGTTCTAGAGGAAATCATCTAACGAATTGCTTTACTTAATTGTTTTAGATAAAAATTTTGAAATGATATTAGAAACATATTCCATTCCCAGAGGCACAAGGTGAGTAAAAGAACAATCGGAGTTAAACTATGAGAAGGTATTATAGCATGCAAACTGAACTTATTGAAACCGATTATAAAAATAAGCATTATAGAAATGTGTGTTTCATCTAGAAGTAGACAACACACAATGAAACGATGCATATTTGAAATATCTGCTATGTATAAGTATGATACTTATACATTCATATTCACTTATAAATATTAAAAAAAACCCATGGGCTTCTTGATCCATCTAGCTTTAAATTTATGATTTTACATTTCTTTTGAAATAAGTATAATTTGTCAGAAGGATCTTCTTGATATTCTAAAAATCAGCAGTTTAGAAATTACACCACTAGACGATTGATTATCTAAGGCCCAGACATTTCCAAAAAAAAGCATATAATCGATAATTTCGATATGAATCAATAGCTGCATGCCGAACGTGTAACATTGATTCCAAAAATGTGATATATTGTTAAATACAAATTAAAAACAAGTTTCTCTTGCCGAAATTCAACTCATTGTCATGAGAGATATAAAAAATATTAAAAAAAAGGCTCTAATGAATTACCGATGCCCAAAAAGAAGCAAACTTTCTTTTGATGATTTAAGCTTATGTAACTGAGCCCAAGACCTTTTATATTGCGAATAATCCATAATGTATTTTAATCATATGTTTTTGAAACATATATCACGATAATCGAATTGGCGAGATAAAATTAAAAATGCTTACAGTGAAATCCTGGATAATCCCGCTGTAAAAAAATTCAAGAGGAACCGCGATGAAATAAAGATTTTGTATTTTTTACTTGAATTGCATAGGATCCTTCAATCCCTCTGTTTTAAAAAAAAATTATAATGAAGCAATACTTAACAAAAACTGTGTCGCAATCATTTGTAATTTTTTATGTCTTCAGTTTTCAGATGCACTTCTTTACATAAATTGTATCTAGCTAGACTTTATTTAAACGTATCACATCTTTTTAAAATAGTAGCAAGTGTTATATTTGTTTTTTTGACATTTTCGCAGTTCTAGGTTTAACATAAATGACTGCTACTCCAAAACTCCATCAGTAACCCCTGCGATACCTACGTCACAAAGCCTTTCATCTACCAGGTGTGTAGAACCTAATTAATAGGCGAGGCAGTTGCCCGGAGTTCGTTAATGTCCGTTGCATGGAGTGTGATCGAAGGCCGAAGCCCCCCCTGGGCTCCCCCAAGACTATGCAGCATTCCCACTAACTCTACACTTTCTGAACCCAATAAACTTCTAGCTAAGATATATTTCAGAGATTTATATAGGGTCCACCTAGACAGTGCAATGTCATACCAACAGGTATAACCTGCTACTTAGCTTTCCTGGCTTTAAATGGTTTTTTGTTTTGTATCTCCCAGGCGCTAAGTCTTCTAACCCGAGTGAGCAGGGCTAGGTTTCCATGCTTTTACATGGCAATTATCTACATGTTCAGCTGCGGTCTGCAATCTGGTTACATAAAAAGCTACAAATAAATTTGTAGAAAAAGTTTTCCATTTCTTAGACCTCTCCTCTTCATAACAACTCCCATGGAACAACCGAAGATGTAGTGTGATTGTATTCCCACCAAAAATCTAAACAATGATCTTCACACCAGTTTTACACACTCATTGCCAAGCAGAAAGTTTTTTATGGGGTTATCCTCCCTCCACAATGTATCTAGCTATAATTATAAATAAAGAAATTTTTTCTATCCCATAGCCTTTATCCTTAAAAAATATGACCCAATCATGGTAATAAGTGTAAAATAACTGCTATTCTTATGAAAGATTTAAATAATAAGATAAGAGTGATATTTCGCAGATAGAATGAGATAGATAGCATTTGGTTCATATGAAATGATAAAAGTCGGGCTTCTGTTAAGACTAAAGACCCCCTATTACCATTTAGATAGACCAAAAAAACCACATGTATGCGCCTAGTGAACATTTAATTTCGTTAATATTAAGTGAATAGCTAATGAATTTTTTCAGGAATTTCACTCCTTAAATTACGCAGTGCAGGTAGACACTTGGGGAACATAAGATAACATATTTACTAAAGCGTATTTACGCCTCTGTTTGTTTCTATAAATAATTAAAAGCTGTCTAAAAAATGCAAGAGTGTGATATGAATATATGCCCTTGTAAATTTAGATTACCTTGAAGAAGTCTGAAATTTCAAAGGAGAATCTTCGGTTCATAAACCTGAAAATGAAAAAAATTCCCTTGTTAAAATTTATAAGCAAGTCTGTAAAACCAAACCTGAGTGATAATGAAAAATGCATACACGTGAAGTATTTTATCGAATTATACCTTCTTAACCTTGTTATATTGAATAGTTACACCGGACGTCTAGCGCCCGCACAGATTATATTTTTTTATAAAGCGTCCGGTGCATATAATTACGCAAAGGATAAAAGATTATACCTACTATAGATGATTTTTGAATACAGCAGTCTAAACAGCAATGTTATAGTACGACCTGGACATACTTACACCGACCTTTCGTTTATGAATCGGCAAATTAAATGTTTGAATAACTACTAGTCGCGTTTTTTATTTATTAAAGTGTCAAAATGTGTACGTTTATTAACTATCGCGCCAATTTACTTTTGTTAGCGTTAACTATTATTTTAGACCAAAGGTAAATTAATTAAGTATCTGATTCAATCAAGGCAGCTTAACGTTTATATTTAATTTAAGTTCAAATAATTTGTTTAAGTTACACTTTTTATGGCTCGATGAGAAATGCAAAAATTCTCTGATTCTATCACCAGATAATTTCAGGTTGGTGCCTCCAAACTATGTTCTAAGCAACAAAGACAAAAAAACACTATGTGTTTGTGTTCCGAGACAGATTAAAATAGAACCGGATAATAAAGAATCATGTTAAAGATAGTATCAATTACAAATCTAAGAAAGCGAGTACGAGCAAAACAATTTATAGCTATAGAATCAAAAAAAAGAAATATTTATTCAACTCTTGATTAAATTTCATGAACAATTGTTCGGGCATGATGTCTGCTGTTTTTTTGTCTCTACCGTGATTAAAAAACATGCAAAACTTTAAATGATTGTTGTTAAAAGAACCAAAATCCGAGAGCTGTGCTATCTTGAAAGAATGCCAGAAAAGATATGTACAAAAAAAGTGTACAAAAGCAACCCGAAGGTCGACAATTTACCAATCGCCTGAAAATTAGTTGGCTGGTTGCCGTTAAAAAATATCTGATAACCTTGGTATGACGAAAGTAAAGAGAGACACAAAATCGTGAAAGGTGGGAGTTAATAGTAAATGAGCCCTGGGCTTTTTATAGGCAGTAATGTGATTGAATTTATAATAAAACAACGGCTAATATATAGGAAAACTTAGAATCTGCTTTATTCCTGTGCACTATGTTGAAAATAATAAAAAGGGTCTAAATAATATGGAATATGCTTTGCTAAAAACACAGAAAAGATAGAATCTTCAAATTTTCAAAGATATATTTCCAGGCAAAAACTAAATATAAAATATTCTGAAAGATTTAGGCTTAGTCTTAATGAGAAGAAACTTAAATAGATCAGCTCACCTAGCAATGTTTAGTAATCATTGCTTATAGAATAATGTCAAAAAGAAACGATCGGGCTATCTGCATTGGAGGAAACTTATGAAGATAGTTTTCTAATTTGCAACTTAAATGCACTCGCAGGAAAGAAATCGATCTTTTTAAAAAAATTTCTGTGCGAATGGAGGGTTCTCTTAGATACCGAAAGAGAAAATCTTTTCTTTCTACTTAAATAATTAAATATTCTAATTATAGGTTTCTAGCATTCTAAACGGGAAAGTTTAATACTTAAATACTACTTTCAAGCTGCTATAAATATTAAAATATTGCTATAAGATCGATGGATTAAATATCTGTTTGTGTTTTAAATAACAAAAATTTTCAGAAATATTTACTGAAGTTTATACTATGTATAATGACCTACTATTTACAACTGCATCTGATGGCTAAGTCATAGAAACTCTCTTCATGTGTTCGTTGTTCTGTGTTTATATGAAATTATAATTTTTTCATATATTGAAAAGATTTAATAACAATTAAATCGGTTTACTGTATCGAGCAGCTTTTTGGTTGTATCTTTTTTGTACATGTTTGTGATTGCCCAAAAATGAATGCCATTGAGAATTACAAATTGGCAAAAGTATTTGTTTTCGTGTGTGATTTACCGATTTACAAGAGCCATCGAAGCTAAGTAACAAATTTAAAATTGTGGTATTAGTTTTAATGATGAATCTTAACTTCATATCTAGAATCACTTGAAAACTTAATCAAATTATATAGAGAATCAAAATTTCTGCTTCCACTCTGCAGTCAATAAACTGATTCCATTCAGGATCTAATTAATTCATAGATTTTAGAAATATAAAAAGTAATTTCATGACAAACCGAACCTATGAAATAAACTTGATTTGATATTTATGAGTGGCTGAATTTGGAAAGTTTAAAGCTGCGATTTCGATTTTCAATACAGTTCTATCTTGAACCAAAAATTTGTCGATCTTTGATATTTCATCAAGTATTAGAAACAGATAGATTTTTTAAGGGTTATTAAAAAATACAGAACGATATAATTAAGGACGGGAATACAACACTCGAATCCATAATTATTTGAAAATATTAGCGATGGTAATTTTAACCATAAGCACTCCTAGGCAGCTTAACAGTTGTTATTTTTGCAAAGAATGATATTTAATATTTTAAAAGAAATAGATTGGCTGATAAATATTGATGAATGTTGTGTTTCTGATATGAAGAAGTATAAATTTAATGGAGTTTAAACTTTCGATGAAGGTCGAGGGAAAATGAAAATTTTTTAGGGGTTAAAAATATCTTTTATTTTACCCCTTTTTTGTTAATTTACAATAAAAAAATTAAAAATTACAAAATATATACGATCTTAATGAATATTTAAATTTTCTATTTATACGATACTTGTTAACAGTGGAGAACTATTTATCAAAATTTTCAAAATTGCAAATAAAAAATGACAGTGGCTTAGAGGAGAATTTTTTCTATTAGAGCAATACGATTTGGTTAAATTATGCTTTGTTTGCAATAGAACCCAAACTGCTTAATTCTTTCTTTAGGAAGGATTCGTTTCCGCTGTACTTTTTGTTATAAAAAAAATGAATATTGCATGGTGCAATTGAAAACTTCAAAATTGGAATTCAAGTTGTAATTAATATCATACTAGGATATACCTTTGAATCGCCATATGATACCATCAGAGCAAAGCATGTTTTTTCAGATGCAACTATAGCAAACTCTTTTAAAGACTCGAGATTATTGATGCAAAACAATTGCTTCAATTTCTTTAAAAACCTCGGGGGATCCGGAGAAATAGTTGAAACAGAAGAAACGGTTATAGGCAAAAGAAAATATAATTGTGTCGGCTTCTAGCCAAAAATGAGTTTTCATAGCTATTTAGAGAACGACAAAAAGGTTCTATGTGAAAATTTTCCAAATAAAACGTTGGGTGTTTTGAAAAATGCTGTATATAATTCTATCTCTACATGGTGTAAAGTATATTCGATGAACATCCTTCATACCTAGCAATATTTAGAGAAACTCAAGATTTTTCTTATAATTGTGTAAACCATTCAGCAAATTTTGTATCAGAATCGGGTATCATATAAACATAATCGAAAATTTATGGTCGAAATTCACAAGGCTTAAAACAAAATATAATTTTAACAAAAAGCCTAAGTTGAATAATTACATTTACGAATATATTTTCAGAAAGAATTGTCCACATAAACTCGATGTGCACTGTTTTTTAAATTATTGGAACTTTTTATTAAATAAAGTGGAAATAATTTTAAAGGATTTTATTAAATAAAAATCAAATTGATAAAAAGGGGTAAAAAATTTTCCGCCTAACAAATTTTCATTTTCCCTCTGGTCTTCATCAAAAGTTCAACCTATTTGGATTTTTTATCTAATTTAGAATCCCAAAAATCGGATTATATGGTATTGTTTTTCTTAGAGACATATTTCGCACGACTTAGGTTTATAACTTGTCATTTTAGAATTATATGTTTTGATCTAAGGTTTCTAAGAATAATAACAAAAAAATCTTTCCAAAAAATTTTTCTCCCGTTAAACTTGTTGAGTCGGCAGCATCTC
The DNA here is from genome assembly GCA_022605425.2 of Hamiltosporidium tvaerminnensis. Classification (NCBI taxonomy): domain Eukaryota; kingdom Fungi; phylum Microsporidia; family Dubosqiidae; genus Hamiltosporidium; species Hamiltosporidium tvaerminnensis. The sequence continues at coordinate 626,730 of CM061249.1, forward strand.
AATAAATATTTGTGTAAATTTTTCGAGCAATAGCATGAGAAGGATGATCATTTTGACATATTTAATTACAGGATAGAAACAAATTTGAAAATAATTAACAGATTCAGAAGCCCTTCATAAATATTATAACCAAAGATTACACAGACCTAAACATATGAAGCTATTTGGCGTTTAAAATTGCTTGGACTATCTTGATAAAGAGATATTAATCCATAAAATGAAGCAAACATCTTTTATACTTAGAAGTAAAATATATTCTGTTAGAAAGAAGAAAAATTCTTTATTATAAAATTTGAAGAAATGGTGTTAAAAATGTTTATGACTATCTTAGACATGGAAAAGATTGTTGCTTTGTTGATTAGACTTCATTTAAATTGATATAAATATTATTTGCCATAAGCAATAAGAACTCATTTTGTTCAGAAATTATTTGAAACAGGTATGTAAAAACAATAAGAAACATTAGGATGAATAGATTTTAAACTGTTATATTTTTAGACAAGCTATGTTTATTTCTAATAAAAGATTTTTGAATATGATACTTAATAATGCCCGTATCGCCTCATAAGATTATCTTCTAATCATCTAACACAAATATAGAAGTCGGTTTATTACCAAATTAGTCTATTGTTATTTTTATGTATATATTGATGATCATCTTAATTATATTTTGGGAGTTATTTGAGTAATATACCGTAAAATTTACTTTAAAAGGTTTAAATATTGCTAGAAATATAAGTCAAAGATGGTTCATAGTTTCAAAAAGACACTTAAATTCATTTCAATTGATCACAAAATAAAATAAAAGTCAAATTGAATATTCAAATGTGTTAATAAACATCAAACATCGATTTTAAACAAAGATTCGTGATATTCAAGATCGTACAACACTGTATACATATACCTCAACCAAGAAAAGATTTTGAGAAACCCTATTAAAAAATTTTAAATTTGGGATCTTGAGTGTGACTAAAATCGATATACGATTTAATTTATATAAGAATCAATTAAAACTTCGCAAATATACATAAGAAGAATACAGAATTTTAGTAACAAAAACATTTTTAGAAATACTCAGTATTGCATAAATTCTATTTTTTAATTTTATACAAAAAGTTAAAGTTAAATTTCGAAACCCATTAATGCTTGCTGGGTTTTTTATCTAAAATAAATGGACTATCTAAACATATTTTTTTTCTAGCATTTAAAATCCCTTTATTCGATTATTTTTATTTTTATTTAATAAAATTCTGGGTTAAAATATTTTTTACCATTTTTTACATGTTTTCTTCTACCTCTTTAACCACTTTTGTCTCTTCTTCCAAATCCGACTCTTCATTTATGTTATTGGTCGGTTCCTCTAAAGTGGTTCCTCCTTGTAAAATAAAGGGGGCTTTATATTTTGGTTTAAAATTTTTGGCACCATCTTCCTCTGTTTTCGCTTCTTTTAAAGGGGGTATTGGTTCCTCATGCATCTCTGATCTCATAATAACACCCATTGACGCTCTCTCCCAGCTCTCTTCGGCATTTAGTCCTGACTCAAGTCCTCTTCGTCGATCAAAGGAAATAGTTTCGACTGTCTTTTTAAGTACTATAGACTGAATGTATGCTTCTACATTCATGGGTATTTCTAGTCTTTTAAGATGAGATTTATGGTATTTTGTCACAATACCGTCCCAGGTCATCACATAAGGGATTATCTCAACACTACACTTATAAATAAGGCCCAACTCATTGGCTAGCAGGTCATACTTCCTAAGTTTTTCAGTTTCAACTATTTGAAGTGAATCTTGGGAAGTGATTCCTACTTCAATGAGTGTTATCTTATTCTTCTTCTTATCTAAAATAAATATGTCTGGTCTGTTATTCCGAATTTTAACATCAGTTTTAATTCTGGTGTCCACTCTTATCTCTGCATACTCATTATCAAGAATTTCTTGAACTGAGTGGCTCCTTATTCGTTTTGAAGACTTAAACTTATATCTATTTAGAAGGAGAAGGTGTAGGCATCTAACCACTTCATTATGCCGTCTAGTGTAATCATGGCCTAGCATTTTTTCACATCTAGTTGCTAGATGATCCACAGTCTTACCAGACTTCCCGCAATGTTGACACACACCATCTGCTCCCCAGAATACATTTCTATCCTGGATATAGCAGAACACAGCTTCATTTCGTGGCCTAATATTTCCTCTCTTTAGCCATCTTGAAGAGTCACTAACACTCACAAGCTCATTTTTCCTTGCATTATATAACTTTGAATGGAGTTTTCGTTTTTCTATTTCGTTATATAGTTTTGCAAGTTGAGCTTCTTCTAAACTTTTCTTAGTGACTTCTTCTGCCAACCTGTACTTTACTTTTAAGAAGCCTTTTATTAGTGCAAGATGGGTTTTATTATTATTCTCCACCTTGAGGATTGCTGCTCGTCTAGTTGATATTTCTTTACTTTTTTCCAGACAATCCAAGAGTTGCAGAAGCATATGTTCGCTTCGCAACTCAACACTATGTAGGCCTCTTCCAAGTTCTGTTCTAGGAAGATACAACCGCTCTTTACATCCTGGGCGGAGATGTATCTTATTTTTAACCAACACCGCACGCACTGCATCATCTAACTTAGAGAAGTCAGCCGGTTCAAGTCGAAGTACTCCTATGTGGTAGTTGATTAACGATATCGCATGTTGATTGATTGCAGAAAATAAATTTTTTGCATTTAATCTAGTGTGACAAAGTCTTTCAACTCTTGATATAAGTTTGCTCTGTACTTCTTCAAATGAGCTACGTGTTGGGATTCCTCTGCTATCTTCTATTATTCCTAAATATTTGTAAACACTAACACCTTCTAGAAGAGTAGCAGTATCTTCACAACACGTATCATTTGTGGCTGACTTCTCTTTGTTAATCTCTAAGCCAATCACCTCTAAAAATTCCTTTGCCTCGCCTGTCATAGCACTCAATGTGGAGCTGTCTTTTTATTCGATTATATATTTAAATTAAATTTTTTATTTAAAAATTAAAAATAGATTACTCTGGATTATATAATTTATTTTATCCAAAAACCATTTATATTTTTTGAAATATTAGCTAGTCTAATTCATAGATAACAAAATCCATATTTTTAAAAACAAAGCATTTTTTTAAAAAAAGTACTAAAAATATTATAGGCAATAAAAATGTGGATTTTTTAAAATTCAAATTTTAAGTCTTAAGTTTTAAATGAGTATTAGAGGCGGCTAATATTATTTTATGAATTATGCCTTTAATTAGCATCCAGACTCTAATTATTTTTGAAATATAATTAGTCTCTTTTGTTTGTAAAATTCTAGAATGATAAGAACAAAAGAATAAAATATTCAAAATATATAAAAAGTCAATAATTTTTGTTACTCAAACTCTAGTATAAGGAAGCTGTTTCTAAAGCTTAAGTTTCTCCTCAGATAGTCTTAAAAAAATTCTAAACATAGATCAAATTTACCAAAAAAATAAAAATAAAAAGCGTAGAACTCAAAATTATGGGAAATTTATTTTTATCAACATCATCATATTGAAGAAGGTTTGCGTAGATCTTTTAGTGTTCTCTTAAGTTCCGTATTTTCGACTTCGAACTCTTTTGGTTGCACACTTCCAAAGGATTCATCAAAAGAAACATATCTTACGCTACTTAGAATACGATCTATTTCCCCGTTTAGATGCTCAAAATTCTTCCATTTCGTCAAAACCACCTCCATCTCTTCATATGAATATGTTTCGCTGTTATTTAGTCTTTTTTTAATTACTTTCTGAAATCTTTCTATTTCTTCTATCAATGACATTTTGAAGGACAATTTTTAAAAAAAATATTTTTTCTAATTATATAATGCTATCCTCGTCTTGAATTGATATATGCTTTGATCAATATAAGTTTAATGTCTAGAATATGTCTTCTTTATTCATAGTATGCTTTAAATTATACCTGGAATCAAGTATTGAATATTTAAATGCTTGTTTAATAAATTATTACTTAGAATTAATATCTTAGATTCAATAAGATTAAATAAAATTTGAGGTATATTAAGATCTAAGTATATCTCTAATTACTTTTTATTGATATAGATATATAAATAGATTTTGATTGAAATAATTAAATAAAAGACGTTTATTTTTATATTAAAAAGATAGTGAAAAGGATAATATAGTCTTTTTGCCAATGAAATATCTTTTTTGAACATCTTGGTATCTTATAATTTCATTTAAATTTATTAATATTGTATAGTTTTGAATTATCATAGTATGAATGTCTACTACTAAACATTAAAATTCGGATTATTTGTGTATAACCAACCAATGAAAACACTCAAAAGGAGAATAGAAATCAAATTTTCTCGTTAATTTTTATTTTAAAGAATATTTGGAAAATTGTACCTCGACAAAATAAACTTAAGAAAATATTTACCAGTACAAAAATAAGCCAATAAAAAGTTTCTAAAAAAAAGATTTACAGATAAAAATAAATCCATTTTACAAATGAAATACAAAAATCAAAAGTTAAAACGGTTATCAGTTATTTAGAAGAGAATATAATATAAAAAAACAACTGATAAAATCTATAAAAAATGAAAAAAAAATTTAATTTAAGTAATATATTTTTAAACAGTTGTAATCATTTATATGAATATTTATTGCTAGAAAAGAGTAAAATATAAAAATATAATTCAAGATATATTGACTCATCCGCAAAATAAATAACGATGTATTTTTTTAATATAAAGAATAATAGAGATCTACAATATTCTTTCTTCATCTATCAGAATACAAAATATTTATCATTTGCTTTTTTTAATCTAAAGAATAATAGAGATCTATAATATTCTTTCTTCATCTATCAGAATACAAAATATTTATCATTTGCTTTTTTTAATCTAAAGAATAATAGAGATCTATAATATTCTTTCTTCATCTATCAGAATACAAAATATTTATCATTTGCTTTTTTTAATCTAAAGAATAATAGAGATCTACAATATTATTTCTTCATCTATCAGAATACAAAATATTTATCATTTGCTTTTTTTAATCTAAAGAATAATAGAGATCTACAATATTCTTTCTTCATCTATCAGAATACAAAATAATTATCATTTGCTTTTTTTAATCTAAAGAATAATAGAGATCTACAATATTATTTCTTCATCTATCAGAATACAAAATTTATAAATATATTCAATATAATCATATTTGAATCGAAATTTGATTATAGAAATATAAAAACTGATAAATAATATAATTTAAATACTCAAACCCGAATATTCCGTATTTGAAAATTTGAATCACAAAGATCACAAACAAATAAAGAGTAAATAAATGATGATTGATTCTAAATAAATACAAATTAAAAACTGATAAATGATTTGAAATAGAAAATAAATGGAAAAGAAGTAAAGAAAATTATAAATTAAGAAATAATAATGACTTGAAATATGTAGATATAATGTAAACAAAGGAATATAAATGACTCAAAGCAAATAATCAGAAGTTCGATAATAAAATTATAAACGAAGGAATATAAATGACTCAAAGCAAATAATCAGAAGTTCGATAATAAAATTATAAACGAAGGAATATAAATGACTCAAAGCAAATAATCAGAAGTTTGATAATATAATGTAAACAGAGGAATATAAATTTTTTAAAATATTATTTTATTTGCAAAAATTTTCATATAATTAATTAAAATATTATTTTATTTGCAAAAATTTTCATATAATTAATTAAAATATTAATTAACTAAATATTTATTTTGAATCAGTTTTTTTTTACTTTAAAAGCGTAATTAATTTAACCGTCATAGTAAATAAAAGTAAATTAATTTGTTCTGGAATAATATTTATAGGAAATATACCCATTATACTCATTAAAATATTATAAAGGATATGGAAAAAGATTGTTTGATGAAAATGTATTTAGAATCATTTAATATTTTAGAAATAAGTGGAAAAGGATCTTCTGGAAAAGTTTATAAAGTAAAAAATACCAAAAGTAATGAGGAAATGGCTTTAAAAGAAATTTTAATTGATGGATCTAAAACCAGACTGATGGTTTTAAGAGAATATTTAAATCTTAGCGGTCATGTAAATATTCTTAAATATTATAAAATATGTTTTTGTAGTAGATTGGTAAATATTAAGAATTTTGGTAATTTTGAAACTGAAATTTCTAGTGAAAGTGATTCAGAAGATTATCTAATTAGCGATAAAGAAATCTATAGAAAGATAAAAAATAATAAAATCTATTTTGAAGAAACTTACGATATCAAAAAAAATATTAAAAAATATCGAAATTCGGAAAAAAGTGATTTAAATTATAAAATCGAAATATCAGATGAAAAATATATGAAGGAGAATAGATTAAATTTTTATGATAAAAATTCTTATGAGAAATCAAATAATTCATATGAAACTATTATAAAATCGTATGATAAAATGTCTTTATGTGATGGATGTAATAATATAAAAAAACAAGATTATTATTTTTATTTATTGACTTCATATTGTGTCTGTTCTTTGAGAAATTTGATAGAAGAAAGAAATTTAGTTTATGAACAAAAAAGTTTAAAGGAAATTGTAGATTCGAAGGATAAAATTGAGTTTAATTTGACAAAGTATGATATAAATGGAATATTTAAAGGAATAATTAGAGGTGTACTTTTTTTACATAAAAATAATGTAATACACCGTGATATAAAACCAGAAAATATTTTTTTTATAGAAAAAGAATTTTATGTTCCTAAAATTGGAGATTTCGGTTCCTGTAAAATTTTTACTAAGTCAGAAAATTCAAGCGATGATGATATTTTAATGACTGAAGGGATAGGAACAGCATGGTATTGTGCACCAGAAAGTACAAATTCATTTTATTCAGAAAAAATAGATATTTACTCACTTGGTCTTATTTATTTAGAAATGATATATCCATTTATTACTTCAATGGAAAGAGCAATTATTTTTAATTATATAAGGGAAAACGGTAAATTACCAAATTGGTTAAAAAATGATTTTAAAAAAGAAAGTATAATAATTGAAAAGTGCATAAAGAAAAATCCTATAGAAAGAATTTCAGCACTTGAATTATTTTCTTTAGTTTTGGAATTAACAGAAACTAATAAAAAAATCTAATATTTAATTAAAAATGTTTTATTTTTATTTTTTATTTTTTATAAAAATACATACTTTAAAATTTTCTTTAATAAATTATTTAGGGTTTTTCTAATTCTAAATTTCCTTAATTCGGATTTTTATAAATATTTCTTTTCTTTTTTAATTGGTAGAGGTACTGAATCCATTTTTTATATCTTTTTTATTTATTAAATTTGTTTCTCTAATTATATTATTTAGATGACTAATTTAAATTATTACTACTTTTATAACTGATGAAAACACGATTTTTTTCGTTATTTATTGAAAGGATAATTTAACATTCACAATAAAATATTATTGTTTTTAAGAGCAATTTTTGAAGTATTAAGCCTATACCATAAAGACAAAATTTTGACTATTTAAAAATATTTTCTTCACTTATGTAGTCAATTCACTTTAAGACGATAACGATCTACTAAATTGCTTTTTTATAATAATTATTGCAGCTCGAAATTCATTTATTTATATTCAGAGTTTATTTTTAGGATCTATAGGCAAAATCTCTATAATTCCACGTTATACCGATTAAAAGAAACAAATGGGAAATTCTTCTTTGTTCATCTTCGACACCGAGAATTAAAAGAAAACAGGAATAAGTATGTAGGCATGTTTTTATTTTGATTTTATAAAATAATTTTTAAGTTTAAGAGTTTTGGGTAGATTAATGTTTGTAAATTATATATTCACACCTTCTATTTGATAAATTGCGGTATATTATAATATATTTTAATATAAACCTATTCTTCATACGGAAGATGGATATATACTGGTAAGATTAAATATAAAGATTATATAAAAGTAGTATTAAATAAATATTTAAAAATTAATCGGAAGATGGATGTATACTGGTAAGATTAAATATAAAGATTATATAAAAGTAGTATTAAATAAATATTTAAAAATTAATCGGAAGATGGATGTATACTGGTAAAATTAAATATAAAGATTATATAAAAGTAGTATTAAATAAATATTTAAAAATTAATCGGAAGATGGATATATACTGGTAAAATTAAATATAAAGATTATATAAAAGTAGTATTAAATAAATATTTAAAAATTAATCGGAAGATGGATGTATACTGGTAAGATTAAATATAAAGATTATATAAAAGTAGTATTAAATAAATATTTAAAAATTAATCGGAAGATATTTATACCATGCAAGTTTTTTTTAGAAGATACTTTAAAAAATGTTAATTTCTTGAAATTTAACTTACTTGATTATTTTCTATATTTAAATGTTAGAATATAAAGTTTTAACTATGTTTTTATTGGTAATTTACACAGAATTTACAATTTTTAAAAAAATGGTGTTATATTAACGAACAAACGAGTATTTTTTATTTAAAATAATTCTTTTACAATTATTTTTTTAGTTCTCACAATATATGTAAATTTTATTTGTTCTGGAGTAAAAGAAAACTTATTTTATATTTTCTTGCCAAAAAAATTGCAAATAATATTTATCGATCTCTACTTGGCGGACATATTTAGATAGAAAAAAATTTTGAAGTCTAATTTAGAAGATTGTAACAACGAACACACCTCAAAAAAATTTATAGTTATAAATAAAACAATAAAAAATTCTCTTTGTAAAAAAAGTAATATCACTGAATGCGATTCTTCTCCTTTTAAATTTAAAGACTAGTACTCTATATCAGATTAATACTTCGTAAACATGTTTAGACATATGCAAGACCAAATTCATCGGTCATTCGGTGTATTATAACTTTTTAGGTGATCTATTTCGGAATATTTTATTTTATAGGAATATCTATATAGCAATCTTGACTAAATCTGTATTACGTCTTTTTTTAATAAATTAAAATTTTGAAGCTTTATTCCAAGTTTTTATATTTCCTTTTATGGATTCTTTTAGAACTTTCAATTAACTATCTATTTAATTGGTTTCGTATCGCACCAAAATCTGTAAATTTTGTTCAAATAGAACTTAATGAAAAATCTATCACATTAAAAAATTATTTAAAATTGAGTCAGGCAGGAATATCTAAATCTAAAATATTTGCAATTTTTTTCTGTGTATAAAATAATATTTGCTTGTGCTGCAAGATTCTAAAAATAATTGAATCTTGAAGAAATTTCGATCATTAGCGAAGTGATTCAAAAAGAATTTTTTTCGATTTAACCTGATCAGTTTGTTAATGATATTTTACCTCCGAAATCCTTTTTTTTGCGATTATTGAGATATTTTTATTGGGTTTAAAACAACTTCGGATTAAAAAGTTTCCATTTACCATCGAATCTTTCGATTAAATCAACAGGCAATCTGATAATTTTTCCTTTTGTTTTGCCTTTGATTCTTTCATCCGCATCTACATATTAAAAAAAGAAAAGAGTAGATTACAAGACATTTCAAATCCATAAATTAAGTGTTTTATTTACTAATCAGGCAATTCAGTAAATCTATTCTATTTCTTCTTAATACGAAACAAAATCGTGAAAATATTTTTTCGGAATTAATCATCAGAACTTTGTTTTTGAGCAAGTTATTGTAAGATACATTGAATTCAAAATATTTAAAAGTCTTCATTTTCTATACGAGCACTAGATATAAATACATCGTGTTAAAAGTCTATCATAATACTTTAAAGCAATTCAAAAAGAATTTTCGCCATAAACCTGCCGATATATGATGAAATTGAACTATAGAAATGAATTACTGCTGCTTTGATTGTAATTGTTTGCAAAACCATTAATTAGTTCCGATCTATTTTCAGTATTATAATCCTTATAGAAAAAAAATCGAAAGCTTTGTCTAGTCCTGTGAAAATATTTAAACTATATTGCAGGTAGTTGTGACTCTTACCATTGTAGCTTAATATTTCAAAATAATGTTATCTTATTTTATAATATTTCTAACCAGTAACAAACAAAAATTGCTAAAGAAGCTGTTCCGGGGATTTTACTTTTGTTAACAAGACAAAAGGAAAATATTTCAAACATTTTATAACTACTTTTCTCTAATGGTTTATATTTTTAGCTATTTCATAGATTTTTCTTTTTGAAATTTCCAGAAAATATATCTAATATTATTTTAATGATATATTTATTCTTTTCAAAATCATCAAACTGGGATTACATTTTCATCGGGCTTCTTACATTCATTAACCACCAAGAAATAGTGTTATATTCTTGTGAAAAGTTTTAGGCAAGAAAAGAAGCCACTGTTATATTTATACGAGTGTGGTTAAATTGGAATGGAATTTTGATTTGTTTTTGGTTTTTTGATCCCCCACAATAAATTATTCACTTGTTTTTCGCTCTTTTAATTAAGCAATTTATGTTTTCGGTTAAAATAGCATTTTTTGATGAATTATCATTAAATAACTGCAAAAGCAAAACAGATATCGTCTCTTTGGTTTTTTAACTCTTTCGACGTTATTGTTATCAATCTTAGAAATATCTCGACTGTATTTTTGATTATTTATTTTCATTTTCACTGGTTTTATTACGTGCATTGGTAACCTATTCAATGAGAATTCAAAACAAATAGAAACTTAAAAATATACAACTACACTTATTTGTCGAAACTTAACTCCCTATAATTCACAGAAACGTTAAATTTGAGAAAAATTAATATAATGCACGTACTTTATAATGATATATCTTCCGACCAAAATATGATTACAATTCACTTTTTAATTATAGCAGGAAGAGTTAGTGTCGAGTTCGAAACTCAAGATCTGCGCATAGTTACCCAAGCCATACATACACCTTGAATTTCAATTCAGACTGTTTACCACAATAACTCATCATTGGTGTTTATGACTTTAAATAATACACACAGGCATATATTTAAGACGACTTTAGAAGAGTTATAGCCATGACTGACGTCAATCATACTGGTGAGTACGCCAATATAACAAATATTTGATATTTTATATGTTATAAAACAGTTTACAGTTCAGAAAAAATTACATCCGTACCGTCTAATACACACAGCCTATGGGGTTTGCCATCATTAATCAAAAAAACCTTGATTTTTTTTGATAGGATTCAACCACTTTACATTTTCGTTGTCACCAATGCAATCGGTACAAAAAGTAGAAAGTTTTACAAAATAATAAAGAGATTTCTAGAAAATCGCTTTTTAGGCTTTTATATGGCTAGATTCTGCGCCAAAATGACTTTTTGGTAATTTACATGTTGAAGCATGAAAAGATATTTTTTTTCACCGGTTAGAAAACTTAGTGTTCGAACGATACAGAAATCCATAGCTTTAAAGACAAACCAGCATTTAAATATTCTATGTTTGTTAGTATTTCATTGTAACATATGTGTAAACTCTATTTAAATTACAGATCTATATCTTAGCTAGAAATTTATTTGATTCGAAAGTGTAGACTATGTAAGAATCCTTCTGGTCTTGATAAGCCCAGGGTAAGCTTTTACGTGCAATTATAATCCAAGCAACGGATATCAACAAAAACGCTCAGTCAATTCTTCTATAAAAGGGCATTTGCGCTCTTTTAAATGAAAATATTCGAATATTGATATCCAAAGGAGGCTGTTGGTGTTCTAGTAAGAAATTTTAAATGTAAAATTTAGAACTTAGTGAATGCCATGAAAACTTTATGACGATGTCTCTAATATAAAATAAAGATATATTTATAAAAAAAATGAGAGAATAGGAACATAAAAGTTATTTTAGCTACACTTGAACTCATTAGCAACTATTATCGATGGTTTAACATATATTACCTACTTTTTTTTAGTTTCTATAACATATATGTATAATTATAAACAAAATTGCTTTTAATATTTGATGTATAGTATATTTTAAAGGTTAAACATTTATATTTAAAGTTTTTTTGTAACATATGCAATAATTTAGTACTATATTTCGTAGTGCAAATGCTTTGAGCTATTTATGCTAAAGATTTATCTTTGCTGTTTAACTGCTTTATAGTATAATTAAAGCAGATTATTAGTTTCTTAAAAGTCTTTTGTTCATTACAATTTCTACTCTTTCCAATAGGCACAAAAAATTAATAAAAAAAAATTATTTACCGTGTTTAATGCTTTACCAGTACTGGATTAACTGAAATTAGATTTTGTACAATACACATTGGAAAATTTAAATAAGATTTATTTTAATTAAATTAATAGCTAATACTCTAATTGATGATTTAAGATTAAAATTCTATTGATTAAACAAAATATAATTTGATTTATTTTAATAGAAATTATTTTGTTATCGTTGACTGCAAATAAGTTATATAAAAATTTAATCATGACTGTCATGTCGATCTTTAAAAATGGCTGTTGCGCGCCAAGCTTGAAAAGATTACAGCACTAAATTTTGATAGAAAAAAATGGTAAATATGTTAATTTTGAAAAATTTATTTAATTATTCAATCTCAAAATTTCTATAATGAGAAAACTTATTTTTATTAATTACTTTAAAACAATTTGAAATTTGAAATATTTCTATGGGAATGTTTAATCAAGAGCCGAGAAAACCAACGTTGCTATTCGTAATATTGTTTATTTTGGTCTGTTGTCTAAAACCGATACAGAATAATAGCCTAGACACCCAGGAAATAATTCATCTGGCTAGAGAAAAACGTACAGAAATAGAAAATTTAATACATTTTGAAATTGAAATACAACCAGAGGAAATTATTTATGAGGAAATCGATACTTATCTTGAGTATGAAACAAAATTATTAGAGTGTATTAATTCAAATGCTTTTAAATCTTATTCAAAAAATTTAAATGAGAAATCTTTAGAGTATATGTATGAATCGTTAGATTTTATCATAGGAAATAGGAAAATATTTCTTTTAAGGAATAACACTGCTACAGAAAAATATAACGAAGCAATGACAAAAATAAAAGCGGAACTGGAACTGCTGGTGTCTTATATAAGTTATTTTTTATCTTCTAATATTTGTAATTGTACAAGATCACATTTTAAAATAATAAATGAAATTCAGCATTTGATCAATTACTTAAAATTAATTTATCTCAGAATTCACGATTCTATGAAAAAGGTATTAGACTGTGAAACTAAATATAAAAAATTATTAGAAAACCATCATTTTTTATTGTTCATTTCATCACGGAAAGTACATAATGATAAAATTAGGGAATTCAAAGCTAAGATCGAAAAAATTCGAGTAAATTATGATGATATAAAAGACGAAGCAGCAAGAGCGATAATTACTTATAGAAACTATAATTTTGAGGAAATTATAATTATGCAGTATTCTCAAAATAATTTTTACGCTCTTTTTATAACAAATGAAATATTTTCAAATATTTATAGTTATATTGAAATTTATGAAGATAAGAATTTAACAAACAAGACAATTTTTAAAGAAGAGGTCGTTAAGTTTTATGGTTTACTCGGTTATGTGCGAATTTATATTAGTACGTATAAAATATTTAGATCAAATTTTGTAGAACTTCTAGATAAAACGACAAAATGTAAAAAATACATTTCAAATATATATGCTAGAATTGAAAAAAGTACTAATAGCTTGCAGGAATATGCGGAAGTTTACGAAATAGACGAATTTAAAGACAGTTTTAAGGGTTTTTTATATACTACAAAACAAGAGCTTGCCGACAAGATATCGGAAATAATGAATTTTGAAAAAGAACAGCTTGCTAAGATCCAAAAAATTATTGATTACAATAATCTTATACTGAAAACATACAATAATTTAAAAAAAAATCACAGGCTGATTAATATACAAAAGAAAATAAGTGTATTGGAAGTTTTCCAACAAGAACATACAGATTTTGTTCATAGAATGCAAAAAAATCTAAATGATATTTTATCTTATGCTCTTGAGCATGGAAATGATTAAATCGAATTTTATAAATTTACATCTTCTGTTTTCGAATTCTAAAAAAATAAAATTTAATAGGAAGCACTTTCAAGCAAATTAAGTTTGTAAAAATCATATTTATTGTTATGTTTGAAAAATGGTTTGATTTTTCACTTAGAACGCTTTATAATTATTAAAAGTCATGTTATTTAAATTTAAACTTTGGGTTGCAGTTACATATTATTTTTAAAAAAAATAGCTTGAAAACATGTTTTGAGAAATTTCTTTTCTTGTAATTATCTAATTGGCAGTTTTATAAATATTTAAATATAGAAACGAAGGGATGTATTTATTTATTAACCCGAAATATATCAGTTTATTATATTTTTATTTATTACTTAACTATAAAAATATAAATAGATGTAAGTTTAAATCTCAAAACGAATTAAAAGTCACTTGTCAAAGAAATTACTGAAAAAGCATGCGGAAATAAAAGCGAGTGCAAGAATAAAAACTGATGTCAAAATTAAGAACAATTGATCTGAAATGTATATTTCAGATAAGAGTAAAAATAAGATTCCGCCCATTGAAGTAGAGAATACTTCCCAAAACCCACTTGAAATAGCTGAAACTAAATTCTTAGGAAGTATGATATGCTAGACAATGACCTATTTCTTATTTATAAGTGTGGCGTTGGCAAGATTTTTACTGTACTAACCTGAGACGGCCTAGTGTCAAACTCCCCAAACCGTACCTTAGAAAACCTTAAATACCTATAAATGTAAAAGCTTTAATTTTTCGATAGTACTTAGGAAGATAATCGAAAAGATATCCGTTGATCGACGAATAAGACTTAGTCCAGACCAAATGCCCAAAAAGGCTGGGAAAGAGCATGAATAAATATTAATAAGCGTCTAGATGCACCAGGAGCCAACATTTCATTTAAAATTTTCGAGTATCGAAGAACATGGCGTCAAAATTTTTAAGAAAAGAACATTCAGCCTTGCTTTAAAAGAAGAAAGATGGTGATCAAATAGGTAGTATGAAATTCATAAAAAAAGTAAAAAAACGTATTTTAGACCCATAATTTTGTTAAATAATATAAATATATCTAGAAGTTAACCAAATGAATTCATATTTTTTTATTTTTTTAATGTAATGAATATTAATAACAAAAAAATGAAAGATAGATATTGGATTCGCATAGCTTTTAAGAGATTGGATGTTTCATTTTGTTATTGTCTTAATATATGATGCGATATCTCTTTTTCAGTAAAAAAAATAATGGTCTATAAAGCATACAGTTTAAAGCGTGGCTATGAGTTAAAACATTCTCAAAAGACTCAAACTTCTCTAGAAGTTTACGAATAGAAAAATATGAAACCTACAAAGCTATTAGGAATTTTTAAATATTTATCTAAGAAAGTAAGTACATGAGCAAAAAGCAGCACCGAGCCATTATTCATGTGGCTTATTTATTAGCAAAAGTTGAAACCCTTTTACAGCTAAACATTAATAAAATATTGTACCATTTCTAAAGCATTCGAAATCTGTCTAAAACAATCTATATATTGAGAAATCTGATTTTTCCCGCTACTGAAGTAGAGATAAGGATAGAAGGTATCCATGCAATACCCATTTCACAATTTTTCGACAAAAACAGATTTTAATTATTTAATATATTTAATGGCTCGCTTCTTCCATAAGAGTGAACAGAATCCTACGATGCCCATAGCTTCGCCGGGTTATAGGCGTTCTAAAGACAATTTTCTTTGATAGGTAGGGTTGTCGGCGTTATGCAAACGTTCCGAACGAAGGATAAAGAGTGCAAGAACGTAAGAATCGAGATCGAACCCGGCCCTAGATTAAATTCTAATATCCTCATCACTAGAGCCTTGGCGACGGACCAAAACAGATACTTAGAATAATTTTCTTTGACGCGGAATAGTCAAATGATGTTTCTGATATAGCATCGATGTTGCTTTTTATTCGAAAGATGGTTCAAAATTATGAACTATATTGTCGTAATTTTTGTTGAACCACCTAGATAAAAGGTATCTTTGATAGATGCAGTCGCTTTCATTCAAATTAAAGGGTGTTTTAACCTTTGTAATAAAGAGTTGTTTTTATTAATGAGAAGTTTATTTATCCAATTCTTTGTTCATATTTTCCACTAATCGGGTTTTAATAAACTATAATTTTAATTTTATAGGGAATCCAATGGTGAAGAGAGAATAATCACATAAGACTTTCTTCTTGACAATGAGTATGTGAAACTGTTGTAAGAATCATTGTTTCGATTTTTGGTGGCAATAAAACCACACTACATCTTCATTTGTTTCATAGGTGTTGTTATGAAGGGAGAGGTCTACGAAACGGCGAAATTTTTCCTAAAAATTTATTTGTAGTTTTTTATGTAAACAGATTTAGACTGGAGCTGAACTTGTAGGTAATTTCCATGCTTTTGCATGGAAACCTAACCTTTATCACTTGAGTTAGAAGACTTAGCGCCTGGGAGATATAAAAATAAAAACTATTAAAAGCCGAAAGAGCTAAGTAGCAGGTTATACCTGTTAGTATGACATTGCATTGTCTAGGTGGACCCTATGTAAATCTCTGAAATATATCTTAGCTAGAAGTTTATTGGATTCAGAAAGTGTAAAGTAAGTGGGAAAGCTGCTAGTCATAAAATAGCCCAGGGGGTTCGGCTCTCGATCACACTCTATGCAACGAACATTAACAAACTTCTCGCAACTACTTCGATTATTAATTGGGTTCGCCAGACCTGGTAGATATAGGGTTTGGGACGTATGTATCGCAGGGGTTAGCGATGGAGTGTTGAGGTAGAAATTATTTATGTTAAACCATGAATTTCGTTAATTTCATGAAAACAAATATAAAACTTGCCACTTTTTTATAAATATTTGATACTTTGAAAAGTCAATTTAATAAGCGGATATGCTCCCAATATATTGTAGTAGAATACTACATACATGAAGAGCTTTTTACGTTTTTAGCATTTACAACACGACCAGAAAACAATAAACTTTACTTAAGTCAAAATTTTCTTTTTAAAAAAAGAAAGTAACATGAATAAGAGAAATGTATTAAAAGTGATACCGAGAAACTTTGAGTGCAATATACAAAATTAGCTCTCTTCTTTCTAAAACCTGTAAAAGCAAGGTCGTTTAAAACTATTGATAATATTTACATTAAATAAAACCAGTAATATCCCGGGAAAGACTTGGAATATGGCGGTTTAATGCCCAAGACTATCACCTGTTAACTATATTTGATCATGTGCTTTCAGTTATTGTATTTCTGTGAATTTTATTTGGAAATCATTCACTCTATTATATTTTAATTACCGAACTCCGCCACGGACAAGTATTGAGACTTTTTTCCCGCCAAAACCATTACTGTATTTTTTTAAAATAAAAATGTTGTATTCAAACTAAATTAAAAGGCAAATAATAGCTTTGAATGCTGGTTTTATGTAAAGATAAAACAAAAAATAGGAATTATTTAAATTGAGAAATTCAAATAAAAGCATAAGAGTCAGTTGTTCTTACATTCTTATTAAATTATTTAATCCAAAATTGTTCTTTTTCAATTTAAATAGGAAATTTTGTGTACTTGTTTTAATACATTTCAAAGATTTATTGAACAATGAAAGCACCATTTGCAATAATTTGAAATACAAACTCTAGATAATTTAAAAAAATATATCGTTTTTTAGACTTGGATCTTATATCAAACTACATTAAAATTTTTCAAAATTATTTGGCTCCTAATGTCAACAACAGTAATCTACCCTTGGAACGTAAATGAAAAATGAAAAATATACAATTTGTGGTATTTCAAAAAAATATTACTACTTCTTATTACTTGACTTAATATAAAAGATTCTATTTGCCACAAATTTCGATCATTTTCATAAATTAAAAATACAGTATTCTTCTTTTTTCGTCAGTATCTAACTGTGTAAACAAAAATTATTTAAAAATAAGTATACATAATATATTTTCCTTTCCAAATTAACCGATAAACACTTGAAATGATGGTAAATTTTCGTTAGCCCATTAGATCCACGAGTTCAAGGAATCATTACGAAAGTATTTCACCTAGGTTAATCAATTCAATAATAGGTTATTTTACTAGTTTCTTTGTGGTTTCATGTTGTTTTTTAGAATAAAAAAATAAATTATGGTTAGAAGTTTAAAGATGCATGAGATGTAACAAAACTTTTTTGTTACGAAAACACCTAAAAGAGTATTTACAGTTGTAATTTTATTTTAGTTTCATACTAATAAAAACATCGATTTACAAAAAAACGTAGTGGACTGAATAAATATGTATGCAAACAGAGTTTGACTTACGATGGGTAGTTTAGAGACCCCATCTCCAAAGAATAATTTATTTTTATTCTTCAACAGTTAGTATGTCAACATTAGTAAATTCTGCTATTCCTAGGATGTTTTCCTATATACTTACATTTATTTTTGTTGACTTCTTCTAAAATCATAAAGTATTGTATTTTATGAAAAAAATCGTGTATTATGATCTTAGGATAACCACGATTAATTCAGTCGTTCGTCGAAAAAATGCTTAATATGATTTAGATCTGTTAAAGTATGTTCCTGCATTTTATCGCCTAGAGGAATAACAGGAGCATAGTAAAATAGAAACTTATAAAATCGTTAACTCGTTGAAGTGCAAAATAATAGACAAAACCCGAGTATAGTATCTAATTGACCAATGGAGATCTCACTTGACGTAAATTGGTAAATTGCTGGTAATTTGTTGAAAGATTTTGATAATTTCTAGCGGTAATAATATTGCTCTGCTAAATGAATTTATTTTAGATTGGTGTATAAATTTTCTTTTTCTCTAATTTTCTCGGCATTTTATAAAGTATTGAAAAAATATGCACCAATTTTCCAGAGTAAAGATAATGGAAGTTACTTCTGACGAAAGTTTTTGATATCGGGTTATTGTATTCTTTATTATTTGTTCAAAAAACTCTACGTTGGGTTACGAGCCTGACCAATCAAAATAAAAATGTCTACAAAACTCTGACTCAATGGAAAGCTTAAATTTAATTGTGAATTATGCTTCTTGCATAGAGGGAGAAACAAGCTAAAAAAAATGAATCAATAATATTAAATCATTTGTTTAGTATTAATTAAAAGTGTTCTATGAGATTAATTACCTTCTGTAATCGTTCTTTAACATACCTAATAAAACATTTAGCTGCGAAACATATATTTAATGACAAGTTTTATTAGTTTATACTCTCGACTAATGGCTTAGAAATTTTTTGCATAATATAAATACTAAGCATAGAAAAGATAAAGTACGACACACAATAATATCTTTGCAGAAAAATATATCTAAGTTTTACCTAAAAACATATTTAAATAAGGTTGTAAAAAGGTTCAGCAAAGTAATTAAATAGCAGAATTTGTGGCTTTCAATTCTAGAATAAATTTCACTCTTTTATTAATAAACATTTTTTTAAACGAAGAATATGAAAAATTAGATTTTAATATTCGGATAGTTACGCGAGAATTTACCTTTTAATAATAGAAATATTTGGATAATCCGGCTTTTTTGAAGCGATGTTATAAAAAACCTTGTCAGTAGATAGTGGTATTCCAGCAAAATACAATATAAATTAGCAAATGCCTAAATAATCCAACAAATCTAACCTATTAATTAAAATTTATAATATAAAAATATTATGTAAAAATTGTTTGGCTGAAAGTATTGTAGTCGTAACTTGATAATTATGAAAAATTTAAATTATATAGAGATTCTTCAAAAATTTTAGTCTCGGAAATGTGTTTAAAGAATAAAAACGTTACAGGAAAGTTAAAATAAAAATACACTATGGAAATGAGATTAAATATTTATTTTTCTAAAAATACATATTTTTTGTCTGTTTTTCGGATTTATAAGAATATAGAATCTTAATACTTATGCTAGAACAACAAAAAAATAAGATAGATACCAAAATCGATTCATAAAACTTCAATTATTATTTAAGTTGATTTTTGAAACTTTTAAACTTCAAAATAATATACCAAATAAAGACGTACACAATGAATAAGTTTTATAGTAAAGGTTCAACGAATATAATTAAGATTATTATAAAAGTAACTTAAAGTATTCAATTCCATTGCAAATAAAAACACGAACTGATAGATAAATAACAAAAAAGCAATTTTCCATGTGTTTCTCTTGATTAAATAAATATAGGATAATATCATCTCTACGCAATAAACAGCTAGTTTAAGCAGAAGCAGTTCTTTAATGTTGAATATAAACAATTTTCTAACCAAGTTATCGATTATTATCAGAATGTATACATAGAAAAAATGACACAAGAACGTTCTTATAGAAACTTCTTTTAGTATAAACTTGCAATTATTGAAATTGATAAAAATTGTAAAATATGCCAGAAAACCGAATATTGTGTATAATAAAACGTAAAATGCAGGCATTTCATAATTTTTAGATAAATTGCGAGAATATATAAACAATTCCGTTGTCGTGGATATAAAAATAAAAGGAATCACTGTTAAATAATGTTGATATTGGTTCATTCCGAATCCCCTTGCCTTTATATGAATAAAAAAAGATGAATTGTATAAGAATGAAAGCATAATATATTTTAGCATTGTCACCGTTATGCCAAATTTTTCTTCTAGACCCATTATTTTATCATATACAATGATCGGTAAAACTGCTTCGAACATATACATACAAAATGCAATAAAATAATCCCAGAATATACTTTTGAAAGTTAAAAATCCTGAAGATTTGGCTTCATTTGGATTTCTTCGTTTTGTTTTAGGAGCCATGGCAAATAATATGTCCACTACATTTTATATAAAGGAATTTATCAATATAAAATTGTTAACAAAATTTTTATTTCTAAATAAAGAATCAATTAAAGATAAAAATCATTAAATATTAATTTAATTTAAATTAAATTCCGAAAAATATTTTGCAAACACTGGTATGTAGCATTTTTATTTCAATAAAGACGTTTTGATTTTCACATTATAGATCTAAGATTTGTATATGGTTGTATTTTTTTGGTTTTATAACTCTTTTAAGTTAAAGTTCGAGTTGAATCGAATTTATCTTTTTTTAAAAAAATTTGAATAAATATGAAGACTTTTTCATATTTTCAGTAATCTAAATTTAATTTACAGCTAAATAATATATTCTTCGTTTTTATTTGGTATCTTAAGTAGGTTTATGAAGATCTTAGTGCATTTATTAGTTATTTGATTTTTTCCAATCGAAAGTCTTATATTTCCTTTAAATATAAAAGAAATGCAAGTCGCTCTCATGTGCCAAATTTATTTTAATTATGTAATTTTTATCGTGTTTTTACAAATTTTTGCGAGAAAACAAAATAAAGATTATTTTAAAAGGACTAAAAAAAAAATTTTATAAAACTTAAATTATTCGAATTTGCCTAAAGTCCTGGAATTTTAAACTATATATTTTCCATAAGTTAAAAAAACTATTCTTTATTTTTTTGATATATTTTGTTCATTTCTTTAATAAATCTATATCAAGTTTATAATTTAAAATGTTTACTTGTTTAGTCATTAAGAAAGATACTGAGCTTTTCAATTTTTTATAATGAACATTTCTTAAAAAAAATTGATTCAATAGTTGGTTGAGATGATAGCATAGAAATTTTTTTTCATACTAAACTCAATCTATCAATTTAATATGCTTTGATTATATCCGAATAAGTATGGTAAATAAAAAGTTTACAGACAATGTACAAATGTCTTTTATTCCTACAAGAAAAATATATGCAGTATATAAAATTATTAATACATAAAAAATTTAGTCGAAACATTATAGATCAAAAACCTATGCATTAAAAGCTCTAGCCTCTCGTATCAAATTCGTTAACTTCGCTCCATGTGATTTTTTAAACCGTGGGGTTTGTTATCACCGCTACTGATTGGCTCGGCCTATATTTAGCTCTTCTCAAACAAACGTCTTCCTCAGATTCAAAGTAAAATATTTATTTTTTTATTTTGTAACTTTTTGCGATTTTAAAGAAATTTAACTAGGCTCTACGATGGCTACTAATCGGGTTATTTCTTCCGAACCTTCTGACAATTAAACATTCTAACGAAGGAGATGCTTAAAAAGCTGGAAAATGAAGAAAATTTTATTATGATTTAAAATTGTAAAAGATTTTTAGAGTTGGCACTCTATTTTCTAATGAATACGTTTTTATTTCAATATATCTGTAAATTAAAACTTCTGCGTGATAAGTACTATCGCCTTTAATAAGGAAGTAAAGCAAATTGTGAAACGTCATAATGGGTTTGGCCTAAAAGAAAGACTTTTATGGCTGCGTGAATTTCATATGCTATATTGGAAATTTTCTGTTGTATTAAATAGTACTCCACAAGAAATACAGCTATCTATATCCGCGTTTTACCGTAGACAAACCTGGATGAGAATTTTTTTTTAGCGATTTTGGGAATTTCAAGGTGGAAAACTTAGTGCGAAAAGTTTTTAATAAGCTAAAACTAAAAGTTTTGTTCTCCGAGAAACAGCTGCATCTGTTACTAGTCTAAAACAATAAGCTAATTAGATGATAAGTTTTAGAATATTTTTTAGGAGAACGATCATAATCCTAGGCTCATCGGAAATGCACAAAGCAGAACTATTCTGCAAAAGAATTCTATATATAACATTTGTTTGCAAAGCTGAAGCCAATGTTCGTAGATTAAAGACACTTAAGGATTGCATCACTTCAAACCTTTGTGAAAATCTGAATGAAGAACACACAAACATTTTATTAGTAACCCAAGCGTATGTGTGCTATAAAAAAAAAGAGATGACTTGCTATTGCAGTATTTATAGGCTAACACAAGAATTTGATTTCGAAGCAGCCGATTTTGGAATGGCTCTACGAATGTACATTCCGTTCATACAAATTATATCTCGATAAAGAAACAGAAATTAAAACAGCATTTTTCAGTTGAAATGCGAAATACTTATTTGAAGGTGGAGAGGAAGTAGAAAGGATAACCACATTAAAAACTATCTGGTTGTCAATGAGTGTGTGAAATTGATGTGAAAATCATTCTTAACTTTTTTTGGGATATAAAATACATTAGATCTATGGGTTATCTCCTATAATCCTGAATAACAACGATTGAAAGAAGCAATTGGAAAATTTCTAGTTGTTCATTCTCGACACCGAATGATAAAAGAGGAAGAATGTAAGTAAGTCGGCGGACCCAAATTCACTCTTCTCTGCAGTAGTTTCAGATTAACCTAAGATTTAAAAACATAGTTCATAACATACGAGCTCTCTATATCGATACATTTTAGAGCATTTCTTAATGGTATATATCAAATGAAAACTTATATTAAAAGGCTGATCTATATATACTATCGCGATGAACATTGATAGCATCTAGAAAACTTTAAAAGACATTACCAAAAGAATTTTGAGTTTATAATGAAGTAGTTGTTTTTTCTATATTTACAAAACAAATAATAATTCAGAATAAGTAAGAAACTCGGCAGCGAATCACAAAACTGAAACCCTGAAAAATTATTGCAGAAAAAAGCTTGAAGGATACCAACCGCAAAGACATGGTTAAGATTTTAAAGCTTCATATTCTTTGAATAATAAAAATGACTGAACTATCTAAGCTAAAAGCTAGGAGATGATCATGGATTCCAATTTATCTAAATAAGAGAGTAAATTCTTCAATTGTGCTTTTTTTTCGTATCGTTAAAACAAATGAAAATTTTAACATAAGAGTTGAGAAAAGGGATCTAAATAGAAATCTTATATTACATTACTGAATTCCCTTGAAAAGGCAATACCATTATAAAAACATATTTTCAAATAAAAAGGGCAGCGTAATAAGCTTCAAACGCAATTTTTTTACCACATACCTTGAAACTATCTGTTCAAATATGCTCTTTTGCGATAAATAAAACCTAGAATACATACGCAGTATAGACCTTTGTCATTTCATATTTTGCTGTTTATTCCTGAGAATGATGTATAATAACGTTTGAAATTTAATAAACTAAGTGATGTTAATTAAAATAAATGAGACATGATGCCTATAATATGAATATGCTCTATTTTCCCATATTTGCAAAGACTTGCTTAAACCTGATGCAAAACTTACTAAAAGATGTTTTAAATATGAGAAGATCTAAGAATGTCAAAAATTCATTTAGAAAGATTTTAACTGGGTATTACACGCTTAATTTATAGATTAGCAATTTTTAAATATAACGATCTATATTTACAGAAAATTTTATCGCGGTTTGATCTGAACTTAACTAGCCTGATGAATCAAAAGTTTAATGTGATTTAAATGAGCATCACAAAGTTGAACAACATTCAGATATAACACAATTACTCCATGATGTGATCTACATCGACCTAACTAACATTGATTAGATGATAATCAATGTTAAGTTATTCTATTAACCACATATAAATATAAATTAACAAGTTTTTAAAAAATATGTCTTTTTATGAAATTATTTTGTATACTATAAAAGAAACTATTTAAAGGGAACGCAAATCCATCTAATGTAATATAAAAAAACTTTTTTTATGTTATGCGTGTTTTTATTGCTGATTTTTGCACCGATTTATTAGTTATTTGATTTAAGAAAGCTACAAGGTATTGTCTACCTTGTCAGTTAGTCTCGACTTGTTCAATTTGAAAAATTTGATATTAAAAACAGTTGAATATACAGCATTATGCTTTTGAACGCATATCTGGCAATTTTTTTCTAAAACTCACAAAGATGCTACTCTTAATGACTAAAACTTTATGTTTCCTTCTGAAATATCTATATTTTTTTAAAAGATATCGAGACAAAAAATATATAATGAAACTCGATTTTATAATATGTAAAGTATTATTCGTTCTTTTGTTTGGAATATATGATTTTTCGTTTTGCGCTAATTCAACAAAAAATTGAGCGTAGTATGAAAAAAAAACCATATACATTTAAAGAAAATATCAAAAAATTACTGAAGTTTATTTAACTATTGTTTATAGACTTTAACTTATTTATTTCGTCAATATATGTATAGATAAATACACCATATAGTACTCAGCTCATTTCAAAAATTCAAAATAAAAACTTTTGCAGATATAAAGAAATAATCTCGGTGTGAACTAGAAAATCACCATTTTCCAATACTTGTGTGCTTTTCTATAGCCTAAGAACCATAATCCCCGAATTTTTGTATAAAATACCTCATAAAGACTTTGACTAATTTTAAAAGACGTAATATGAAATTTTAATTGTGCGAAACTTTTAAAATTTGATTAAAGTATATTCATTATAGATTTTCTGCTTCGATTAATATAAAGCGAACAATTTTAAACAAGTACACATTGATCAATATTTTTTACATTTTTTTCAAAAATTTAAACATTTAAAACTTAAAAAGTTTAATATCTTCAATACCGAGATGTAAAAGAAGTTCGGAATAAATAAAGAAGTAAGAAAAAGTTTTAATGAACAGGAAATTGCAGATAATTAAAATTTTCATAAAAGAAATATAGTGTATTCAATTCCATTGCAAATAAAAATACAAATTGATAAATTAACAATAGTAATGTAGTAACCATTTCATTTCTTTTACATAAATATATGAAAGATAGTATCATTTCAACAATATAAAATGTCACTTTAAATGTAAATAGTTCTCTAATAGTTATTATAAATATCTTATAGATCAGGTTATCTACTACTATTAAAACGTAAATATAGCAAAAATAGCTAATGAAAGTTCTTATGGAAACGTCTTTTTTTATAAACTTGCAATTGTTAAATTTCAAAAAAATAAAAAAGTATGTTATCAAGTTAAATATTACGTATAAAAAAACACATGAGGATGACATTACATATATTGTATTCACATTAAATGTGTTCATATATAACTCGCTTATAATGAATACAAAACCAAAGCAAAATATTATTACATAATATATATCATATTCAGTTTCAACTCTTTTGGAACTTCTATGAAATAAAAAACTAAATTTGTATAAAAACATAAGTAAAATGTACTTAAATATTATAAGCAATAAATTTGAATTTAAATCTATATCATATATCTTTGTATAAAATACTACGGGAAGTGATACTTCTATTAGGAAAATGACTATAAAAAATATAATTTCAAAGAATCTATCTTTAAAATTAAATTTCATATAAGATTTTCCTTTTCCGGGATTTCTCTTTCTTGTTTTACTTGGCATTTTTTTCCAGAATTTCATTCCAAATATATATAATAATTGATGACAGAACAGTTGATGGATTATTTTTATACTAAACAATTAATCATATAAAATAAATATATCAATTAATTTCAATTAATCTCATTAAAAAATTTTTCAAATTAAAAATAAACTGACAAGAAATATCTTAGTTAATACACTTGCTTCATTAATTATTATATAGAATCGATTGCGTTTTTGAGACCTTAATTAATTGAGGTTTCCGATTTGATAATTATATTTTACTTAAATAATTTGATTTGTTTTTGTTTGAACAACTTTTTTCTGTAATTCAGTATTACTTAGACTGGCTTTTAAGTTTATGAAACCAAATTAAGTTTTATATGAACAAAAAAATGCAGTGAATTATCCTCTTAAATTCAAAGGCTGAACTATAATTCCTTTTTATTGGCATTTTAGACTTTATAACCAGCGATCAGTTGACTCGTACATTTTATAATCATTTATACCTGTATTTTTAGTCTTTACTGGGCAATCACTCACTAGAAATCGAATATTTTTTACATCTGGATATTATTCCTCTTTTGATCTGATCGCTTTTGATTTTTCGAAGAGATTCAGCTTGACATTTTCTGTTTATTCTGATCGATTTCCCATTTATTTTTATTCAATTTCGTCTTTTTGTCGTTAAATTTGCTTTTCTAAAGCGTTTTTTGGCATTACGCTGTATAAGTTGATTGATTGTTTGTGTAACTTCCTAATTATTTTTATTAAAAATCTTTTAATGAACAGGTATAGAATTATATATGAATATTCAAGCAATAATTGTTTTGTGTAATTATTTTTGAGGATATTTATAAATTTCAATTAGAAAAGGTAAAAAAAGTTAATTCTATCGTATAATTTTTTATTTGTATAAAAAAAAGCTTAAAAAGAAATCCTAAGAAATCTATTGATTTGAATCTTACTCCAAAAATTAAAACTTAAAACTTAAAACATTAAAAAAGTTAAGAATGCTTTTATTTTTATATATTAAAATCTAGAATGGATATTTAAGAAGAGTTAGTGCAAAATTTTTTTTGACTAAATCAAACGTTTGAAGGGTATTCTTTTCAACTTCTATACATTCAAACTGAAAAAAAAATAATTAAAAAAAACACAAAGCGTTATTTTTTAATTTTAACACTATTACTGCTTTCTTACATGTTTCACCCGATTAAACATATCGAGTGGTACTTTTCCGTCCTCTTCACATCAATCGATTAATAATTATATATGGGAAATTTAATAATTTGATTTTGGCCTTTCTACAACTTTCCAGATTCACCTTCAGAAAACTTTTATATTTCTGCCAGAAATACATTTCTCTCTTACGATTCAAAACATTATAAAGATACTAAAATTATATAATTGCCGATTTTAGTCTTAACTTTAATATTATAGAATATAAATGCAATATTTTTCAAGAAATTACTTCGAATAAATAAATATAAATTATTTTGGGATAAGTTAGTTATAAGGCTTAAGTTTTTTTTGTCTTTAGTTTGAAAAAAGCCATTGAAGCGATCAGAATATTGAAATATATCTTTTTTTGTTTTGAAAGCTTTATACAATCTATATGATAATATATCATATTACGCAATTGTTTAAAAAGTGTTTGCTTAATAAATTCAGTTTTTTCTTGAACTCATTTAAATAAATTAGATTACATATGTAGTTTGAAGAAAAATAGATGTAATTCAATTATTTATTTTAAGCTCTATGAATACTCATTATAATAAATTTAGTAGTAGAATAGTATATTTAGTATAATACACAAAATATTTTTACATTCATTCATTCATCTTTGAGACTACAGCCCTGTGCAAACCTTGGCCTCCAATAGTAATATCGCCTACTGGTCTTTTTCCAGTGGGTTCGTTTACTTATTGGGTTTTGTAACAGGTAGTTTTAAAGCGTGGGTTGTTAGCCCTACGCTCATCCCAACATGGAATATCAGTCCCTTTTAGTCGCCTCTTACGGCAAGCTGAGAATACTCCAAACCAATTCTGCTCCCGGTATGGTGGGGAAATATTTTTACATTATTGACAAAATATTATTCTACTCTAGGATTAACAAATTCGGTCACTAAAAATTTTGAACACATTTAGCGTGAACGATAACGCCAGCACAAAATAGTTTCTAACACAAAATATTTTGACCGTATTCTTATTATTTAATTTATTCCTTAAATATTTTTTAATTTAAAAACTGATTAAATCGAAATATTTATTCTTTTTAGGTAAATAAATTATATGTTTTGTTACGAAAAATTGATCCATTTATGAATGGAAACCATTATCCAACGATATAAACACTTTATTCATTATGGTTTTACAACTTATTAGTATATATTATACATTTACAATTTTTAAAATATTTTTAATTCATTTCTATCATTTTACATAGCAATGTAGAAATTTAGTATTTTTGTAGGTTCTGTTTATTTCTAGTAAATATTTAAATTTGATATTATTAAAATATTTAAATCGACAGAATTTAAATAAAATAATTTTATAGTACTGTTATTTTATTTAGAATCCAAATATAATATTAGAATTCTCGTCTGCACAAGTTTATTGTAAATAAAATAAATAAAAAATAATCAATTCGTTATTTGTAGAAATTCTCTTTTGAATAAATTTATTGTAAAAAAACGAAATAAAAAGGTCCAATTCGGTATTTAGAAGAATAAAAATTCTTTTTTAAATAAATTCAACAAAAAAATATAAAAATAATTTTTAAACCAGTTTTTAAATTAACTGATAAATAAAAAAAATAAAATCATTAAATATCTGACATTTTCTATATTACACTAATTGAATTCTATTTAAGGAATTAAATTTGATTAATTTATCTATAAATATATTCAGAAATTTCTACCCATGACGAGAAAAGAAGGAAGAGCTATTTCCCATCCAAACATAGCATTGGTAAAGTATTGGGGGAAAAAGGACATTGAGATGAATATTTCTTCTAACATGTCTGTGTCTCTTACTTTAAAGAATTTGGAAACTGTTACAGTTGTATCACCAAGTGAAGAAAAAAGAGACATTTTTATTTTAAATGGACATGAAAGGCCTATGAAGGAGAGAATGATCAAAGTGATACAACTTTTCAAGAAGAGAGCAGGTGATGTATCGTATATAAAGATCGATTCGAAAAATAATTTTCCTGATTCTTGTGGATTAGCTTCTTCTGCTTCTGGATTTTCTGCCTTGGTAAAAGCACTTAATAACTTTTACGATTTAAATATTTCTACACCCGAACTTACAGAGATAGCAAGATATGGTTCAGGTAGTTCCAGTAGAAGTATTTATGATGGATTTGTATGCTTGGATGGTGTCAAATCATTTAAGGTTTCTGACTGGGATGATGTCAAAGTATTTGTAATTCTTTTGGAAGATACCGAAAAAAAAGTATCGAGTACAGAAGGAATGATTAGGTGCGCCAAAACAAGTAATCTTTACAATTTAAGATTGAAATATATTAATTACAAAGCCCAAGAAGCTATGGAATATATTAAAAATAAAGATTTTACAAATCTTGCTGTTCTTACCATGAAAGAGGCAAATGAAATACATGCTATATTTATGGATTCTTATCCACCTATTTGGTATTTGAATGGTAGAAGCTTTGAAGTAATCGATAAGGTGTTTGAATTAAATTCTAAATCGATTAAAGCAGCTTATACTTTCGATGCAGGCCCAAATCCTTTTATTTTAACTTTAAGAAAAGATTTTGAAGAAATATTTAACCATTTTAAAAATCTTGGATTTAAAGTTATTGAAGCGCTCTAATTAAAATTTTAGTCTCGTAAATATTTTTTAATTTCTTTAATAACTTTTAGAGAATTCTTTATCGTTAATGAACATCCCACTATTTAATTCCCTCTTATTTTTCAATTATGAAAATTTATGAATTTCTATTATTCTCAATGAATTTTCTTAATTATTCTTTGTTTTTATATTTGCTTTAATTTTTAGATTTTTTTATGTTCTTTGTTATAATTTCATTATAAAGTCAAGTCTTTCTTAATGAATTTATTTTATCTCGTTTAAGTTTTATATAGTCTTTATTATAATTCTTTATAATAATATCTTCTTATTATATTCCGGTATCTCTCGAAATATTTTTATACTCTTTTCTATGGTGTTTCTTTCTTGTTAATTTTTTTCTGATTTCTCAGAGTTTATGAATTCTTATTTGATTTGATAAAGAATTATAATCAGAAGCCAAAAATATTTATTCTCTATTTATTTAACTCTAAAACTTACAGTCATTTTTTTAAAAAAATACTGAAAGTTAATAAAAAAAACTAACATAAGAAATATTCGAATAAATAATTAAATACACTGTTTAATGGACAAAAAAATATTTAAATTTACGATTTTAGTATTTATTTTGGTTTTTATAAATTTTTATTTTAAACTTTTTCTTGGAAAACTGAATACTAAAATACGATTTTAGTTATTTTGTAATTATCTGTAAAGTATACGTCAGATGTTTATATGATGGATTATAATTGTAACTAATTATTAAAGATTAGTTAACTGGAAGGTTTTTAATTTAAAAAACAGAAGTAAGAAAATTTAATAGCTTTCAAACTTTTATAATCAAATTTTTTTTAAAAAAATTCTTTGCAAAATAAAAAGAAGTAGAATTATGTTTATTGAAGTGATTTTTTCTAACATTTTAAATCAATTTTTTTTTGAAAACAAAATCTTTAACAAAATCATTTAGTGAGGTTTTTACTTTAGAAAATTGTTCTTTACTAGACATTGTATCATACTCGGAATATTCAAGTACGGATATAAGATTACATATTCCATAATAATCTTTAAAACATTCAAATAATTTTATAACAAAATCTAGTTCGCTAAAACTATAAAAAATACTTATTTCTGGTGTATTATCATAAGCCTCTAAATACTTAATAATTTTATCAGAAATGTCCTCATTAAATTCAAATGCATTCACTTTTATAATATTTTTATCGTAGTTAAACAATGCTATGTTGTTATTTATTTGTAGTATTTTAGATTTTACATCAAATGATATTTCTAAATTGGTTTGTTCTATTTTTACATTATATGGTATTTCTTTGTTATTTATTTGACCAATAAATATTACAAAAGAATTGTTTTCTATTGACATGGTGGGTTGTTAATTATAACGGTATAAATTATATTTTTAATTGGCAAATCAAATTTTATAAATTATAAAAAGTTGGGAATTGTAAAAAAAAAGTATTTTTTACAAATTTTGATTACAAAAATACTTCTTAGAATTTTTTTACGTATTTTGTAAAAAAAACTTATTAAATACTTTTACAGTTACCAATATAGAAGAAGGGTGTTGAAGGTTTGGCAAAAAAAAGGCTTCCACGGGATTCGAACACGTGACCTTTCCCTTACTAGGGGAACGCTCTAACCAACTGAGCTAGAAAGCCATTAACTATGAATAATTTACTATATAATTTCTATCTACAAAGACTATTTATAATAAACATAAACCTCAGTAAGCATGAAAGTGTTACGACCGAATACTTAAATTAAGAACCATAGAATCTAGATAAAAGATCAAAATAAAAGAAATAGGTCAAAAATTTAGGAAAAATAGAAATTATAAAGGAAATTTCTGCCAAGGGTAAATTATAATGAAATATAAAGAAAATGATCTAGTTTTAAATTTCTATTTTAATTATAACTGAATAGATATACAGGACCTTTATTTAAACTTAATTCTTATTGATTCAAGATTCACTTCAAATAGGTGAAACTGAAAAACTTAGGAAGTATGACCTGGTAGCCAATGAGCTGGGTTTTATTTATAAGTGTAGTTTTGAGATAATCTCTTATGTGATGACCTGGACGGCATCGTGACCAAATACCATAAATCACACCTTAAAAGACTAGAAATACCCATGAATGTAGAGGCATACATTTAGTCTATAGTACTTAATAAAACAGTCGAAACAATTTCCTTTGATCGACGAAGAGGACTTGAGTCAGCACCAAATGTCGAAAAGAGCGTCAATGTGTGTTGTTATGAGAGCAGAGATGCATGAGAAACCAACATCCCTTTTGAAACAAGCGAGTAGAGAGGAAAATGGTGCAAAAAATTTAAAAACAAAAAATCATACATCCCTTATTTCAAAAGGAGGAACCGACGATAAATATAGATAAAGAGTCAGAGTTGGAAGAAGAAACAACTTTGGTGAAAAGGGTAGAAGAAAATGCATAAAAATCTTCAAGCCACTTTTACCCAGAATTTTATTAAATAAAATTCTTATTGATTTAATATAATTATAACAGATTTTAGATTTACATGAATCTAATGAAAAAGTATTTACTTCCCAACACTTTTCTTATTGTTAATTGATAAATAAACCACTTATTACGATATATTCTAAGTTTATGATCATATTGTTTATGTCTTATCTAATATTGTCTATAATTGATAAAAAAACGGCTTACTAATATGCTTTGAATTTACATATCACTTTAAGTAATATTTAGACTTTCTTTGAAAATCAATGTTTAATATGTCTAATTGTTTTTATATAACTATCAATTATTATTATTTTATAGTAGCTTTGTTCAAAGATAAACTCTTTATAATCTTTTGAAGTAATAAACATGTATAATAAAATCAATTTATGCTTTAAAGTACAAATAATTAATTCTTTTGCGAAATTCGGTTAGTGGAGGGTGGATTACCACAAAAAAACTTTCTACTTGGCAAGAAATATTTGAAACTGGTGTGAAGATCATAGTTTGGATTTTTTGTAGAAATAAAACCACACTAAAGTTTCGGCATGAATTAGATTTGTATGAGGAGATCTACTAAATAGCGATACATTTTCTAAAAATTTAATTTTTAGTTTTTTATGTAACTAGATTGAAGAAGGTAGCTAAGATTGTAGGTAATCGTTATGTAAAGCGTGGAAAAATGGTTTTGGTCACAGAGGTTTGAAGATTTCGCACCTGTATATATAAAAAATGAAATAATTTAAAGCATAGAAAGCTAAGTAGCAGGTTATACATTTTTGTATGACAATGCAGTGTCTAGGTAGACTCCATATAAGTCTCTGAATATATCTTGGCCAGGTGTTTATTGAGCTCATAAAGTGTAGTGTAGGTGAAAATACTGTGTAGTATTGGGGGCCCTAGGTGGTTTTGATCTAAGATCAAACTCCATGCAACCAACATAACCGAATTCCGGGCAACTGCATCGCTCATTAATTAGTTTATAAACATCTTTTAGGTGAAAGGAGTAGAAATGTAGGTATCTTATGAGGTACTGATAGAGCTTCGAGTGTACAGTAATTTACTTTAACCTTAGAACTGCATCAATATCATGAAAACGAAATAACACTTGCCACCTTTTTAAAAAGATGTGATACTTTTTAATAAAGCACTTTTAAATTTTGAGAAATATGCTAGAATAATATAAGCTTTAGAAGGCACTAGAATTGTCTTGTTATTTCAATCAAACAATTAAGTTTAATTCAATACTATTGATATTTATATAGAAATAGCTTTTCTATATTTATCACTTTTTTCGTCGAGTAAATATTCCTAAAACTACCTTAAAAATATAAATATGTCGAATATATTACTTGTGTAGATATTAAATGTTTAGATAAAATATTTTAAAATAGTTAAATACCACTATTAAAGTGATATTCGCTCAAAGGAACGGTACATTAAACAATAACATATTTTATATAAATTAATAAGAATTTAGATAAAAATTAAACGGTATTAGTTTAAAATATTACTGATTTTCAAATGAAACTATATTTAGAAAAAAAAGTACTGAGATTCGTTTTAATAGAAGAATAAAATAGCCCACTTAAATGCATAATTAAATATAGAATTTTAAATCTGTAAACATATAAATAAATATTGAATTCCTTGTTAAATTTATTCAAGCGTTAAGTTTAATGTTTTTTTTGCATACAATACTTCTTAACCACCTTACTGCCCTTACTATAACTTGCACAGTTTTTAAATTTTCATCAAATATTTTCGGCAGTTGTAATGCCCAAAATTATGTTTTTGGCATTTCGCCTCATCTACTCAACATTATATTACTCATCTTTATTTTTTTGTAAAAATAAAGCGCTGCATGTTTCTCGGCTTTCTGTAAGGTATATATTAATGATTTATTTCTTCTTTCGTTAGACTTTAGCCCTGGCTCTAGGGCTCTTCATCGACCAAGGAAATTTTTTCGATTCCTTTTGGATATTTTCGACTGTACATACCCATCAATTAGTATAAAAATATTAGGATTCATAGGGCTTATATTATGGTAATTTGTAAAAATATTACCAAGGTGTATCACAAATAAATATTCCCACACCACTTTATATATTATATCAAATGAATATTTTGGTGATTATTCAAACTTTCGTAGTTTCACAGTTTTAACATTTTGAAGCGAGTCTAATCGAATAAGTCTTTCATTTATAAGTGTAATAATATTCTATTTTTTATTATATAAAAAAATATTCGATCTATTATTGCAAATTTTGGCAAATTTTTAATTCTGATATCCAATCATATTTTAGGTAGTCATAATTAAGAATCTCTGAACTGAGTGATTTCTAATCTATTTCTTATGCTTGGTTTGAATTCATTTAGGAATTGTATATATTGAAATGGAACTATATAATTATGGCGTTAAATATAGAATGCCGAGCAGGTTCTCACATCTAGTTGCTAATTATTTTGTTCATATTCTAAATTGACCTTGTATTGACAGTTTTATTATTTCAATAATACATTTAGATCTTGGATATAACAGAAAATACTCTTCTCGCGTGGCTTGGTGGTATTTTTATTGCGCTATTATGAAGAACATTAATATACAGTGGCTAAATATTTAAGAAAGATAATACAATAAGAGAATTGTAATCCAATAAACATCACATCTTTATATACAGTACATATGCTATATTGTTTTCATGACATTAACACCGTTCTAGGTTTTACATATGACTGCCGCCCGCACTCCACAGTATCCCTTAGATACCTATATCTCAAAGCCTTTTATCTAAAAAGTGAATAGCCCGAATTAATGAGCGAGACAGTTATCCGAGATTCGTTAATGTTCGTGCATGAAGTGTGATCATGGGTAAAACTCATCCTGGGCTCCTTAGATAAGCAGCATTCTCACTTACTCTATAGATTACGAGCCCAATAGACATCCTGCTAAGATATATATCGGCGACTCACATGGGATATATAGACAGTGCAATGTCATACCAACAGATATAACTATCCTCTTAGCTTTATGAGCTTTAACGGGGTTTATTTTTATATCTCGTAGGCGCTAAGATCTCCATCCCGAGAAAGCAAGGATAGGTATTCATGTTTTTACATGGCAATTATTTACAATTTCAGCTGCAATTTTCGATCTGGTTACATAAAAAACAAAAAATAAATTTGTAGAAAAGGTTTCGCAATTTCTTAGACCTTTTCTTCATCATATAAATCCGATGGAAAAACCAAAAATATAGTGTGGTTTTATTCGGTCCGTAAATACAAAAAAAGGATCTTTGCACCCATTTCACATACTCATTGCTAAGCAGATAGTTTTTTGTGTGGTTATCCTCGCTCCACTATTCAAAGATAATAACTGTTAGAATAAAATATCAAACTAAATATAATTTATTTTAAATTTTTATTAGACTATTTTTAAGGAATACATGTTTTTATTTTACTAATGGCTTTCCATACATCTTTTGCCGAATGACTAAATTTTAATATTTTCTTTGCTTTTTGAAAAAATGATACAAGTCTAAAATTTTTACCTTTTTCTTGAAGTTTGAATAAAAGATATTCCAACCATAAAACATTATTTTCAGGCGAAAATTTTTTCCAGTCATTTTGGTTATTGCTTTTCATCTTTGGATAAATTTTCAAATGTTCTTCCCCTATAATCGTCTCATCTTCAAATAACCAATCAAATTCGTTTAAATCTTTGTAAATTATTGTGCCTTTATGGTTCAATCTACTCAGTGAAAAGTCTATAATTTTGACGTTTAAGAATTTACTAATAAATTTCTCATTTTTAGAAATTTTTACACCTTCTTTAATTTGTGTAATATTCTTGCTTTCTAATGAGATTATATCATTGCTTTTAAACTCTTTAATTTCCTCAGAATTTATGTATTCTTTATTTTCACTAAAATTGAGTTTATCAGGTGCATTATTTACGAATTGATTGTTTGAGGCTATATTTTCTTTGAGTTCATTAATATTCTGATTACTGTCATCGATCATTACGCTTTTATTATGCGATATTTTATATTTGTTCTTTAAAGTATGAGCATAATTATTTAGATGTTTTTTTTATTTTCTCTTTTCTTCTTTGGTAGTCTATTTATCAGAATATTTCCCCAATGTAAATCTCGGTGTTCAAATTCATATTTACTTTCCATGTCTGCAAGGAAATAGCACGTTTGAAAGAAAACTTCCTTAACTTCTGCTTTGTTTTTAAAAATGAATTTTTCTAAATCATTACCGCCATTTTCCATAATCAAACAACCAAATAGTTGATCTTTAGTAAAATTTAACGGAAAAATATTTTCGCTTGTATTGAATTGCTTGAAATCGTTCCATGCTTCAATATATTCCTTGGTATAGCCGTCCTTTAAAACACAACTATCAAAAAATTGGCATACATTTTTTTCTTTGCTTAAAATTTTTAAAATAAATGATTCTCTATAAAAGTCTTTGAATAACATTAAGGACTCATCTTCATCCATATTTTTTCGGGTGTCTGTTTCACAATATATATTCACAAATACATCTGAATTATGGTTTTCAGAAGTTTTATGATCAGTATTTCCTATATTATCAGAATTTATAACATTTACTGACAAATCAACCAGTTTACATTTTTCTTTTTTCAATGGTATTATTTTAAAAATCTTTTGTTTTACACAAAATACATCACTAAATGTAGCTTCGCCTATTTTTTTGACGTGATTTTTTGGCAAACTATCGAATGATCTCAAATTTATTTGGAATTGACTAGCAATATCTTCAGTATCTGTAAAAATTTTTAATAAATCATTTTTTAAGTTGTCATTTAATCCATAAAATTCACTTTTTTCCTGATAGGATTTGATCCGATCTTTTTCGGATGGTAAATCTAAATTATTTATATTCGGGTGGCTACTAGGAATAATATTGCATAAATTATTATCTATATCATCTCTAATAAAATTTAAGTGGTTTATTTTATTTAAAAATGTCCGGTTTTTATATCTTGGCTGTTCTTTTATTACTATTTTAGATAATTTTTGATATCCATGCGTAAGTTTTACGGATTCGGTTCTTAAATCATCTGGATTTATATTACTTCTCTTATTTCTATTTATATTCTGTTTGTTACTTTGTTCCTGAAAATCAAATTTCAATTTAAACATATTTTCGAGTTTACTTAAAATTTTGGTTTCTTTATTCATCTTTTTTCGAGTGATACAATATAAGGGTTGATTGTTTTGTTTATTGCAAATTTCTTTATCTCTGAAAAGAACTTTTTTCAAGAATACAAAGCGATCGGATTCGCATTCAAGATTATTATTAATTTTAGAATTAGGTTTAAGTAAAATTTGTTTCATTCTTTGTCTTAATACCATTACTTGTTTCCCTCTATTGTTTATTTCAAAATTTCTGCACATTTTATGCATTTTTTTCTTAAAAAAATATTTATTGTTTAGAATTTATAAATTTTCAATGAAAAATGGTTTTAATTTGTAAATCTCAACATAATTATGGTTTTTATTTCCTTTTAATTTTTATTTAATAGTTTGGAGATTTTAAGATTGCTAGAGGCTTGTTAGCTTTATTTTTTTTTTAGAATTAAAAATGTAATATATATGCTTGGCAATGATTTAAAAAGCTGTTATCTGATTTCTAGCTTCAATTTTTTTTGAATTTGAAATTTTAATATTATTAAATTAGTAGATTAAATCTTAAAATAGTGGTTTTACTGTATAGAATTTTCAGAAATTAATCATTTTGTGCTTTTTATTTATTTGTCAAATATAAGAGCCAATATCTAAATCAATAACATTTTTCTTTAAAATTTAAAACTTTCAACATAATACACAAATACTCAATTGCTTTGAACCATATTTAAATATTAAAAAAGAAATTTATTGAATCTTGCCATAACATGCCCTAACTAAATTCTTATATTTTTAAACATGTGACCGAAGTATATTTGCGATATTTAAATAAGTTGATACGGATTGGGCATGCCTACTATTCGTCACAGAGGCTTTATCTTTTAAATGATTTATAAATTTATTTTAAAATTCTTTTAATCTTTTCTTATAAACTTTAAATTCTTATATATTTGTTTTATATATCTATACAAGTCTAAAGCTCATAGAAACGAACTAAATTTTATATTTTACAAAAAAATCAAAAAATGGAATACAATCTTAACCTTACCACCAGAGGCTTTATTTCGTAAATTCATGATTAAGTTTTCACCTTCGCTTGGTCTGTTTACTCATTATTCAGCATCTCATAGTGGCATTTTTATATCCTACCTTGGATGATTTTATAATTTAACTTCTGATCCTTTTTATAACCAAATTATTTCTCTTCTGATTTATTTGCTTTGAAATTTTTTATAGTCTTTAAATTATTTTTTCCTTTTTTCTTATTCATGTTTATCATCTATTTTTATTACATTCCGCTATTTGTTTCACCTTATTTATGAATATAGTTTTTTTTCTTTCCGAAATAAATTTTTCTAGTGTCAAGATGAGTATTTAATCTAATGATTGTATAACATTTTGTTCTTTTTATTATAAATCTTTAATTTAATCAGATATAAGTTCCAAAACTACCCATCATGCCGTCATAGAATTGGCTTGGGGTATTCGCTGCTTTTTTAAGAGACGACTAAAAGAGACTGGTCCTCCGGGTTTGGGTTATGCGTAAGGCTAACAACCCATCCTATAAAATCAAGTTGTTACGAAACCCAAAAAATAACCGAACCTACTGAAAGAGACTGGTGGGCGGTTTTACTGAGGGAGGCCAAGGCTTGTACAGCGCTGTAGTGCCAAGGATAGGTGAAGGAATAAGTCCTTAAAATATTTTTCCAAAACAACTTTTCATCTTGAATCATTGGGGATATGAATAAAATATACAAAGAAAAGGGTTTAGTAATGAAATTAATTATTTAATAAAATTCTGGGTTAAAACATTTTTACCATTTTTATATATTTTCTTCTTCCTCTTTAACCACTATTGTCTCTTCTTCCAAATCCGACTCTTCATTTATGTTATTGGTCGGTTCCTCTAAAGTGGTTCCTCCTTGTGAAATAAGGGGTGCTTTATTTTTTTGTTTAAAATTTTTTTCACCATCTTCCTCTCTCTTCTCTTCTTTTAAAGGGGGTGTTGGTTCCTCATGCACCTCTGATCTCATAATAACACCCATTGACGCTCTCTCCCAGCTCTCTTCGGCATTTAGTCCTGACTCAAGTCCTCTTCGTCGATCAAAGGAAATTGTTTCGACTGTCTTCTTAAGTACTATAGACTGAATGTATGCCTCTACATTCATGGGTATTTCTAGTCTTTTAAGATGAGATTTATGGTATTTTGTCACAATACCGTCCCAGGTCATCACATAAGGGATTATCTCAACACTACACTTATAAATAAGGCCCAACTCATTGGCATGAAATTAATTATACTATTGTTTGTATATATTAAAAAAAGATTAAGAAGAAATTCTAACAAATGTATTAATTGCATCATACCTACAAACTATAAATTTAAAGAAGAAAGTTGTACATTTTTTAGTTATTTTATTATATGTAGACGAGAATAACGACAAAAAACTTTCTACCTGGCAATGAGTATGTTAAACTGGTGTGAAGATCATTGTTTAGTTTTTTTGTGGAAATAAAATCCCACTAAAGTTTCGGCATGAATTTAATTTGTATGAAGAGGTCTACTAAATAGCGATACTTTTTCTACAAATTTATTTTGTTGTTTTTTATGTAACTAGATCGAAGAATGCAGCTGAACTCGTTGGTAATCGCCATGATAAAGCATGGAAGCCTAGTCTTGGTCACTCGGGTTAGAAGATTTGACAGCTGGGAGATTTAAAATAAAACCATTTAAAGCCTTGAAAGCTAAGTAGCAGGTAATCCTTTTGGTTGACATTGCACTATCTAGGTAGACCCATGTAAGTCTCTGAAATATATCTTAGCTAGGTGTTTATTGAGTTCAGGAAGTGCAGAGTAAGATGGAATTTGGCATAGTATTGGGGTACCTGGCTTGGGTTTTGATCTAAGATCAAACACCATGCAACCAACATAACCGAATTCCGGGCAACTGCATCGCTCATTAATTAGTTTATAAACATCTTTTTGGTGAAAGGAGTAGAAATGTAGGTATCGTATGAGGTACTGATAGAGCTTCGAGATGACAGTAATTTACTTTAATCCTAGAACTGCATGAATATCATGAAAACGAATATAACACTTGCCACCTTTTTAAAAAGATGTGATACTTTTAAATATAAAATTGAAAGACTTACAAGACAAACAAAGTCTATCATGTAATATATTTGTTCTTATTTAATTTTGCTTAGTTGTCTATGATGAGTTTCGGTTCAGCATTAATAAGAAGCAAAATATTATATAAATATTTAAATTCTAACCAACGATCTGGAATATTCAAATACAAAAAAAACTTCAACATTTCTACTATATTATTTAGTTTGTATTCTAAGCGAGAATTCATATTCCGACATTTTTACCAAAAAGCCTTAATTTAAGAAAATTCTTAATGATGACAGTACAGTGAAAAAAACGAAAAATTTTTTCAATTATATTTCCTATTCGAATCTTAATAAAATTTCATTCATCAATTCAAAATTCAAAACCTTAACACCAACGCTGAAATATTTTTTCGATTTTTTATTCTTTTCTTTATGGTTCAATCAAGTTTCGAGTATGATTTTATGCGTTTCTGATGATTTTTATGATCGGTTAGGATATCTGTTGAATATCAATCTTATTTTTTTTTGGATAAAACTATATTTATGTGTATCAGTAAACAGACGAACTCCTGAAAATTTAAATGTTGAAATTTTTGTTTTTATTCCACAATCTATCTGAAACAACATTTCTTAATTTTTTTATGAGCAAGATCTTTTTAGACATTCTTTGAACTAATCATAAAAACTTTAACATTTTTTTATTGAACTTTGGTTTATGATTAGAATTTTTCAATTAATAAAATCATCTGGTTATAGGCAGTAATAGGCTCAATATTTTAGCTGATTTTTTTTCAACTGAAATTTTAGTCTCGCAACCACGATATCTTCATATTTTGTATATTTCATTAAAAAATAATGTTTGTTACTTTGATTTATTTATCTTATAATTGATAATTCATTATTTCGTTCTATATATAGGACATGGTCATTCTGAAATAGCATGTAACACATGTACTTAAAAAATGAAAGAATGAATCAACTATGCATTTATAGGTTTTCTATTATATGGTAAAAATATATTCACATTCCCTGTTTATGTGCCCAATACTGATATTTAATTAAAATTG
Source organism: Hamiltosporidium tvaerminnensis (assembly GCA_022605425.2). NCBI lineage: Eukaryota > Fungi > Microsporidia > Dubosqiidae > Hamiltosporidium > Hamiltosporidium tvaerminnensis. The sequence continues at coordinate 668,642 of CM061249.1, forward strand.
TACTTTCGTAAAAATCTATATTAAATGCTGAGATTGAGTCATTTTGAATCAACTTTAAACCAAAACTTGATTGTATAAATATAAAGAAAATTAAAACTTTCTAAATAAACTTGATTTCTGATTACAAAAATCATAAATTATTATAAATATAATTTTGAATAAGGCTATTCTAGATTAAATTAAGCATTTGACAAAATTTTTAATCAAAAATTGTTGACCACAAGCATTCTTAATGAAGAGATACCAAAAATATTTTATTTTGGAATTTAATTTGTTCATATACCTACATATTTATGTATAAAAAAGTTTTTCGATTCATAAATTTATGCAAAATTAATAATTTAATTTTTTTTAATCAAAAATTAATTAAAAATGATTTTTAAATATTTAAAAAAAATTACTTTGCATAAACTTTATGTTGGAAACTGAGGATGTTAAAATTTCTTGGATGAATTTGAACTTAAAAATAAAAAATAAAGGATTAAATACTAACCAAAGATCTATTATATACAATGAATTTGGTAGTGTTGGTCCAAAGTCTATGGTTGCATTGATGGGATCAAGCGGTGCAGGCAAAACATCTTTGATGAATTCACTTGCAGGAAGAATTGAAAAACATATAGCTATTTCTGGTAAAATATATGTCAATTCGGAAGAAAGAGATCCAAATACATGGCCTCATATTATGGCTTATGTAGAACAAGAATTCTATTTTTATGAAAATCAAACCGTAGAAGAAACCGTACTTTGTTCCTCTTTGATGAGATTAGGGGGAAGTGAAACAACAGATTTTATTAAAAACAGAACAGATGAAATCATAAATATGCTCGGGCTTTGTCAAGTCAAGCATACATATATTAATAAAGTTTCAGGCGGCGAAAAAAAAAGAGTTTCAATTGCATCGGAATTAGTTGGAAATCCACAGATTATTTTTTTAGACGAACCATTAAGTGGATTAGATTCTTTTAGTGCATTACGTACACTAAAAATATTAAGAGAATTAGTAAATCACGGTAAAACAGTTCTAATTACTATTCATCAGCCCTCATATCAAATGCTTAGTATTTTTGATGAAATGATTTTAATGGCAGATGGAAATATTATTTTTAGTGGCGTAGTAGATGATTGCATAGATTTTTATTCCCAATGTGGTTTTGAAATTCCTGAAAAAACAAATCCAGCGGATTTTTTTTTAAACATAGCATCAGTAGATACCACAACACCTGAAACAATTGAAGAAAGTAATAAACGAATAGAAAAATTAAAAGAAAAATGGGCGCAATCAAGACAAGAAATTCAAATCTTAAACAAATCAATTAAACTCATTGATGGAAAAGGATCTTCAAGATTTACATTTATAAATCTCCTAAAAAGAAATTTTTTAGATTTACTTCGAGATAAAAAGTACTTGAAAATACAAATTATACAAAAAATAATATTTCTTCTACTTCTAGGACTTACATACATCAATCTAGGTTATTCACAAGATGCAATACAAAGTCGTGTTGGTGTTATATTTTTTATTCTAATAAACTCGGTATTTGGAACAGCTGGTCCTTTATTAAATATATTTCCAAAAGAAAAAAGAATTATTCAAAGAGAAAGAAGATCTGGAATGTACGATGGAGTAACAGCTTATTTGGCAAAATTTATAGCTTTGATTCCTTTTATTATAATATTAACTATAACATATATTTCTGCGGTATATTGGATGATAGGATTGTATCCGAGTGCAGGTAGATTTTTTATTTACTTGCTGATACAGGCATCTTTATTATTATTTTCTATTGCACTTACACTAACCATAGGAACATATTCTCCAAGCGAAAATTTTTCTCAAGTTCTAGGTACTACAATTATAATTATTTTTATTATTTTTGGTGGTAGTTTTTCGAATCCAAATACGATACCTTCGTGGTTATCGTGGATTATTTGGATATCTCCAATACAATATGGATTTAAAGCTAGCATGCAAAATCAATTTGATGGACTAGAATTTATTTGTAATGACAATGATCCAAGATGTATAGAAAGTGGAAATGATGTAATAATTTTATATGGAATGGAAAGTCCTTCAATTTGGCCTTGTATACTAACACTCTGGGGATTGACTGTATTCTGGATATTTATTGGTGCAATCGGTTTGCATTTTTTAACAAAAATTTCACTTAAATTAAAGTAAATTGAATTTATTAAGTTTTATTTGGTGGAGGGAGGATAACCACATGAAAAACTATCTGCTTGACAATGTTTACGTGAAATTTGTGTGAAGATCATTGTTTGGATTTTTGGTGGGATAAAAATACATTAAATCCTTGGTTGTTCTTTGGGTATGGTTATGAGGTGAGGAGGTCTATGAAAGGGCGAAACCTTTTCTAGAAATTTAATTTGTAGTTTTTTATGCAACTGGATTGCAGCCCGCAGCTGATTATGTAGGTAATTACCGGTAAAAGCATGGAAACCTAGCCTTGCTCACTCGGGCTAAGAGACTTGGTGCCTGGGAGATATAAAAATAACAGCCATTATAACCCGGGTGAGCTAAGTAGCGGGTTATACCTGTTGGTAAGACATTGCACTGTCTATGTGAACTCACAGAAAGTCTCTGAAATATATATTGGCTATAAGTTCATTAGGTTCAGAATGTTTAGAGTAAGTGGGAATGCTGCATGGTCTTGGGGGAGCCCAAAGGGAGCTTCGGCCTTCGATCATACTCCATGCAACGAACATTAACAAACTCCAGGCAACTGCCACACCTATTAATTAGCTTGAAAACATCTGGTACTTGAAAGACTTCGGGACGTAGGTATCCTAGGGGGTACCGATGGAGTGTTGGGTGGCAGTTATTTATGTTAAACATATAACTGAGTAAATTTCATGAAAACAAATATAAAAATTGCGCCAGTTTTAAAAAGATGTAGTATGCTTAGGTAAAGTTTAAGTTTTATTTAAAGATTGATTATACTTGTGAAATAACAAAGAGATATATTTTTTATTAGCAAAAAGTTTTTTTTTTTAAAAAAATATAAGTAGATTTTTAAAATTTTAGTCAATATTATGATTTTTAAACTGGTTTTCAAAAGTTTAAAATGTATTCACAATCTAAGATTTTAATTTTATATTTTAAATTTTTGCAATCTTTAATGAACCTAAGAAAAAATATTTATTGGATATTTGTTATATTTATAGAAAACTCATGCTAGAGAACATAGTATATATTAAAAAAAAATTCCAGTTGATTTTAAAATAAAATATAAAATAAACATCAGAAATTCCTCATTTTAAGCATATTCAATGCTACAAAAATAAAAAAAAATATTCTATACCGAATTCAATAGCTTGAATTATAACAATATAATTTATTTAAAGGTAAGCATTAATAATCTAAACAAATTTGGGATTTATTTTTTCAAAAAAGCAAAAACAACTCAAAACTTAATCATTCAATTTCAATTTTTCATGTGCCATATTTTATAATTCATATATTTGCAATATTCCTTCTATTTCACAACTTGTAAAATATCTTGGATGCATAAAATATTTTTACATTTGGCTTTGGTAACAGGATAAAATATTCAATTGGAAATTTGTTGCTCATACAACCAAAATCTATAATTTATAAAAAAAGTTTATTTCACTATAATACTGTCAGAGCTATATTTATATATCTCTATGAGGTAAGGATATATCATTAGAACAATGGCAATATTATACTTCGGAATTCAAAATTATTTATATTATTAATTCCGGAAAAAAAGCAAAAATAAAACATTTTAAAGGTAGCATTCTTAAATTTATGTTCAATAATAAGGCTGCAAATTTTTGATTCTAAAAAAAATAACTTTATTTGTTGTGAATCTTTTAAAACGAGCATGCGGAGATAATAGTAAACACTAAAATATAAACCGATGTCAAAATTTGGAATATTAGACCGAAATATTTATTTTTGATAAGAGTAAAAATAGGATCACACTCATTAAGATATGAATTATTTACTAAGATTCACTTCAAATAGTTGAAACTGAAAAACTTAAAAAGTATGGCCTACTAGCAAATAAGTTAGGCCTTATTGATAAATTTAGTGTCGAGATAATCTCTTATGTGATGAGCTAGGTCGGTATTGTGGCAAAATATCATAAATCACTCTTAAAAATACTGCAAATATCCATGAATGTAGAGGTATACATTCAATCCATAATACTTAATAAGACAGTCAAAAACAATTTTCTTTGACCGACGAAGAGGACTTGAGTCCGGACCAAATAAAGAGATGCACGAGGGGGCAAACCCCCTTTAAAACAAACGATAACAAGGAAGATGGTGTTAAACATTTTATAACAACAAATATTGCCCCCTTATTTTAGTTGGAGGAATCACACTAGATGAACCAACAATAAACATGGATGAAGAGTCGAATTCAGAAGAAGAAAAGAGTTGGTATAAAAGGCAGAAGAAAATGCATAAAAGTGGGATAAAAACATTTTATCCCGAAAATTTATTGAATAAATCTATATATAATTTAAAAAATTTGAATACTATTTTTGCTAATAAGGAAACTAAGGATGGGTAAAACATTATCAAACATCTAATTTTTTTTTTTACATTCTATGAGAAAACTAATAAATTTAAAATTAAAAAGGAAAAATATCTTTAGAGAATAGAAATTTCTCTCAATAATAAAAAAAAATATAAATTATTATGATATATCAAAAATAAAGATTAACTTACTAATATTCATCTTGTTCAAGAAATTTTATAATTATTTGCAAGTATTATTGTATTATAGGGAAAACAACGAAAATACACAATGGCATCATTCAGAAACTAAAGTTTTATACGAATTTTAATTTAAAGAACACCAATTTTAAAATGAATAATTAATTTAAAATCGGTTCTTAAATATGTTCTTTGTTGCAATTAATTTAATTCACAACAAAAAATAAAAAATTAATTGGCGATGTTAATTTCTAAAGGAGTAATTTATTAATATCTATCATTTTAAAACTTTTAAATAAATTTGTATGATAAAATAATAATGACAGATTATTAATTTTAAATATGATTGATTTTGCGATAATTAAGTGTAAAAAACAAATTTAAATAATAAAGGAAAACATAACCCATGAATGTTGGTTCAAAAGAATTATTTGCAATTATAAAAAAGATGGCTGTTATTGAAACAAAATATACAGAAAGTAGTATATCAAATCATGAATTGGTAAATATTCTTAAATTGCTCAGAGAAGAATTTGAGGCGATTTCTAAAACAGCTGAACAAAAGAGTCCTGATGAAAAATATTTTGTTATTTTTTTAATTATAATACTGGAGAGACTTAAAAAATCGATTGTTTTGGAAACCGAATTACGTGAAATTATTGAAAAAGAATTTCAAGTTTATATGGATTCATTGAATGAGAAATTGCGCGAAGTTTTTAAAATCTCACATCCCTATAATGGAACATTTACTTATAATAGAATGTACAAGGAGATTAAATCAAATATTCATTCTAAAGATGAAAGTAATAGAAATAAACGTTCAAACTATCCAAAACAAATTTCCAAAGTGCTTCAGAATTGGTTGCGGGAAAATGTTAATAACCCGTATCCTACCGAAGCCGAAAAAATTGTTCTTTCTGACAAAACCGGCTTAGATCAAACACAGATCAACAATTGGTTTATAAATGCGAGGCGTAGATTATTGCCTCATATGAAAAACACTCATATGAAGAATAATAATTAAAGCAATGGTATTTTTGATAATTTTGAGTATTTTTATGATTTATATTTAATCGATTGAGAATATTTTTTCAAGTAATTTTATTTAAGTAAAAAAAATTTAATTTTTTTAAATTTTATTATTCGATTCAAGAAAGGGCACAAATAATGAAATCATGTTAAATTTTTTTGATTACAAGACTTTTATGGGATTCTTAACAAATCAAACTCTATTGGTTAATACTTTGAAAAATTAAACAAAAAATCATGATATAAAAAACAATTATTGATAAATTTTATATGCAAGAGAAATGCTTTTTTGTGTTTAATTAGAAAATAGATCAAATGAAAATCTAGTATTTCTATTAAAATTTGATAAACTATGAGCAATTTAGCATTATGTTCATACTTTAATGATATAAATTTATATAAACCACAGTTTATTTTTTCCTAAATACATACTACTTGTTTTTAGATTTCTGACTTTAAGGGGAGTAAATAATTTCAGAAACGTATATGAAACATGTATTGTAATACAAATATGCCTCATAAAGTTTATAAAATTAGATTTATCTTATATTCAGATATTTCATGATTGATCAAGATTTGATATATTTGACATTTTTGATAGCTATGATCTATAGACAATGATTTGGCGAGATAAATGATCACGTATGAATATGAATAACTATAATAACTTTTTACAGACATGTCTCTTCTAAAAATTTTTATGTATCTAAACAAGGCTTATACTATGAAGTTCGAATCAAGCCAATAAATTAGTTCATATGAAATGATTTAATGCGATAAGAATCTATCTTTAACTTAACAATAAAAGCCAAACATATATGTTTCGACTTATTTTTTGCATTAAAAAATCGGCTTCTAAAATACCAAAAGTAAATGGATGGAATTTTTATATTATATAACAGATATCACCAAACTACAGCCCGCACAGCTGCCCAGACACAAGTGCCTCTGGGCAACCATCAATTTTTTTGTATAGTAAGTGTTATTTAAATAAGTTCAAAAAATAAATAATTTATTAATAGAATTACCATTATTGTTAAATTTTATTATGAATTCGTTTACAAAAAAATATTTAATTAGTTTCGACATTTTTTTAAGCCATAAATCATTTTTTTTGAAATTATTTTATAATAAACAACAAAAAAAATTCAAAAAATTAGTGAGAGGAAATATATTATTATTGAGATAATGTGGTTGAAAATTTTCACCAATAATTTCTTGAAATTATGAGTCAAATTTACTAGTAGAAATTATCAATAATGAATTAAAATTCTTATCTTTAATTTTGTATCTGTAAATATTTTTTGAGTGTTTCATTTTATAAAATATTTGTTCGCACAGTTAGGCAGCGAAAAGCGGAAATAAATACCGTAGAATATTTAAGAGCGTTACTGATTTCGGGGCCGGAAGACTCTTTAAGATTTTAATAATTGTCACGGTCCTTAGTGCCCCCGTAATTTCTAATGCAGTTTTATTATTGGCAACACTCTTTATTTATAATAGATATATGTTATTTGTATAATATTTCTATCCTATAATTGCCGGGCTATTTTATTTCGTAACTATTCCAGCTTCTATTGCTCCTATAATATTTATATATTTGTATGGCCGGATTATAGTTTTTGAATCTAGACGATTAACAGACAATACATATACAAATAGTATCAATGCAAAGTTTTAGCTTGCTATTGTTTGATATTATAGCCCAATTAAACTCTTTAAAATGCAATAAAATGTTATAAGGAAACAAATTTCGGAGCAAATAACTTCAAACAATGAATAAATTTACAAAAATAATATAGTTCTTTATTTCCTATTTTTTTAATTTTAATTTTACCAATAGAAAAAAAATCATGGAAATGCCAATGATTGTAATTGGTCAAAACAAGGAAGGAAAAAATATTTCAGTGACTTTTTTGAAAGCCAAACAGTATCCAGCTAACTACATTAAACAAGACAAAGGTTGAAAAGAAAGTCGACTCAATTTAAAATGCTTCGAGACGATCTTTACTTCAAAAAGCGCGAGCGAATGCTAAAGGTTGTTTTTGAATTTGAAAAGATGCTAATTAAACATATAATAGAGACTGAATATTCTGTAGCGGTTGTGGAATTAATAAAATGATTACTCTATTTTGACAAAAATATTATGCGATTTCTAAGACATGCATAATTGAATTTATAAAGATCCGTGAGGCATTTATTAGATTTAATTCTTCGGAAACAATTTAGCCATTTTATAAATAATCTTACTAAAAAGTATGATTTATTTATGATTGAGTGTGTAGATCTTAGCTGACACGCAGATCAAAATAATAGGATTATTTGACTTGAACCATAATCGACACTCATACAAGCATTTCTGTACTTTAAGACGATAGATAAGACTTCATGGTTTTAGAAGATTTATCATAATTTATTTTTGATACTTTTTGGTATTCCAGTATCGATTAGATGGGATGATGATGTAAAATTTTAAAATTAATTTCTGGAAACATACTTAACTGCCCTTAACAATCAAATAATATATGGAAGACCACATAATTCAAGGGCACGGAGACAAATTGCACGGATAAATCAAACATTAAAAGAATGTTATCCAAAAAAGTTATATTTAGTGGTACAAAAAGAGGAATCGATTTTTTAATGATGTTATATAAGCTTATAATAGAACAATACATAGTGCCTCAAATAAATCATCATTTCAACCTTTTAATAGTCAATTTGGATTTATAATCTTCTTTCTGGTAGTACAGTGACGAAGGAACTAAAAGATGATTTAGTCTTTGTTGACGAAATTAGTTTGATGCATTAATCGCAATAAAATAAAATCCAGGATATACAAAGTGAATTTAGAGATTGCGTCTGAAATATATAATGAAGTAAATTGGCTTTGATATTTTGCTTCATCTTCAACAAGTACTGCTTCTGAAATTGGTAAAATTTTGAAACTAATACGGAAGTATTTGAGCATTTTGCGAAAATATTAAAAAAGAATCATAGAAATATAAGATTCAAATAAAACAATAAGAAATCTTCTTACTGGTAATAATATTTTTAAATGTGGATTTTGACATGAATACAAAAACTAAAAGCTCTCTGTTTGATTCTTCTTATGATGATTTGTTTTTACAGTAACAAATATTTTTAGTAGTAATATGATAGAATAGAAAACATTAATGTGGAAAAAAGAACTGTCTACAAAGGCGTATTAAAGCGGATTTAATTTTACTTTGTGTTTTCCTTTTTTTTAAATATGTATTATTTTTAAAATAAGAAATGTTAACATAAAAGGATGTGCTTTTATTTTTAAAATTATAACGATAAATATTTTTGTGGGAAAAATAAAAATAAAAGTATATAAACATTTATTTTCACACGACCCTTATTATATTTAGAAACAAAATAACTCAATTTCAATCTGGTGGCGTTAAAGATAAATGAATAGAAAATATGAGGGTTATAACTATATTAAAATAACCGGCACTAAGAACATGGGGGGCATTATGGACCCTACAATAATTAATGTCTTGATCCATCCGTCCCTTTATTTACAGGGAATTTTTTTCCAACGAAAGGAAACGAGTAAAATAAGAGTTTGATAAGAAAAAATATTTATTTTTTCTAATCAGAATGCTTGCAAGATGTCTAATCGGAGAAGTTTTAAAGAAAGTTAAAATTTGAATGAAAAATGGAATAAATTCAATGAAGGAATTCAATTTTTTGTGTTCCTTAAAAACTGTTTTTAATTGTTACCATGTTGTCAAAGGAAAATCCATAATAGTAAAAATATTTTCTTCTTCCAACGTTTATATGTCTTTTCTTCGTCAAAACCAGTTTTCGAACTTTTTATGGGTTGTTAAAGTATTTCCTACTTTTAAAAAGCTAATTATTGGCCATTTCTCCTTTTTTTTACAATTGCTTTGGTTTGGCATAAAGGATCTTAAATTGGAATTAAAGAGAAATCACTAATACTTATAGAGATACTATGAAATAAACAATATTTTTGCTTCAATAATTACTATGGATATAAAAAATCCTTTTATAGTTTTTTGTCATAATTTTTTGTTTTGTATTCTTTAAAAAAATCCCTGTACAAATATAAAAATCAAGTAAGAAAATATAAAGAGAAAAAACGTGAAAATAAAGGTAAGCAGAAAAAGGCAACCTTAAAATATCTATTTGCACCATACAAGAAAGTTTTAAAAATTTTCTTCATGATTTTTTTTAAAAAAATCCGTATATTTAAAGGGGACCCGTTAGGATCATGGAATCAATTTGAATTTTTCCTTTGTGAATATTACTATAATAAATTTTATTTTTTGGACTCTGTATGACCTTTAACATTTCATCCAAAAATACTAATAAAAAGTGTCGGAATCCCGATGGAACCCGTATCTCGGAAAGAAAACAACAATATAGAGAAACTCAATTGTGACTTTTTAAGGAGCCACATCTTTCTCAGTTCTGTTTTAATTAAGCAGTATTGCTTATCTTTGTTTGGCTGTTGGCGCATGTTTTTTTTGATGGTTGGGAATTAATTACATTTTATATTTTCTAGGCTTGGCAGCGAAAAACAAAAAAATAATAAAATAAAGGCTGCAAACGACGCTGATGAGGTGAATAAAAGTGAGAGTGTGAGGCAAAACTGTGAGCAGCGCCTGCAAGCGAATTTCATACCTTCCTCCTTTTACATAATAACTACACATCCACCACCAGGCCAAACATGTAGTAAATGCAAAAAAGTGCGCTTGACACCTTACTCTCGCCTAATACATAACTTCCGCTCTTTGGTTGAAGTCTCTGTGTGCAAGCCATCGTACGACATGACAAATCCTTGTACTATAGCTATTCAGATGGTAACAAGCCAATGGCATTGCAGACATTATTCGATTCTGTAACAACCTACTCAAAAGAATGGCTTCGGATTGTTTTTTTGCAGAAAATGAAAAAGGGCAAGAAGAGAATGGAGAGCGACGTATAATCGCCACTTGTCTCACTGAGCCATGCACCCTGATTGACACCACGGAGTACATAAACCTGAGAGATAAATTTTTAGTTAAATCAAAGAAATCTCGGAAAAGGAAATTGGAAAAGTGGTGGTCCGAACTCGAAAGCTTCCAAGTGAATTGGTTACAGTAAAGCTATGGACCTTATTAATCGAGTAGTCGGTGAATATGTCGGAGCTCATGTACCTGAGTCAATTACGGAATCCGCGTATATCATGCAAGCTGCGCAGATATGCTATGACGAGGCAACACGTAAAGAGAAGCCTAGATCCGCTTGGAAGGAAAACATAGGAAGTAAAATTTCTAAGTTAGTACTTTCCAAAGATCTTCTCGAGAAGGCTCGTAAGCAGGAAAAGCTCTCCACTTCGGAAACGAAGAGCCTTAAGAAAATCAGGCGAGAGTTTAATTTAAACTTGAGCAGTGTTACTGATCTTTCTGAGGCTTTAGTTAAGAAGAATGAGTCTTTGAATGTTTACGAGAAAAAAATTACGATGTATAAAAGTAGGAAGCATTTCCGAAAAGAGAATCGTATGTTTGAGCTTTTCCAAGGTCGATTTTATCGTGGGTTATCTGAGCGTGTGGAATCCGAGCATGTGGTCAGTCGTGAGGAAATTGTGAGTTTTTGGTCTACAATGTGGAACAAAAATGATGACACAGTCACGTACGATGATTATTTGATTCCATTTGTATCAGATAATCATCCGACCACGTTTCCTTCACTTGATGAATTTGTGAATATCATTAATTGGCTCCCTAATTGGAAAGCTGCTGGAATTGATGGTATTTACAATTTTTTCATTAAGAAACTTACAACTCTTCACAAATATCTTTATGATATTGTGAAAGTTATATGTTTAGAAGGAACACCTCAAGCTGATTGGTTTTACTGCGGGCTTACGTATTTGATACCGAAAGGAATTCCACGAAGAGGCTCTGACTACAGGCCAATCACTTGTATGTCCAACCTCTATAAGTTAACGAAAAGTGTGTAACGAAATTCGTTCAACTTGAAGTGGAAAGGCGAGGGTTGCTTGCAGAGAACCAATTAGGGGCGGTAAGAGGTGTGCAGGGAGCGAAAGAGCAGACTCTACTGAATATTGCCTTAAATAAATAGTATGGAAATAATCTTAAGGCAACATGGATTGATGTTAAAAAAACTTGTGGTTTTATATATCATGCTTATTTAACTCAATACATTAAACAACTTAACTTACCTGATTGGATCCTGAAATTTATTAAGGTAATTATATCAAAATGGAAAATTGATATGTCAGTAGAGCCTGAAAAAATCATGAGCAAGAAGATTGAGAGAAAAATTCTGCAAGGAGATAGTTTGTCACCATTGTTGTTTGTGGTGTGTATGGATCTATTGAGCCGATAGCTTAATGAAAAATACACAAAAGTGACAGTACAAACAGATGCAGAATCCCATTCTACTAATCATCTCTTGTTTATTGATGATCTTAAGCTCCTTGCAAAAGACAGCTCCACATTGAGTGCTATGACAGGCGAGGCAAAGGAATTTTTAGAGGTGATTGGCTTAGAGATTAACAAAGAGAAGTCAGCCACAAATGATACGTGTTGTGAAGATACTGCTACTCTTCTAGAAGGTGTTAGTGTTTATAAATATTTAGGAATAATAGAAGATAGCAGAGGAATCCCAACACGTAGCTCATTTGAAGAAGTACAGAGCAAACTTATATCAAGAGTTGAAAGACTTTGTCACACTAGATTAAATGCAAAAAATTTATTTTCTGCAATCAATCAACATGCGATATCGTTAATCAACTATCACATAGGAGTACTTCGACTTGAACCGGCTGACTTCTCTAAGTTAGATGATGCAGTGCGTGCGGTGTTGGTGAAGAATAAGATACATCTCCGCCCAGGATGTAAAGAGCGTCTATACCTTCCTAGAACAGAACTTGGAGGAGGCCTGCATAGTGTTGAGTTGCGAAGCGAACATATGCTTCTGCAACTCTTGGATTGTCTGGAAAAAAGTAAAGAAATATCAACTAGACGAGCAGCAATCCTCAACGTGGAGAATAATAATAAAACCCATCTTGCACTAATAAAAGGCTTTTTAAAGGTAAAGTACAGGTTGTTAGAAGAATTCACTAAGAAAAGTTTAGAAGAAGTTCAACTTGCAAAACTAAATAACGAAATAGAAAAACAAAAACTTCATTCAAAGTTATATAATGCAAGAAAAAATGAGCTTGTGAGTGTTAGTGACTCTTCAAGATGGCTAAAGAGAGGAAATATTAGGCCACGAAATGAAGCTGTGTCCTGCTATATCCAGGATGGAAATGTATTCTGGGGAGCAGATGGTGTGTGTCAACATTGCGGGAAGTCTGGTAAGACTGTAGATCATCTAGCAACTAGATATGAAAAAATGCTAGGCCATGATTACACTAGACGGCATAATAAAGTGGTTAGATGCCTACACTTACTTCTCCTAAATAGATATAAGTTTAAGTCCACAAAACGAATTAGGAGTCACTCAGTTCAAGAAATTCTTGATAATGAGTACGCAGAGATAAGAGTGGACACCAGAATAAAAACTGATGTTAAAATTCGGAATAACAGACCGGACATATTTATTTTAGATAAGAAGAAGAATATGATAACACTCATTGAAGTAGGAATCACTTCCCAAGATTCACTTCAAATAGTTGAAACTGAAAAACTTAGGAAGTATGACCTGTTAGCCGATGATTTGGGTCTTATTTATAAGTGTAGTGTTGAGATAATCCCCTATGTGATGACCTGGGACGGTATTGTGACAAAATACCATAAATCTCATCTTAAAAGACTAGAAATACCCATGAATGTAGAGGCATACATTCAGTCTATAGTACTTAAAAAGACAGTCGAACCAATTTCCTTTGATCGACGAAGAGGACTTGAGTCAGGACTAAATGCCGAAGAGAGCTGGGAGAGAGCGTCAATGGGTGTTATTATGAGAGCAGAGATGCACGAGGAACCAACATCCCCTTTAAAAGAATAGAAGAGAGAGGAAGATGGTGCAAAAAATTTTAAACCAAAAAATAAAGCAACACTTATTTCACAAGGAGGAACCACTTTAGAGGAACCGACCAATAACATAAATGAAGAGCCGGAGTTGGAAGAAGAGACAGTAGTGGTTAAAAAGGTAGAAGAAAACATATAAAAAAAATGGTAAAAATATTTTAACTTAAAATTTATTAAATAAATTTAAACCGAGTCGGTATGTTTTTATAGATAATTTTTTAGTTCAAATTATCATATAAAATAAAGGAGGCAATATAAAATGGGAGCGCTTTGAAATACGACAACTATTTAAAAGCAAAATTATATTTTTAAATCATTTTCTTTTGATAATCAGTATTAAAAATCATCAGCAGCTCAGTTGTATGGACTATTTTGAATCCCTATATCAGACTCCGCAATTCCAGCCACAATTTATTCGACTACATTTGCATTAGATAAAAATAAGATTCTCAAAGTGAATATGATCCCTCTTTGATAAATTTAGTAAAAAGAGTGTTTGAAAATTGTGTAAACAAAAAAATAAAGGCATAAAAAATATTATACTTAGTAATTATTTTTTTCTAAACCAAATTATTCAATAATTTATAGCTTAAGACCAAAAATTATTTATCTTATTCATACTGCTTTATATTTCTGAGCCAAACCACACAATAAGCAAAACATGTTATTAAAAAAGTTTTAGTTTTATTTATAGATCTAAAGTGGAGTTTGGATAACCACACAAAAAACTTTCTTTTTGGCAATGAGTGTGTGAAAGTATTGTGAGGTCATTGTTTGGATTTTTGATGTGAATAAAACCATACGACATCTTAAGTTGTTCTATGGGTGTTTGTATGAGAAATAGAGGTCATCGAAAAGGCGAAACTTTTTCTACAAATTTATTTGTAGTTTTTTATATAACCAGATTGCAGACCACAGCTAAACTTGTAGGTAATTTACATGTAAAAGCTTCGAAACCTAGCCTTGCTCACTCGGGTTAGAAGACTTAGTGCCTGAGAGAAATAAAAATATAAACTATTAAAAGCCGGGAGAGTTAAGTAGCAAGTTATACCTGTTGTTATGACATTGCACTGTCTAGGTGGACTCCATGTAAGTCTCTGAAATATATCTTGGCGAAAAGTATATTAGGTTCAGAAAGTGTAGAGTAAGTGGGAATGCTGCATGGTCTTGGGGGAGCCCAAAGGGTCTTCGGCGTCTGATCACACCCCATGCAACGGACATTAAAGCACTTCGGGAAACTGACTCGCCTGTTAATTTGGTTCTACACACCTGGTAGATGAAAGGCTCTTGAAAGTATGTATCGCAAGGGTTACCGATGGAGTGTTGGCGTAGCTGTTATTTATGTTAAACCTAGAACTGCATTAATGTCATTAAAACAAATATAGCACTTGCCACTATTTTAAAAAGATGTGATACTTTGAATAAAGTCAAATATTAAAAAAATTATAGATCAAATTTTGAGAAGTTTCATATTTTAGTTCATTTTATGTGTTCACATAGCATAATAAAATATATTTTAAGAAACTTCGAGTACTGGTAAGAATAGAGGCATACACACAATCAGGGTACTTAAAATCATTAATTTGTTTCTTTAATCATTTATAATCTGTTAAATCAAGATCAAATGTCGATAAGAACAGACTTTTATATTTATAGTTAATATAAATTAGTAATACAAAAAAATACTTAAAGTATTCAATTTTCAAAACACAAATGAATATATATAGCCATAATAAAAGAAACAAAATTGAATCAAATCATTCGTAAAATATATTATTATTATAAAAGATAACGCACACTCTAATATTATAACAGCGCGTTAGATTAATATTGTATGCAATAAATTATTTTTATAAATATATTTCTCTTTTCACTTCTTTATGCAATCAATATATTATTTTCTACAAAAAAAATTACAACTTACTATCAATAACTAGAAAAATGATCTAATGCATATTTAAAGTTAGTTTTTAAATTTTAAAAATTATCTTTCAATTTATTAAACTTAATTTTTAATAAATTATATTTCTGATTTTATATCTTTAAACTATTTTTTAGACTATAAACACACAAAATTAATGTATGCTTATAATTAAAGATCTATTTTACCAAAATTTTTCAGTAGTTTATATAATAGTGCGTATAATCTTATCTTAAGAATTTGTTTAATGTAGTGTATGATTTAATAGATTCACTTTATAAATTATAAACAAATACCTTAATACTATTAGACTTTCATATTGTTTAATATCAAATATATCAATATTATAAATTAAATTCAAAAAAGCCTCCAAAATATATATTTAAACAAACATATAAAATGCATAAATGAAAAATACAAATTATACTTATTTAGATGATTTTATAAACTTAGAATTTAGAAATTTAGATTCGAGTTTTAATTCATTAGAACTGGAATCAACGGATGATATTTTTCATTTTCAGGAATATTTACTTGATAAGAAAACAATAAACGAGTATTATCATTCCGCCATACAATCTTTAAATAATGAAGTATTTTTGCCTACAATTGATACATCTGTATTTAAAGAAACTAGTAAAAGTGTAGTTAATGACACGAATAAAAGTGATAAAAAAAATTATTCTCCTAAATTTGTACGGGGAAACGGTATTATGAGAGAGGGTTATTGTGAAGAATGTGATAAGTGGTTTAGACTTAAGACTAGTAGTTACTGGTATCATATGAATTATAAACATGGTGTGAATTCTAGCGGTCAGAAATATCCACATCCAAATATTCAAAAGAATTGTGGATATTATGAGGCTTTATGCGAAAGTTGTCAGAAATGGGTATATTTGGGTAAGAAAAATAATAATAAGTCTATTAATTTCTGTTGGTTTAAACATTGGCAAAAGGATCACGATAAACAAATGTAATAAAATGTAATCATTTAAGTATTTTTTTTAGTTAATAATAGTAGTTTTGAAACACATGTTACGATTTCATAAGTTATAAGGATTATATGGAAACTTGTATTTACAAATCTAGTAATATATGATTTTTAAGAAAATATAAAACTAAAATACCTTTCTTTATATTTTTCTTAATTATAAAGTTAATTTTTATAACAAAAGAAAATCATTTTTGTGTTAACTAACAATCTACTATCTTATTCCGTTTCTCTTTTGCCTCTAAGTCTCGAGGATAAACAAATGAAAATTTTCTATTTGTTTCTTTTAATATGTTAGAACTTGTGATTATAGGAGATCGGCCTATAGATCTAGTGTGGTTTATATCCCAATAAAATGCCAGCAACGATCTTCACACCAATTCTAAGCTTTCATTGCTAACTCATAGTTTTTCATGGGATTATCCTCTCTCCACTTTATAACAATATAATCAAGTAAAGCAAGGAGTTCTCTGAAGCCGTATACTTTACTAGCCTTTAATTCACATTTGGATTGTTTTTCATCAGTAGTTAAAAGGAACGAACGACCTAATAAAAAATATTTATTTTATCTGAAAAATTTCTCGTACCTTTTTTTTTGATTTAAAACTCTCTTTTATTTTTTTAATTTAGCTGTTTTTTATATTCGACCTGGTTTATGTAATTTAAGGCAATAATTTAATTTCAGTAATTTTATCCATATTTTGAGGTTCCTAAATTTACACATCACTTTGCTTAAAACCTTCTTGCTCGATAAAATGTGTGGGAAATATGGTAAAATTGGTTTGTATTTAATCGAATTAAATAATATCTATAGCGCCATTTCATTCTACTTATCAGAAGCTCTTCTTTAATTTTCTAAATCATTTGAAAATTAAAATGATTCATTTAAGTACTATGGACCAGACTTATTTAAACTAAGGTCTGCTGACATATTTCATCGGTCCGCAGTAGTAATCCTGAGATTATCTGTATCCATTCCTCACTCCTACAATTTTTTATTGTAGGTAAATATGTTTTTAAGCCAAAAAATGATAAATTCTCGTATATTATACAAAATTACAATTACAGATAATTTTTAATATGAATTCATAATCAAGAAAATTTATTTGGGTTTTAGTATTTATTCAAAACATATCATTTGTCTTTTCTATTTATAGCAAAAACCAAAATGAAATAAAAAATTAGTGCCATAATTTATCAATAATGAGATTGATGTAGTTGAGATGTTTCACAAATTATTTGTAAGATTTGGTTGTATATATTAGTAGAAATTATCAAAAGAAGACTTCAAATGCTCATCTGTTAATTTGTATTTGTAAATATATTTTGAGTTTTTATTTTAGAAAATGTTTTTTCGTGTATTAGGTAGTTTCGAAGCGGAAATAAACTCTAGAGCAAATTTATGAATGTAATTGAATTGTGTGGCTAGAAAGTTCTTATTAAATTTCAGTAATTTATTTGAATATTTTGTAAAAAAAATATGGTTAATATGCATGTTTATTTTTTTGAACATCTATCTATATGAAACTTTCAAAATTTTATTTAAAACGATATATAATTATCAAGGAAGAAATTTTTTTAAGTATGTTGACATAAAATTCAATGAGTTCCTGGCTCGCGAGACATTTTTTAGAATTTAATGTACTCGCAAGTCAAAATTTTGGCGACCCTTGGTATACACTGTATTTTTGTTATATTCTTTCTAATTTTTATAGTTCTATAAGATATTTCTCGTATTATTCAGGTAAATACTATTCTATGTTTTTACAAAGGAATTATCTTCATGCTTCTTTAAAAAAAAATAAACACATTGGCTAATAGATTATACTTCTTTTACCCTGGAGCATAAGTTATCTTAAGCGAATCTTCAGCGAAATTTCTAGTTAGTCGTGCGTTATTGCACTTTTAATCTTATTTACAATCAATATGACGAGTCTATTATTCCAAATTTTGATAATGATTTTCATTTTTGGCGTTGGCTATTTTCAGATACTTTATTTAGTATTTTCATGAATAAGATGGTGCCATATTCGATTCAAAGACTTGACTGCATTTGTATTGAAAAAAGTTAAGTATACAAAAATCATATATTGTTACGTCTGTTATAATCATATTCAAGGATCTTTTCAAATTTGATTTTCAAATACACTATCTACTTTCTGAAGTTTCTGTAATTTTTGGACTTTTCTTCTGTGCCAAAAACATATTTATAACTTTGATATGGCAGAATTTAATTATTCACGTAGTTCGATGCTTGTTATTGGGTCATTTTAAGCTGTCACCGGCATTTAATAACTCATTATTTCTAGCATTATATAACTTTGAATCGAATTTTATGTTATTATTTTAGTTTGAATCCCATAACAAGCTTTTTAATGATTTTCCTTGTGATTTCTTTTTTATCCAATATTTAAATTGGATATAATCTTTTATTAATGCAGGGTAACTAACTAACTCCACGGCGCTACGGCTCTTGGAAAGCTCGGGCCTTTTAATGCAGGGTATGTTTTGTAAAATTTATATTTATATAGAAAGTTAATCTAACTTTTATTTGATAATTTAATTCGAATAGCGATTTCACATTACTTTATTACAAATAGAGTACTATAATATACATAAGTAAGCTATAAGTAACATTTGTTATAGCAATGAGATTATAAAGAGAGTAAAGTAATACATGGTATGAAAGAATATAATTCTTAATATCTTATCCTTTTTATGAATCAAATTTACAATCATATATAGAATTCAGAGATGAATTGGTTAATATTCCGTTAAGTTTAATTAGTTTATTAAAGAAAATAATTTTTATTTTATTTTAAGTAGTATGTATTTAAAATTGTTGTACTTTAAGGATAATTGACGATAAAACTAATTTTAAAATAGATAGAATAGATGAATACGCTTGAATAGTCTATGTTTTATTTCAGTGGTTACATTTTTATTATTTATTGGATAAAGGCTTAGGTGGTCGTTTAAATTTTTCTTATAATATAATATATTAAATTATATGAAATGTATTAAAAAAATAGCGAAGCGCTCTACTATATCTAGATCGTTTTTAACTCCGATAGTAAAATTAGCTTAATATGTTGTGTTTTTAAGCTTTTAATAATTTACGATAAGTTAGGACTAATGGCAAACTATCAGTAAAATATTATAAAAATGGCAATTAAAGAGTTAACCAATTTTCTTATTCAAAATAAGGTATGAGTAAGAAAGAACACCCGTAAAATATAATAAGAATAAAAAGAAATATCGATATTATATTTATATCACCAAACAATTGAAGATGTAAGGCTACAATAAAAAGATGCTTTAAACTTTTATTTGAACATGCAAAATTTTGAGTGTTCAACAAATATCTATGAAATATTTAATAAAAAAATGTTTATTTTTCAAAAGTTAATGGAAATAAATATTAACAGAGAAATATCATTTATATAGTTCACTAATGTCTCGACAACGACTCACCTCGAAATGTTTAATTGGTTAAAAGACTACAAGACACTAATAAGAGTGCTCTGATTAGGATATGTCTCTTTCTATTTTTTTTATAAACTTATACGACGAATAATAGTGAGTAGAACTGAACATAAAACAATTAAAAAGATTCTATTGGTTAAAAAAAAATTTGAAATAAAAATTGTAAAACTTCTTTTAAAGCGTATTATTTATCAAGAATAACATAATAAATTTGTTTTTTTGAATTTTCAAACTTTTCAGTTTTAAAAACAAATTACATCACTTGCTTGAGATTTTTTAAAGCCGTTTACAGTTAGATAAAAAATTTATGATAAGATTGATGCTTTTTTACCATTCTTTGTACAATTTATTTATATTCCCAATAAATGCACAAAACAATTTAGTTTGAATATCTTCGTGGAACTCTTAATACTTGATCACATTAAAAGATTTTTAATAAAATTGAATATGAATCTATACAATCAATAAATTAAAAAATACGCATATCGCAAAAAAAAACCGCACACGAATAAATATCTTCAAGAAAAAAGACTGAATGAATAAAAACAGGTGGAAAGTGCACTAACTAAATATTTAAAGCCGAGCTGAGGCTCTGAAAAATTGGAAGTAAATATAAAAAAATAAGAGAAATATGGTAAATTAAAAAGAACCTAAGATTTAATGTGAAATGTCAAAAGACGACTAAAAATGTAATAGGAAAGACAATAAATCATAAGATCAACGAACGTGGCGAGGATTTAAAATCCCATTTGACAAGATTAAGAATCTATAGCTCAGCAGCGATGTTTAAGATTATTTTCGGCATTTTTTTTGTATGAATGTAAAGAAAGTTCGTTTCTTCGAGCTTAACCATTAGTTAAATTTAAAAAAAGACACATATTTATAAAGTAATTTAAAAATGATATGATGTGCGCAAAACTCTGCTTTAATTTTAAGTCCTGAAAATTCATTTCATTAAATTATTTACCATGAGTTGTAAACAGCTATATTAAATACGTGTACAAATTATAAAAAATGATGAGTTAAAAGATGTTTTTAATAGAAAAAATAAAAAGTCTCGTATTTGCGTAAATAACTAAAATTTGAATAAAAAAACATGTTATCACATTTAATTCGATTTAGGAGCCAAGTGATCTAAAATTTTAAATGGTAGCTCAAGACATCTTTCTGTATTTTCTGATTTTTTTAATAAATAAAATCTAGAATTTCAAATGGCAAATTATAATTATTATTTTCAGCTATTGACTAGATCTTGTGAATCCAAATTGATATCGAATTCATTTATTCCAGAAAAATGATTCATCATATTCAATTATACTGTTTAACAAAAATTATTCAACATATTTTTAACTTTTAAATGTAAAATATTGCTCGAAATATCTGTTTAGCAATTGAAAATTTCTAGATTACATAATAAAATTGTTATATTCACATCTATATCGAAAATAAAATTAAATTATTTAAAGATGAACACATACGTTTTTAAAAAAATCGTAATTATGTTTTTATAAAAAAACTGCTTTTAACAGCGGCACAACTTTTACGTGTATTCAATTCAAACTATTATTGTAATGTGATATATGCGATAATTTTATTTTTAAATGATTAATATTCAAAAAAATCTTTTATTGAAAAGATATTATAAAATTCTATAAAGAAACATATGAATATATTTTATTTAAAATTTTTTATTTTTCTTTGGATTGCACATATAATCCTTTGTTTACACGTAAGTTAAAAATACTATCATTTTTAAAATCAAAAGTATTTTATTAATTAAATATTTGTACGTAAAAATTTAAGATATGATTTATCTAATAAAAAATGGATTTTATTAATACATGTAAGCTCAGAGATATATAGTCATTTGTAATTGTATTTCATACTCAAAAAAATAAAATATTTTATTACAATTATGTTTAATATATCTAGAAAATTAAAATTTTTTCAAATTACTTATGAAATAATATTTTTTATTAGAAAAAAAGAATCAGTATCTTGTGCATTGATTTATATGAATTATAAAATACTTGTTTATATCATCAAAAGAAAAAAATTTATACAAATCTGCTTAAAAAGAATTAATAATAGGACTTTAAAATTTTTTAAAAAATATATTTATAAACGAGAATACCAGTTAAAGAAACCATTTAGAAATTAAATTTTATTAAAGAACTATAAATTTATCAAGCAACGTTATTAGACTGTTAAGCAATCTTAATGACATTAAACAGTATGAAATTAAAATAACAAAAATGTTTTATCAAAAGCTTAAGTATAATAAGATGAATTTTATTTATTTATCTTGCGTCAAGCTATAATATTTCAATCGAACTAAAAAGACTGTTATTAAATTATAAATCAACTTATAATAAAATATTTAAGCAATATTTGTAATTCATACTTCTAAATTTATATTTTTGTTCCATTTGGATATTATAAGATTTAATTTAGTATTTTTTTCTAGTTAAATATATTTAATATATCATTTTTACGAAGGAATTATAAATCTGATAAAATTCAATAAAAAAAAATAGATTTCGAATATTATTTTATAACTTGAATAAAAATATACATTAAATATAGAATATTAAATTAAATTGTATTTTCTTTGTATTATATTGCATCTATTCTTTAAAATATAATTATTTGAATATTTCAATCATTGTTTCATTTCCATCATTAATTTACTTTTTTGTATTATATATTCCTATTCTGAACATTTGATATCATGATTTATTTGAGTTCTAAATAAATCAATAAACTAACAAAAATAATTTATATTTTGAATTTTTTTTCATTCTTTTATAATTCTTTTCATTTTATTCTAAATATATCTATTTTAGATTAAATTTTTTTCTTAAAAAACGATTTATTAAGAAAATTATAAGTAAACTTAAAGAAAATTTTAATCTCAAATATAAAAATTATAAATAAATAGTAGTAATATCTAGTTTCGTTATATTTCTTAAGATAAATGTATAATCTAATATTCTAGATAAAACAAAAATTTTATTTTATTTCTTAAAGATATTTAGCTTAAACGAATTATAAGTAAAACAGTAATTTAAATAAATTAATTTTTCTATTTTCATACACTTTCTTTATTGAATATATTTGCTGATAAAATATTTTTATCAAAAGTAATTTAAATAAATTAATTTTTCTATTTTTATACACTTCCTTTATTGAATATCTTTACTGATATTATGGTATTATAACCACATAACGAATTATATAAAAATATAAATAAATCTTATCCCATGTCTCAAGAAATAAAAGAATTTGGAGATTACAGTCTTGTGTGTCAACTAGGTGTTGGTAGATTTGGAAGAGTATATGAATATATAGATCGAGTAACAGAAAAAAGAGTGGCAATAAAATTTGTATCCAAATATTTAATTAGTTTTGGAAAACCGGATTTTATACCGAATGAGATAAAAGCATATCAATTTTTAGGCAAACACCCAAATATTTTGGAGTTTTATGGATATACAGAATTGGAAGAAGAAGGAGTTTTTATTTTGGAATATTTTAATGGATATTCGTTACAAAGAGTTTTGTATGAAAGTAGAAATCATAATAAACGGCCTGAAGTTACTAATTCACTGTTGAAGGGATATGTGCTACAACTTATAGATGCAGTTAAATTTATACATTCTCATTGTATCTATCACTGTGACTTACGGCCAGAAAATGTGCTGGTAAATAATTCCAAAATTAAAATTGTTGATTTTGGTTGTGCTTTGTTCGGCCCGAGTGTTTTTGCTTCGTCGAGACAAACTCTTTTTTCAGGATCTGCAAATTTTTTACCGCCAGAAGCACTTTCATTGTCTAAAGATTCAGAATTTCTGGTTTTAAAACCGTGTGTAGATGTCTGGGCAATTGGCTGTCTTATATTTTATATGTATACAGGAGAGTTACCTTTCAATGGTCTACATTACGAAGAAGCACTTACTCAAGTAAGAAATTTACAGGTTGATTTCAAAGGATTGCCTTCATTCATTAAACCAATATGCCAATCTATATTTCAGGCTGATTTCTATAAAAGACCCAATCTTGAAGAACTAGAAGTTATAGTGATGGATATGATACCAGAATAGTCTTAAGGCTGTAAATAAAGATTTGTCTGTTTTGTTTTATTCTTGTAAACATTTTCTCCTTTGCTTTGTATTTCATTTAACATTTATTGAAATACAATTGTTTCTTCCTTCTGTTTATTATGAAATACTCGATTTTCAATTTTTTCTATAATTTATTGCCTAATTTTTTTTATTTATTCGTTCAACTGCTTTTGAAATTGTCGTTTTTGAATTTTATTGAAATATTTAATGTCTATTTTACTTTTATTAATTATTCTTCCTATTCCTTTTGAATCACGTTGTCTCCAAATTTGTTTAAATATTTACTATTTAATATCTATTTTAACAATTATAACATATATTTTCAAATACAATATAAATTCTTTGTAAAATCATTTATCTAAAGTAAATTATATTCCATTACAAATATTATTTATCGAATTATAAATGTTATTCCCTCTATATTATACACTATTAAATCAAGAATATATTACTTATAAGATTTTAATAATTTTTGAACTATAAATCTAATTATTTCTTCATCGTTTTTCTGATATTGATATTATAACTGATTTATGTAATTTTTATATGGTTTATTCAAAATTTTGTAAGAAATCTATAAATTACTTCTAAAATTGTTTTATAAACCTTATCTTGGTTCTCAGATTCTTTTATCCAACTAGTAATTGTCTTAAAGAGTATTTTAAAAACTTGGTATATGTCTGTAAACTTTAAATGTTTGAAAACGATAGATAGTATTTTTTTATGAACAAACAGCAAGTGATTAGATAAATTAAACAATTTTAAAATAAAAGTATTTATTTTTAATCAAAAAAATATTCATGTGTTTTGTGCTAATAACTGATGAAGATTATTTTCTACCAAAATTGCTTTCCACTCTCTGTATTTTGCAATTTCAATGTTATTTTTAGAATCATCATAAAAAATAATATTGGTTGTTTCTATATCAAGAAAGTATTCAACCAGTCTGTATGATTCTATTCGTGGTTTCATAATTATATTTTTTAATTTATAATTGCAAAATACGATTGCATCAAAACATGAAAAAATGCCTAAAGCCTTTATAGTTCGTATGGCATGACCGCATGTTCCGTTTGTAAAGCATATTTTGGGATGTTTAATGGCCGTCAACAACGATTTTAGAATCATGTCTATTTTAAGAGAATCACTTACATTTAAGCTTTCTTCAATCATTGAGTCTAATATATCGTCCGTTAAATTGGGATTTTTCATCATTTCAATAACCATTTCACCATGATTCTTCTCATATTTTTGACTTAAATCCTGGATTTCTTGTTTAGATAAACCAATCTTTTTACCTAAATTGGCAATTACATCTTTTATACGTTTTTCAATTCCTGTTTCAGAAGAGTATAAAGTGGAATCGATATCAAAAACATAAATATATTGCTTATTTGTCCAGATATGGTTATTATTGAGTAGAATGATGTTGTTTCCAATAAAGAAACAATTTTCGTATAAATTGGATTCTAAAGCTGAGTAAATTGTTGTAGAAAATGTGGTATCAAAAAATGCATTTAAATTTTGGGAAAATAAGTATTGAATTTTTTCAAAATTACACTCTAAAAAGCTTTCTAATCTTATAAAAGAATCGGGGCCTGTATTTGGATTTTCTGTATTCTGGAATTCTAAATACTCTGATAATATCTTTTTTATTTCAGTATTGTAAAAAAGTTTTTTAAAAAATTCTAATTTTATGTTTCTCACAAATTCCCATTGTTGTATGTATTTGATAAAAAATAAGTCAGAATCAGTTTCTTCTCCTCTGTTTTGGATGAATCTCAAATTTTCGGTGCTGATTTGGTAAGATTGAGAGCTTGGTGGCGAGAGATTTCTAGTATTTGCTTTAGAAGTTATTTTGTGTGTTTCATTAAGATATTTTTGAATCGTAGAAGAAAGCCAAATATTTTCTATGTTTTGATTCATCTTATCCTCATTATTTTTCTCCAAAACCTGTATTTTCTTTAAAATATCCTGTATTTGAGCAACGAATCCTAAAGATTTTACCAGGTGCTTTGAGCTCGAATTTTCTAATAAAAGTATGAAAGATACGGGTTCATCAGATTTGAGTATCATTTCTTCAGAATAATGTTTAGATTCGTTCGTTAAACATCCAGAAACTTCATGATCAAATACTTCAGTTTCTTCAAATCTGCTATATAAGTAAAACATAAAAGTATCAGAAAATTCAAAAGAAATATATGAATTTAGCAAACCAAAATTTATGGTTTCGTCCGAAGTTGATTTACGTAGGTTAAAAAATAAAATAAACATCTTTAACGAGAGCAAAATCATTTTCTGTATTTTCATCTCGGTAGGAAAAAAAATATTAATTTATAGATAATTAAATAAAAAAGGAAATTTTTAAATTGTATTTATCATTATTTTGATCTTTGCAATTAAAAATTTAATTTATCATATAAAAATGGATATATTGAAATTAAATTTCTTTTAGAACTTTTCTTATATTGAAAGGTATTTTATTACTTGTCTGGGTAACAAAATGAACATCGCAAAAGAAATTGTTATTAAATCTTTGAAATAATTGGTTGTTATAAAACTTCTTTTTATAAGATATTTAAAATGATAATAAATACTCAGAATAATTTAATTTGAATTTAGAACAATAAAATATGCTTCTATGTAAAATATTTGTACGCAATATATTCGTTTTAAGTGTTAGCTTAATTTATATAAATTTTTACAAATTTCTTTTCTTTAAATTTTCAATTATTATTGTAATTCAAAAAACATTTGTATTTCTAACATAAAATTATATTAAAGAGCTATTTTGCTTTGAGTCGTACTTTTATACTTAGAAAGATTTTTATTAAAATATTTTTCTATAAAATTATTTGGTTTTTTAAGTTCTCATGAAATGTATAAATATATTTAACAGATTATATTTTACTGTTATATAGTTTTTATTATTCAGAATATTTAGTATATACAGTGATATAATAGGTT
Source organism: Hamiltosporidium tvaerminnensis (assembly GCA_022605425.2). NCBI lineage: Eukaryota > Fungi > Microsporidia > Dubosqiidae > Hamiltosporidium > Hamiltosporidium tvaerminnensis. Next base: position 695,909 of record CM061249.1, read on the forward strand.
CATAATCTAGAAGATAAGTGTTTTATTTTTTTAGTCATCATGTTTTATCGTTTGTCAAAGCTTCCTGACTTTGTATATATCTTTAACTAAAATATTAATTTACAATATAAATGAAATTTATGAGTTTTATCCTTAAAAAATTTCGATTTGCATCTAGAATGTAAATTTTATGACAAAATGAACTATTATTTTATGTTTTTCATAATTAATCCAATATTTTTCAGTGCATGTTGAGCGACTTTTTTTGGTAATAAATTAAAATTTTGCAAGAGATCGAGATTTCAAACGGTTTTGAGAATTTTTCGGATATGCTTTCAATATTTCTATACAGGTCTGTTGATAATTAATTCAAATTAGAATAATGTAACGAAGCAAATACAAATAATGTAAATTTAATGTCTCCAGAACATATAACCACTTTAATTTTTGATTCTATTTTATAAAATTGCTATTAAGAATTGTATTTTTTTCTCTATTGAAATTTCTTAAATGAAAGGCAAAACTTATGTCGCCTTCAATTTTTTCTTAAAAGACATTGGGAAGAAAAGGACCGTAACGGATAAAATTTTTGTGTTACGTGTTTGTAACAGAAGCTTTAGGTAAAAAGAACGGAAAGTATAAATCATGTAAAACTTTTCATAACTAAGCCTAATCACTGAGAAACGAATAAAAAGGTTAATTTTAAAAACAAAGATTAAATCTAAATAAAAAAAACTTATTTAATATGGTATTTATACTTTTTATGGAATATGATAGAACCCCATCGAAAACTATCTATTAGATTATTAATGTATAAACTTGGTGTGAAAACATCGGTTGGATTTTTTTAAAATTTTACATACCAAATTTTAAGTTATTCCATAGGAATTTGTATTAGACGAGTGTATTCGAAAAACATTTAAAATATTTCTACAAAGAGGTTTTTAGTTTTTTATGCAATTCGATTAAAACTAATGCCTGAAATTTCAGGTAATTTCCATGTAAAAGTATGGAAGTCTAACCTTGGTCTTTCGCGTAGAAGACTTAGCGCCCAGGAGATACAGAAAAAACTATTTTTTACAAAGCTAGAAAACCTAAGTGCGTAGTTGTATATGTTGGTATGACTTTTCAAGTAATTTTCCCCCTATATAAATTCACAGCATATATACTGGCCTAGATTGCCCTCGATTTGAAAAGTTTAAAAAAATTGGGAATGCTTGCTGACTTGGTGTGGCCCAAGCCGAGTTTTGATATTTAAATACATACCAGGCGATGAATTCGACGAATTCTGAGCAAGTAATTTTCTATAAAAGGGTTTCTACACAACTTTTATTTGAAGATTTAAGATGTAGGCATTTAAGGATATACTTAGACAGTGTTGGGGGATCAGTTATTTATGTTAAACCTAGAACAGCGTTAATACCATGACAACAGTTTAACGTATACCCCTTTTTAGAAAGATGCGATATTTATTAAATAAAAATTCCAACCATACTATTTTTTAAATTTGCAATGAAAATACAGAAAATATATTCTTTTTTTGTCTTTTAGAGTTAAATTTCTGTCTATTTCTAATCAATTTTGAAATAGAATTCATGTATAATTAATTAATTGCATAATTATTATAGGGTTTTTCGATCAATATAATAATCCTTGCAATCAATATAATAATTTTTCGATCAATATAATAATCCTTGCAATCAATATAATAATTTTTCGATCAATATAATAATCCTTGCAATCAATATAATAATTTTTCGATCAATATAATAATCCTTGCAATCAATATAATAATTTTTCGATCAATATAATAATCCTTGCAATCAATATAATAATCCTTGCAATCAATATAATAATTATTTTAAAAAAATAGAAATTTATAAAAAAATTAAAAAAATAGAAATTTATAAAATAAAAATTTAAAAAATAATTCATTCATTATAAAATTAACTCCCATGTCAAATTCTTTTTCACGTAAAAATACCAACGAGAACAAATATGATTTTCATGTAGGTGAAACACCGGAATATATAGAGTGCGAAAATGACAATGTTTTGAAGTGTCTTGTAGAAACATCTGGATCGCATAATGAAAATCTCTCACTATCCACCATTCCAACTCTGAGGAAACAAAAGGTTTCTATTAATGATCGGGAACGCATAATTGAAAAGACATTAGAAGGCTATTCTATGTCCGCAATTGCCTCGATGTATCGAATAAATTACCAGACGGTTAATAGTATAGTTAGACGATATTTAAAAACTGGCTTGGTATTTGTCGATAAAAGAGGTGGTGATAGGCGCTCAAAGTTAAGCTTGGAAATAAAAGAGAGCTTACAAGCCTATGTTGATTTGGAATGTACAAAAACCCTGTATGAGTTGGCAGAATGGGTCAAATGTACATTTAATATTGATGTGTCAACTAGTACAATTGATCGCGCACTAAGGGAGTTCCATTACACTCTAAAGCGTGTAACATTAGTGCCTGAGCGTAGAAATACACTTTCGACAATTGAGCTAAGAACCAATTACGCAACTAGTTTTCGTGAGTTGGAGGTTGATAACGATGACAAAAACTTTGTCTTTTTAGATGAAGTTGGGTTTGCAGTAGTCACACGCCCCAGTAGAGGTCGTAACATGAGAGGTGAATCTGCATACCTATCTGTAACAGCAGCTCGAAGTAGAAATATTTCAGTAGTCGCAGCAATGAACAAATATGGTATGATATACTATAAGATTCATGAGAGGGCCGTAAATGGTGAGGATTTCAAATTATTTATTAAGGAGATTAATGAAAGTTGTCAAAGGCAAGGAATTTTGACTCCAATATTTGTAATGGACAATGCGAGAATTCATCACTATCGTGGATTGAATGATGATGAGGAAATTGCTTCGCATCGAATAAAATATCTTCCACCTTACTCTCCATTTCTTAATCCAATTGAGAATGTATTCTCAGTCTGGAAAAATAAAGTAATTCGAGGTGGTGCTCGTACTGAGCCTCAGTTGAGAATATTAATTTATGAAAAATTTAATGAAATCACGGGAGAACATTGTAGTTCTTTTTACCGTAAAATGTTAGGATATTTGCAAAAGGCTGAGGTAGGGCAAATGATTCTTGAGTAATAATAAATCTCAAGTACTATTTATAATTTTATTTTTTAAATTTTTATTTTATAAATTTCTATTTTTTTAATTTTTTTATAAATTTCTATTTTTTTAAAATAATTATTATATTGATTGCAAGGATTATTATATTGATTGCAAGGATTATTATATTGATCGAAAAATTATTATATTGATTGCAAGGATTATTATATTGATCGAAAAATTATTATATTGATTGCAAGGATTACTATATTGATCGAAAAATTATTATATTGATTGCAAGGATTATTATATTGATCGAAAAACCCTATATTTACAAGTGTATATATGTGAAAATATGAAGCAATTTATATGTTTTCGATCAATCCATCAGTATTTTTTTTATTAAAAAAAATAATTTAGACAGTCTTGGGCCCAGACTATCAATTCAAAGATAACTTCGTTGAGGATTTTTTTTATTGATTGACGAAAAATCATCGAAAATCGATAGGACAAATTTTCTTTTTTTCTAAAAAAAAACCTAAATTTTCTAACTCTCTTTTCAAATAAATTGAGTATTTTTTCAAAAAAACCGTATTCACAGATTTTTGTGTTTAAAAATTTAAAAAAAATATTTTGAGTTATTCATATCACAAGCAAGATTTCCCACACATATACATTCGATTTTTTTTAGAACTACCAAAAGAATTTAATTTTAAATTCAAGCAAATTTCTGCATATAAATTCGAGATTAGAATTGCTAAATCCATTTGATAAATATCACATTTTTCCAAAAAATGCTATCTTTATTTTAGTTTAAGGGCATTAACGCTGTTCTAGGTTTAACATAAATAACTGATCCCCCAACACTCTCTAGGTATATCCTTAAATGCCTACATCCTAGAGCTTCAGATAAAAGTTGTGTATAAACCATTTTATAGAGAAGCACTTGCTCAGAATTCGTCGAATTCATCGCTTGGTGTGTAATTAGATATCAAAACTCAGTTTGGGTTACACCAAGTCAGCAAGCATTCACAATTTTTTTAAACTTACAAATCGAAGGCAATCTAGGCTAGTATATACTTCAAGGATTTATATAGGAGGGAAATTACTTGCAAAGTCATACCAAGATATATAACTACGCACTTAGATTTTCTAGCTTTGTAAAAAGTAGTTTTTTTGTATCTCCTGGGCGCTAAGTTTTCTAACTCGACTAAATAAAACAAAGTTTCCATGTATATACATGAGTTACGTAAAAAATTAGCTTTGGTTTCCAAACTAATAAGATATAAAACTATAAACTTCCTTTTAGAAAGTGTGTTTCCGTGTAAAAGCGCTTCTCTTTCATTTACAAGTTATCATAGAATAACCGAAAATGTAGCGTGGTTCTCATCACATAAGAAATGTATCCAATGAATTTGACCCCATTCTAGATGATCTTTTCGGGAAACTGGTTTTTTTGATGTGATAGTTCTCTATCTATCAGTTGTTAATAAAAATAAATATTTTTAGATATGATTTTTATTAATTAAAGATCTGCAAAAATCCTTTTTACGTTTCTTCATGAATAATATAGCAGTTTTAAAAAGTAAAGGAAGTTTTAGTATTATATTGTTGTATAGTTTTCTCAATATTTTTTTATCAATAAAAAATGTTAAAACCTATAGATTTACCTATACTTTTGAACGAAATGAAAATTCCAGGATTCTATTTTTTTGAAGAACTACGGTCTTTCGATAAAGAAAAATAGCCTATTTTTATCTATAAAAAAGACAAAATTATCAAATTTAAAACCCTAGACAATATATTGATGGCGAATAGTACAATAAGGGATTCAGTAAGAGGAATAATCATGTGTAGTTATGAATTATCTTATTATTTGAAATTAACTAAAGATATAACTGAATTACCAGCTAAATTTGGAAATAGTAAGTTTGGATTTTTGTTAAAAGCTTTTAAATTCTTAAACGCCGTAGAAAATAAAAAATTCAGAAATTTTTTGAAATTTTAATTTTTAAAGAGTTTGCCTGTCAAAATAAAAATAACTCAAAAGAATGCAATTTTTATTTTGACGAAATCTTTAAATCTGGATTTTTAACAGATTTTGATATAAATATGAAAATGTGTTTCCTATCCGCCTATTTAAATATTTTCATGTTAAAATGTGTTTTTCAAGATGGAAATATAATTTTATTAGAAAATTCAAAGGATTCCTATGACATCTCATTTCTCGACGAGCATATTCCATATAAAAATCTATTGATAAAAAATTTCAAAGTATTTTGCTGCTTAGAAAATATCCTAAATGAACCCTATTTTTTAAATACTTTTAAAGTTATCTTAAATGAAATGAACAAAAAATCTTTAATAATAAATGGAAATATAGCCTGTATAATTCCTTATAAAAAATATTATTTTCGCATTCTTTCTTTGGGACTTTTTAAATCGTTAGTTATTGCAAATTTCGACAGTCCTCCTAGATCATTTTTATATGAACTAGATTCTGTGATTGACAAAAATATCGAATTCTTGAGTTTAAGAAAATTAGCTATATAGAGATATACAGTGGAGACGCTTTTAATGAAAGAAAAACACAAAGGATTGGTATTTAATATGGTGCAATCAACTGAAAACCATATAGAATCCAGTATCTCAGTTATTCTAACGTAGGGTTAGAATATATTAATTTCGGGTATGTTTTGATAAACAATTCATGGTGGAATGATTTTTTTAGGTGTGGGGTAGCAAAGAAAATCATCATTGAATTTGATAATCTATACACTGAGAAAAAATCTATGGATGAGTTTATCAAAATCGAATAATACAGAGGTGTTTTAAATTTGCAAATAAGGTTTTTTGATGTAAAAATTTTAACAGATTTTTGTGATTCATTATCAAATTTTAATGATCTACAAACTTTAAAGCTTGATAGATACGAAATTGATAAAGATACCTATGGTTATTTACTAAGAATGGTTGAAAGTATGCAACAGTTAGAAAATTTAACACTTATTCAAGTAATTAATGATGCAAAGTATTATAATTTTTCACTAAAACATTCTAATATAAAAAGTTTACACTTAGAAAACAATTCTTTAAATAACAAAATTATACTGGAAGATTTTTTATGAATATCTCGTTCTTTGAGTAAACTTGTCTTGGTCAAATTGAAATCAGTCAATCATTTTTGAGAGAAATGTTTAAATTGAAAAATTTAGAAATTTTATTATTAATTAATTGTGCATTGTAACGTATCTCTAGGTTAGATTTAATTAATATTGAGGTATTAAAACTTAAAGAGTTTAGTTTAAATGGCATAGATAGCTATAGTTTTTGGGAAAATTATGATATTTTAAGAAAACTTGATTGTCTAGAAAATTTAACTTTGTCGTATATTCCTATAAAACAGGCTTATTTTTCAAAACTAAACATCATGTGTAATTTAAGCTTGAAAATACTTTGTTCAGACGATTATTTTTGGAGTTTATTGATTTACAGAGAATTGAGAAACTTGAGTATTGGAAAATTTGTACCTTTGCAATTGTAAATTTCAAAGTTGTTATTTCCATTATTTAGGTAATAACTGCAGATTTTTTCAAACATTACAAATTCTAGATCTATCTTTTGTGAAAATAAATCTAGATGATCTCAAGTATATTATGAAATTTAAAAATATAAGGAAATTGTCATTGATGCTTTCAAATTTTGATTTAATGTCAGTAAAAAATTTTTTTGTAGCTTTGCCGTTAAATGAGCTTTCAATTGGTTGTGATTTTCAAAAAAAAGACGTTAAAATGTTTTATGATTTTATTAGGGAAAGGAAAATTGTGGTGAGATAAGCTATATTCAGAAGAAAAAATAAAGTTTGTTTTATGAAGATTTATTTTCTCTGGTTTTCTGCTTACTTATATAACATTTTCGCCGTGCTTAAATTATTTCTCGATATTTATCTTTTTTTATTTTGGTGTCAAAGTTTTGATTTCGGTCTCTTTAGCTACAAAAGAAATTTAATGTTTTCTAAGTCTTTGTTTTTTAAAATTTTCTTCTTTGGTAGGAAAATATAAAACTATATGAGTCATTGGGGATTTTCAGTTCTTTGTATGGTTTTTAAAGCGTCTTTAGTACGTATTCCGGCATTTGGTCTCGACACTGTAGTTTCTTTGTCGATCAAAGTAAATATCTAACCGCTTTTTAACTACTATTAATTCAATGTATCTCATCATTCGTACTGATACTTATAATTTTTTATTTCATCATTTTTGATTTAGTTAAAATACCATCCGAGACTATCAAATAAGGATTTCTACACTGCTGTCATAATTAAGACGAAGTAAATTTATAATGTTTGAAAGAAAATTTATAGTTGATCTTATATTTTGAATTATTTGTAATGATTGAACATAGATTTAGATTTCATTTATTTATAAACATCACATCTTCTCAAAAAACAGTGGTTTTTTAATATTTTTTTCACCAAAGTCACGAAATTATAGGTTTAAAAATAATCCTCTCCCAAGTCAGGATCAGTACCCTTTAAGATACTTAAATACCAAAGCCTTTCATCTAAAACGCATATAGAACCCAATTAATGGGCGAGTCAGTTGTCTAAATTTCGTTTTTTATCAGTAATGGATTGTAATGAGTAAACCAACTTCAAGCTTTCTCATGAGTATGCACGTTTCCCACTTATTCTATCCTCTGAACACAAGAAACTGCTAGCAACTATATTTCGGAAATTTTAATAATGTCTACCTAGACAGTTTAATGTCATACCAACAAGTGTACCCAGTATCTAGCTTTCCGGGTTTAAATGTTTTTAATTTTGTATATTTCATCGTTAATGCTATAACCAGAATTAACAAAGTTGGTTCTTCATGCTTTTACATGAAGGTTACCTATAATTTGAGCGCAATCAGCGATATAGTTACATATGCAACTACTAAATCGATCTTTGGAAATAGTTTTACGATTTAAAAAATCTTCTTTTCGGTAACAAACACACCAAGAAACAACCTAGAACGTAGTCTGGTTTAGTCTACCATAATACAAAAAATGATATTCATACCAATTGCATATACTCATTTCAAGAATGTAATTTTTATTGTAGTTATCATCTCTCCACCAGAAAGAGAACAAAATTATAAATATCTAAATATAATAAAAAGGTACATCATATGTTTGTTAGCAAACCAATAAATTTCTTAAAAAATATGTGTGTCACGGTCAGATTGATTACTTTGGCTATTTTTGATAATGACGTGAACATCATGGCAGTATTATCAAACTGTGTAGTAGAAATTATCGTATTTTTAAAAAATTTTAACAAACCACCGCCTTACTTACTTATCCCAGTCTTCTTGTACCTCTCGGTGTTGAGGACAAGCCATCCCTTAACAAATATAAATTTAAAAAATATGTAATGAGTTTAATTATTTACATCTTTAATAACAACAGCTCTAAATTTCCGTTAATAAATATTAAATTTATTTGAATTTTGAAATGAATTATTTAAAGCTTCTTTGCTTAAATAAGGAAATATTTTTAACACAAAGTAAACAAAAGCCTTCTTCGATTAAATTAAATCACAGTGTTTATAGCTTCTTTGCTTAAATAAGGAAATATTTTTAACACAAAATAAACAAAAGCCTTCTTCGATTAAATTAAATCACAGTGTTTATAGCTTCTTTGCTTAAATAAGGAAATATTTTTAACACAAAATAAACAAAAGCCTTCTTCGATTAAATTAAATCACAGTGTTTATAGCTTTATTGCTTGAATAAACAAAAATTTTTAACACAAAGTAAATAAAAAATCTTCTTCGATAAGATTAAATCCGTAATTCATTTTTTCAGAAAATGTTTTATATTTTAAAGATCTGATTGCTTTTTTATAATAAAATCCTTTATCTTCATCAATAAAATATGAATATTTTTCGATATCTTTTTCAAAAAATGTTTCCTTAAATAGAAACCAAAGCAATATTAAATTATCACTGTTTTTAAACACTTCAGATATCAAAATATTATAAAGTTGCTGTTTACATTTTTCACAGAATGATTCATAATTGCATTTTAAATAAATTGTATTTCTAAAAACATTTAAACCATAAAACATAGAATTTTTATCTTCTATTTGTTTTCTTTCTAAAAATATTATTTCAGAATTAATTATTTCTGATTTCTTTAAAATACTTTTTGCTGAATATAAAATAGAAATTGGTAAGACACAATTATTTTTATGTTTAAATTCGTCATTAATTTTATATTTTTTAATATTTCCTACAAAATTTGCATTTTCAGATTCAACTTCTATATTTTGAATACAAAAATTTAAGACAAAATTTTTTTTGTACAAAAGATATTTTTCAAACAACAAAAATTCATTATTTCGATCGTCAATAAGAAAATTTTCAATCTTGAGTTGAATCTGATTAAAATCAAATTTATATTTTCTTAAATATCTAAGATATTCTAATTTGATATTTATATTCGTAGGAAATAATTTTATACCTTCTTCATATTCGAATTGTATGTCTATGTTTTGTATTTTTAAAAGATCTACATACAGTAAGTAGCATTTATAACCAGTCAAATTATTTTTTAAATCTTTAATTGTTTTATTGAAATCTATAAAGCTTAAAATTACAAATTTAAAAATTGTATTTTTTATCTTTTTTAATGTATTAAATGCTTTATAATAATCACCTAATTTGAAATAAATGATAGATAAAGCAACTGTAAATTTCTCCCTTTGTTTTCTATAAAAGGAAATATTCTCAGAAAATAAATCTACTAAATTTTTAAGAAGTTTTAAATCCTTTTCATACAACACTTGTATCTGTAAAATCTTCCAAATCTCTTTACAGTATAACAAATCATAAATATAATTACAATCTGAATATGTTTTTAATTGGTCGTATCTATGAGTTATTTTATTAAAAAAAGTTGTAATAAAATTTGTATCACAATTAAACTTAGAAAATATATTATAACATTCAAAAAATAAATTTTCATCTAAAAATTGAGAATTCGCAAATGAAATAAAAAAAGATTGTAAATAGAAAGGCAAATCAGTAAAATAAATTATTTCTATATTTTTTATAAAATTATTTACCCACTCTTTGTTCAAAATAGAAGGTGGAATATAAATTCTGTATTTAACTTTTTTTAAAACCTTAAATATTGTATCTAAGTTTCGGTCTAATAACTCTTTTCTAACATTTCTAAACATTTCTTTATCTTTAGCATTGTTTAGTGTAAAAATACTAAAATTTTCGTTGAAATGTTTATTTTCTTTAAGGAAATTATAAATTTTTGAGAAATTAAATAATTGATCGTTTTTTTCTAAAACATTTTCAATTTGATCAAAATTTTTAGATTCGTGAAAATTTTTAGATTCGTTAAATTCTTCATTTTTTAAATATTTTTCATACAAAATAACTAATTTGTCAATAAAAAAATCATTCCTTGTCATTTCGATGGCATAACTTAATAATCCGAATTTACTTGTTATGCTTTCTTGATATTCGATAAGTAAATTCCATAATATAACGGATTTTTGATTATATTTCAAACCCTCTTTAATATATGATATATCATTTTCATTTTCATATAATTTGATGTATATTTCTTCTTTATTTGTATCAATGTTTTTTAATGCTTCCAATGCTCTTTCTTTGGTATAAAAAGAATTTAGCAATTCAATCCAAAGTTTGTCACATTTGGTTTTTGAATTCGCTATTCCATCTAATAATATTTTTTCTGAGTTATAAGAATCAAGAAGTTTAGACAATTGTATTCTTAAAAAATTATTATCGGGATTTCTAATTAGTTCTATCTTCATCTTTTCGATTTTATCATTTTCTAAGTTAATAGGAATAAATTTTAACTCTTTTTTATCTTTTTTCCAAGTTGCTTTTGATTTCATTTTATCTAAATCGAGCGCAATTTTAGACCAATCCACATTTTTTAAGTCTTCTGATACTGGTGGTATAATTGTTTCGGTTTTATTTACATTTTTATGTTTTTTTTGTCTTTTATTTTTTATATTTTTTTCTATTTCTGAATATGAAAGTAATTCATCTGATATTTCACTGTCAAATTCTTCCTCAATAATATTTTCAGAAATTTTTAATTTTTTTATATCAAAATCTTTTGGCTTACCCATTTTTAAGGGGTTTCATACTGATTTTGATATATTTACTACTTTTTAAAAATAAAGAGCATTGATATGAATTATAAACCTTTTTTATAATTATTTTGAAACGAAATAACGCATATTTATTTACTTGCTTTTACTGCTTTTAAAATTTATTTCTGTTTTCTTTTTGCATTGAAAATTTCTTTGACAGAGGAACAATTTTATTAAAAAAACTATCTGCTTGGCAATGAGTATGTGAAATTGTGGTTACTGAAAATTTTGTTTTAATTTTGAAGAATAAAAATAAAACTACCTATTCGGTTGTTACACGTGAATTTGTATTCCGAAAAAAAGGTCTAGGAAATGGGGAAACTTTTTTTACAAATCTATTTTGTAGTTTTTTATGTAACTAGATCACAGATCGCGGCTAAAACTTGTAGGTAATTGCCATACAAAAGCATGGAAACTTACTTTTGCTCACTCCGGTCAGAAGACTTAGCGCCTGAAAGATACAAAAAAACCCATTAAAGCCGGGAGAGCTAAGTAGCAGGTTATAACTGTTGGTATGACACTTCAATGTTTAAGTGGCTCTATGTAAGTCGCCGAGATATATCTTAGCTAAAAGTTTATTGGATTCAGAAACCGTAAAGTTATTGGGAATGTTATATAATGGTGAAATATCTTAATTTGGATTTTGAACTGCAAATAATATTTCATGCAATGAACATCAATTAACTCAAGGCGACCGCCTCACTCCTTAATTTGGTTTTACATACCTTTTAGATGAATTTCTTTTAGGTTTAAGTATCATCTAAGGGATATAAATGGGGTGTTGAGGGTAGATAGTAATTTATATTAAACCTAGAACTGTGTTAATATCATGCAAACAATATAAAAGCCATATTTCTAAAAAATAGACGATTTATTAAATTAAAAACATATAAGAAGGATTCCTAAAAAATACTTTCCAAGATAAAAATTCGTTAAAAATAACGATTTGAATTCAAAATTACACTCTAGACGCCATAATAAATTACCGTTGTTGTCTCTATCGTTTAAATAGATGGATGCTTATTTTTTTCCCAAAAATATGATGTAAAATTTTTAAAATCTGTAGGATATAAAATATATCGTAGATATCGAAATAAACACAGAATTTATTAATCAGCTGCTTCAATTCTCCGTGTTTTATAAGATATAAACAAACCAACAAATCCAAGATGGGTTTATTGAAGGAAAAATAAAGGTATAAAAATATTTATTTTCTAAAAATTTACTTTACAAACTTTCTTATTCCATTCTTATTTTACTTCTCAGGGGCGAGAATAAAAAAATGCAAGTTTTTCATTTGTTTCTTTAAATATGTTGTAACTCAGGATTATAGAAGAGCGTTCTATAAATTTAACATAATATATATCCTACTAAAACGGTCAATGATTTTAACACCAATTATACAGACTAATTGTCAAACATTTAGTTTTTACTGTGATTATCCTCTCTAGAAACTTAAATAATTGCAAATATGTTTATAATTTTTTAAGCAAACATTCAAGTTTTTGAGTAACAAATTATTCCTAAGTTTTAAGAAAATTAGTAACAAATTTATTTCTTATTTAAATATGCTTTTTACTCATTAGAAACCAATTAAAAATCATAAATTACTTAAGCTATTCTTATCAATATTAAATAATAAAGAATCCCAGTTATAAATTTATTTAAAGAAAATTACAAATTACTTAATCTATTCTTATCAATATTTAATTAATTAAAAATTCAAATTATAAATTTATTTAAAAGACTTACAAACAAATTTATTAATTCTTTAAATAAGCATTCAATTCATTTAAATAATTATATATTTTATCTTTAATTCCACACAATGCAGATTGAAAACTCATCATTTCATTTTCATGGTTTTCTTTTAATTTCAAGGATTCTTGTTCATATTCTTTAATTTTTTTATTATTTACTTCAATTTTAGAATAAGTCTCATTTCTAGATTCAGATATTTGATCATAATTAATTTTTAAATCTTCCATTCTTGAAGTAATTCCATAAAAATAGCTATTATCATTTTCTTGTAAATTATTTATTTTAGTTTCCAAATGTGATATTTGTTTAATAATATGAGAATATTTATTATCCAATGAATCCATATACGATGAAACATTTTTACTTTCAGATTCTAAAATCATATTTTCTTTAATTATTTTTTCTTTATCTTTTTTAAAATTTTGTATTTGCACAGCTGTTTTAAGAATTCTTCTCAAATCAGAAATAGAATCTTCAAAATTATTTATTTTTTCTTTTAATTTGTTATACCTACTTTCAAGTAATTTTATTGAATCTTTTTCTTTTAATATCATCGTTTTCATCTCTTTTAAAAGTTCAAGTAATTTTTTAGGATCATTTACTATCTGTGTCTTGAGACTAGCAATTTCTTGTTTATAATTTACTACAATAAGTTGTGTTGAACTTATTTTATCAGATATTTCTGATTTCTTTTGTTTAAGAATTTCTACTTCGTTTGCTTTTTGTCTTTGCTGTTTAAAAAATTCTTTTAAATCTTTTTCTAAACATTCTATTTCTTCTTTTAATCCTTCTAAAACTTTTTTATTTCTCTTTAATTCATCTTCTTGACTCAAAAGTATATTTTCTTGCATCCTTATTTTATTCTCAATATCTTGTTTTATTTCTTCTCTTTCTAATCCTTTTCTTATTATTTTTTCGTATACATGTCTTTTATTGTCTCTGTACATAGAAAAGTTCATAATATGACTGATTAAAGAAATAATTCTTTTTGAATCGGGTTGTAGAATATCTTTGGAAGAAAACCCATCATAATTTATTTTTTCAAAAAACGAAGAAAGTTTTTTCAATAGAAACACTAAATATAAAGATTCTTCATAAATAGAATTATTGGTGTTTCTAATTATACGTTCAACACTTTCAGATACTTTTTCTCCTTTATAAATTTGTAAAAAAGTTTCAAATAATTTTTGTGTTGAAAGTGGTGTAGGATTTAATAATTCGCTTGGTTTTAATTGTATTTGCATTTCTGAATAATATTGTATTATTTCTTTTACGGAGAAATCAGGAATGTAATAAATATTTTTTTTGGTGGTTTTTCTCATTTTTTTTATGGAGGGTTTTTTTTATATATTTTGTGGTTTTTTTATATATTTTGAGGTTTTTTTATTTCTTATAATTCAACTAGGTTTTGTAAATATTTTTATTTCTTATATTTCTTTGGATTTTTTTAATTTCTTATATTTCTTATATTTTTTTGGATTTTTTTTATTTCTTATATTCCTTATATTTTTTTCATTAAATATTTCAAATTACATTTCTTATTTTCTCCTTTTTTATTAGAGGCTTTAATATATTTTCTTATACTTCTTGAATTTATTTAGAATACTTTCTATTTATTAAATTTCATCTTCTTGGTTATTTTTTAATACTTATTTATACAGTAATTGGTTATTTAAATTCTTAATTCCTTAACATCTCACATTTCTTCAAATTATTTTATTTTTAAATACTTATTTATACAGGAGTTGATTAGATATTTTAACTCTTAAAACCTTAACATCCCACTTTTCTTCAAATTATTTTATTTTTAAATTTATATTTCTAAAAAAAAAAATAAAATTTAAAATTTTAAAAAAATGGACATAAAAACACTAACGAAGCAAAAAATAATAACAGAAGTTATAAAACACGGACACAGTAAAGATGAATGGAGAGTAATGATTATAGACGAATACACCGCATCAATAATAACAAACGTGTTTACAATATCAGAAATTCTATCTTACAATATTATAAGTCTGATTAGAATTGAAGAAAAAGAAAAACCAAATTTAAAAGAATTTTCTGTAATTTATTTTGTCAAAATAACTGAAACTTCAATAAAAAGTATAAAAAAAGATTTTAAAAAAAAATCTTTTAAATCTTTTTATGTTATCACCGCCAACGAAATTACTTCTAATCAATTAAATAAAATTGATTTGGTTGGTCCGCCGGAAATATCAATTAAACAATTAAATTTTGGTTTTGTTCCATACGAATCTCGTGTTTTTATAGTTAAAGATAATTTATTTGATGGAATCAAATCTTTTTCAAATATATTTGATATTAATTTTAATGTTTGTTATACTAATGATTTGACCAAAGATATTGCATTTACGTTGAATGATTATTTTGAAACTCAAAAGAAAAAAAATTATGGAAATCTTATTATTTTGGATAGATCTGTAGATTTATACACACCTTTACTTCATTATTATACTTTTCAAGCTATTTTACACGATTTTAAATTTCTAGTCGATAATTTTTATATCGAAAAAGAAATACATTTTGAAGAATCTGATAAGTTATGGACATCTATACGACACGGTCACATCGCAGAAATAAATAACATTTTATCAGAAAAAGCCAAAATATTGGTTTCAGGTATAAAAAAATTAGAAAAAGATATCGATATTAAAGATTTAGCAAAAATAGTTGCAGAAACACCAGAAAATCTAAAACTTAAATCAGAAGTAGAAATGTTTTTAGAACTTTTAGACAAATCAATTACAAAATTTGAATTAGATAATTTACCTTTGGTATCTGATTTAGAACAAAGTATTTCTACACGATATACCAAATCAGGAAATAAATACAGAGAAGCAATAAATGATTTTTTTGATATTTTAAAAAATCCAGAAATCAGAAAACATGACAAACTTAGATTGTATCTTCTATTATTGGTCAGTAAATATACGTTGGAAAAAAACGAAGAACAACATATTATTGACAAAGGTTGGTTATCAAAATCTGAAATAAATTTAAAAAATAAAATTAAAAAAATGACTGAATATTTTATAATTCGTAAAGAATTAAACAGAGAAATTAAATATGATATATCTCGTTACCAACCCATTTTAAAAGATATACTTTACTCATTTCATGAAAAGAAAAAATGTTTTATAAATATTATTGGATGTAAAGAAGATTCTGCAACTGAAGAAGTATCTTTAAGACAAGGCGGATTTGTATTTAAATCTAATAATGGAGACTCAACTAAGAAAAAGAAAGTAATTGTTGTTTATTTTATTGGTGGTGTTACTTTTGCTGAAATCGCTATTGCTTATGATGTTTCAAGTAAACTTGGAATTGAAATAATTGTAGGATCGGATCAAATATTAACTCCTGAATCATTCCTTGATAATATTATTAAAAAATAAAATTATTTATAAATTTATATTTTGTTTCAAAAAGTTTATCTAAGTTTTTGTGAATTTTTAATCATAATTGTACTTCAAATTTATTTGGATTAAAATTTTTTTCACATAATTTATATTTAGAAATATAGTTTCTTAATTAAATACAAGATTTAATTTTAAGATTTAGATAATTCTAATTGAAATCTCTTTATACTATAATTTAATATTTGGTAAAAATATTTAAAATTCTGGAAAAATTCTTTTTCATATTTTTTTTTGATATTTTTTCCAGTTAAGCTATTTAAATTCTTTTATAATATTTTTATTACATCTTTAACGGTTTATACTTACTCTCATATTTTATATTCTTATATTTTAACTTCCTTTTTTTCGTTCTCTTATTTTTTTCTATATTTTAATTTCATACTTAGTTCATACTTAGTTCATACTATGTTCATACTTAGTTCATACTTAGTTCATACTTTTATACTTGTTATTGTTATACTTGTTATATTGTTTATTGTTTACTTGTTTTTGTTTTATTTTTTTTCATACTTAGTTCATACTTAGTTCATACTTAGTTCATACTTAGTTCATACTTAGTTCATACTTAGTTCATATTTAGTTCATACTAAGTTCATATTTAGTTCATAGTTAGTTCATACTTAGTTCATATTTAGTTCATACTTAGTTCATACTTAGTTCATACTTAGTTCATACTTAGTTCATACTTAGTTCATACTTAATTCATACTTAGTTCATATAATCTTTAATGTAATTAGTTGTATTAACTTTCAATTCTACTTTAATAGCATCTAAACATACTTTTATATAAATAATAAACAAATTTACCTTTTTTAGTATCAAACAAAATCCCATTTTTAAAATTGATGAAAGATAGAGTTTTTATAAACGATTTATCAAAAATATGTTCGGTAAATTTGTTTGAAGAAATAGGGACAAAAGATTTCGATGATTTATTACCAGTAGATTACTACTATGCAATACCTCATACTCATCTATACGCGGCAAAAAGTTTTTTACCGAATAATTCTAAAATAATATCTACTGATATAGACATGTCCCTTGATTCTCATATACTTGGTGCCATAAACATATACAATTTAGATGATATTGGAATAAACATGACGATAATTAATATTCGATTTGAAAATAATATTTTACAAGGTGATTATAATAGAGTTATACAGAAGATATATGATTGCAAAGGATATTATTTTAGGTTTTTTATACGTATTATTAATACGTATACAGAAACAGTGAGAATACTTGATCCGAGACTTATATTAGAAAATATTAAATTGCTTTTTGAAAGTGAAATACTTACTAAAGAAACACCAGTGGATATAATATATTTACCTGTATTAAAAATAGATAAATTGGTTGGTTCAATGAAAAATGATTTTTCTATTATTTGTGATGGATTGAGATACATTTTAGATGAATATCGTAATAAAGGAAGAATAATATATGGAAAGCATTTAGAAAATAAAAAACTTAAAGAATATATAGAGAATGGGTTTATTGATGGAGTAATGAGTGATGAAATTATATCATTTAAGGAATTTGTAGAATATAATAATCTTATTTATAAGTACGAAATAGATGATGATTGATAGAAGTTATAAAAGAAAAACGAGGTATTGAAATCCTCTGTAATGTAAAATAAAATTTAAATTTAAAATGTTATATTTTTTTGATAATTTTTCAAGCCCGAAAATGTTTCCATCTTCGATTGCCTCTCCAGTTATTTATGTCTTTACTACTTTTATTAAGCATCTATATCTTAGTAATTTCAAACGATTGTTCGTATTTCGCTGCTATCTCTTATTATTTTTATATTAAATTTTGTTTTACATAATCCACCTTGAAACCTACAAATATTGGAATAGAAGGTAATCATTTATATATAAAATGAATGAAAGTCAGCCTATAAATTTCTTGAATACTTACATAGTTTAATCATCTTGCGATAAATCGTTTAAAATTTCATACCAATAGCTCAACCGTGTAAAAAATTTCCAAATATTTATTTTTCAAACAAAATTTAATCTAAAAACGCTTTATTATGAAATCATAAACATTTTAATACTAACATCTATATTTTTTACTTCTAACTTGCCTCCATCAAAATAAATTTAGCAATAAAAACTGAATTGTTTAAAAAGAATCAAAGTAAAATTAAAGTTTTCTATTTAAAGAAACGTTTTTTTACTTAATAACATACTTCGAAAAGACTAATAACTCAAAAAACAAGTAGATATTCGTTTGTTATATTTTAATTACTCAACGCTAACTAATGAGCAAATTTTTAATGGCTCACGGTATTATCGGTTATTTTATCATTTGCGAGTGTTTCTGGTTAAATTAGCCTATCCTGCATAGATTAATTAATTTTCAGTGTTCATACTAAATTACCTCCTACTTTCAACTAAAATATCTCAGTGTTATCTACTTAAGTAAATCATTCTTATACCCGCTTTTTCCCTATAATTATGATTCAGGAAAGTAAATTATTGAAACTTATCTGTTAAGAAAAAGTATAAATCCTAATTTCTTAGACTGATCATTTATTGTTCGATTAGATACATAGAAAAGGTCATATTATATACAAAGTATAATTTTCGTATCGAAGAGTACTTTTTTCTTGCACTATATAGTCTTCTTTACGAATAAAAATCGACTGTACTTCTGTATTAAATAGAATTCTGTGTATAACTTAATAATAATCTAGAAAACGATGTTGTAAGAAATCGATTCGAAATCAGCCATTACATGACTGATTGGCATCGAACAGCAAAGTCAAAAACATAATTACAAAGAATTTCGAACCTTTTATGAAGTTCGTTTGGTAATCTAACGATTCGAAAATATTTACGTATATTACAATCAAATTATGATTACATTGATATTTAGCACTCTGATTGGTGTATATTCAGAATTAAACAATATACCATGTTATCAGGATTTATTACTTCCTACTTGTCTTCTTTTTCTTTTCTGTTTTTGTATCTTACATAATTAGATTATAGTTAATATAAGTTTATTTATATATGAAATGAAACTTTAAAAAGTGAAGAAAGATAAAAGAAGAAACTAAGATTATAAACAAATCTATACTTATTTTAATATCCCGTACTAGTATGCAGAGGTTTTCAATACATTTTCGCCTAAAAACGTTAGTAAAGCCAATAAATTAGAAAATTGCAAAAAAGAACTAGAAAGAAAAAAAAATAAATTTTTGTAGAATATATTAGCTATTGTACCTTATAAATTTAGTTCCACAAAATAATTTTAATATAGTGAAGATGGTACATTAAACCAACGCCGTGAGTCATTGGGCAATCTATAGAAACAAAAGGTAAATGTACAAACATTAAGAGCATTACAATAAAAGATCACAAAATATAACAGTGTTGAGGGAGGTTGACAGGTTGTAGGAAATAATTGTGGAGTTTTAGATTGTGAAATAAATATAATTTTAACAAAAAAAAATCTAGGTGCAAGGAGTAAAGAACGTCTATACCTTCCTCATAAAAAAAATCCCAGGGATTTAAATATTTTTGAATTCAAAGTGAGTATTTGCAATTTATAATTCTTGAATTTTATGGAAAAAATCTAAAGAAACATCTATCAGAAGAGAATCAATGCTAAAGATTAAGATTAAAAATCGAAACCTTTTGCACTGAGAAAAACCAATCTTTTTAAAATTAAAATACGGGTTAGGAAAGAAAGCCAAAAAGAATAAAGTAAAATAAGCTCAACTAGTTAAATATTATCACGAAAATAATAAAACAGATACAGTTTAAATACAGCAAATCGACCACACTCACCTGATCTTTTTAAACCAATATTGCTATGTAAAGGCCCCATGTGCGCAATTGGTCTTTAATTCTATAATAAATTATAGCAGAAATAGAAAACTGAATAAAACACTCAAAGTTATATAAAGCAAGAAAAAATGATCTTTTAGGTGTTAATGGTTCTTCAAGATGGTCAAAAAAGGGAATGTAAAACCTGGTCGAAGCATTTTTCTGCTATACTAAGTATAGAAATTTATTCTGGAAAGCAAAGATATGTACCAACACCGCATTTAGTCTAGAAACATAATAGTATATCTAGCGACATGATCTATTACAATACATAGTCAGTAAAACATTAGAAAACATAATGAATTTATATGATACGTACACATAACCGTCTAAGTAAATACTATTTTAAGTCTTTAAATTGAATTATGAACACTCGGTTCAATATATTTCACAAAATAAGTAAGCAGAAATTAGAGTAGACATTGAAATAAAACCATTGCCAAATTCGAAATGAAACAGGAGGATCTGTTTTCATCAAAAAACCGAATATGATAACCTTATTTACACTAAAAATTAATTCTTAGTACTTATTTGAAATAGATAAGGTAAAAGAATTAATATATACGTCAAGTAGAAATGAGTTGGATTTTTATTATTACTTTTAATGTGGTGATATTTCTTTGTGTAATCACCTGCTAGGGTATTAGACAATTACGATAAGATGCATATTTAAGAGTATAAATAACGATGGATATAAAAGAATAATTTAGTTGATGTATTAAAAAAAACAGCTAAATAATTTCTTCTGGGTAACCATGATAATTGGGCTTGAGTTAAATATCTGGAAAAGTCGGGAAAGTGTCGTGGCGTGCTATTGAAGAAGCCTAGAGTCATAAACAACCAATTTTTTGTTCAAAGCAAGTGAAGAACGAGAAGAAAATGTTAAACAAGCAAATCCCAAAAATATTTTATCATTTATTTTAGACGAGGCAACCACAAATGAACAAAAGAAAATAACCATAAATGAAACTTTGGCTGCATAAGAAGAGAATATAGTATTTGAAATGGTTAACAAAAGCATTTAAAAAAGAGAGAAAAGTTATTAACCTGGATTTTCATTGAATAAAAAATTAGCATTTTAAGAATATTTACTATTAAGATGATTTTAAATCTAAAAATATCTTTATAAAGCCAATGAATTAAACAGAGTAGAAAACAACTTTAATGTTTAAAAAAATCAAACTATTAAAATAACGTTATAAAATAATTTCAGACTTCAGATAAATATATTTTATTAAAGAATTAAAAATAACTTTTTTATAACTCTAATCTTTCAAAATTTGTGAAAATATTTTTCATAATCAAAGAATAAATAAATTGAAATATAGAAATATTTATTAAACATTCCAATAAAAACACAATTCGAGATAAATTCTATTCCAATTAAAATCAAACAAATAAATGATTTTATCTTAAAAAATCCACCGCTTTTTCTTTCATTATAAATCCCAAAACAAATCCAAGCACACCAATTCCTCCAGATATTAACTCTATAGCTACTAAATTAGCAAAAAGTGTAGGATCTTTAGCATCCATGATACATATAGCAGCACAGTTCATACCAGTAGCTATAGAAGATGCATATCCACTTATTCCAACAATAGCACCAGCACACAGTATAATATGATGAACAATAGAAGTAACCTTTTCATCAGACACACTTTTACATTTATTTAAAATATCCATCAATGATTTTGTTTGTATCAAACTAAAAATAAAATTTGCTTCACATATAACAGTACCTATGATTGATTTAGCACCTACTCTCGGCATCAAAATAGATGCCCCAGAAACTGATTTACCAATACTTCTCATTCCTTTGGCTGTTCCCAACGCATTTAAAGAAAAACATATTATTACACCCAAATAACCCAGAAATGGCGTTATATCTTCTATTACTCCTTTAATCGAATGAATATTTTTATATTTGTAAATAAGAAGTGATACTATCAGTAAAAAAATTGTTGTTCCAACCTTCTTCATGGGCATCAAAAATTTTTGTATTTTTTTAAATGTGTAATCTTTAAGAGAACAAATAAAATGTGAAATAATTAAAAGAGCCATAAGTATAGATTATAATATAGAAATGTTGCATATAAGATATTAACGAATTTAAACCTATTATTAAACCCCAAGTAGATAATTAATTGGCAAAGATATTTCTTGCTGGGAAGAGATAATTAATTAAAAATATTTGTTGCTGGGAAGAGAGTATTAATTAAAATAATTTCTTGCTGGGAAGAGAGTATTAATTAAAATAATTTCTTGCTGAGAAAGAGATAATTAATTGGCAAAGATATTTCTTGCTGAGAAGAGAGTATTAATTAAAATAATTTCTTGCTGAGAAAGAGAGTATTAATTAAAATGATTTCTTGCTGGGAAGAGATACTTAATTAAAAAAATATTTAAATGAGCAATAGATCAGTAAATATAGAATATATTTAAAATAACAAATCTATAAAATATATAAGAAAGATAAAAGAAAGAAATAAGAGTGATTCAAGAATTTTATTTATTTAAAAAGTACAGAACAGATGAATAATGAAGTAAAAGTGTGTGTAGCAATGAATTAGAGTGTCCTTTTACCCTTTTATAAATAACTTCATTAAAATTTTCAACAAGTTTGCTTGATCTTTCCGAATTAAAGAATTTTTTAATATTGTGATTTTCAAAATCAGAATATCCCAATATAGAAAATACATGCGGATCGAATCCAAAATTATTTTTTTCAAGAAATTCTTTAGCTGTATTTATTGCCTTTTGAAAATCACCTTGCTCTACATAATCAATAAACATTTGTTTAAAAAGATCGTCAATAAGTTTCTTTTCTGTCTCATCACTAGTTTCAAAAAGAAAAGGAAAATATTTTTTTATGGATTTAAATGCTTCTTCTATTTGCTTTTTACTTATAAAATCACATATTTCTTTTCTTTTTTTAAGAAAATCAATTCCCTGTATGTCTTTTATATTTAAACGCTCACTAAATAATTTTGCTGTGTTTTCTGCTCGTGCATATATTAAATGGTCTAATATTACCTCTTCACATAGTTTTTCTATTTCTGAGTCATCAACATGTTCCCTTAATCTCATTAAGGGTTACACATAGTAAACTGATTTATACATTTCTTATAAAATAAATCTGTAAGGGTTACTGTTGTATTCCAAAAGATAATAAAAGTAAAAATATATTTTTTGATTTGAGTCAATGTATTATAATGGTATCTTCTATATAGGTATCTGTTATATGTCTTTGATGCGAAATCAATATCCGATTCTCTTTCTATATTTAAAATTTGTACTTTATATCAGTCATTTTCTTAAAAATCTGGGCTCAATAATTAAGCTATTAAATTTTAAAAGCGTTTTACTCTTTAGCGTGTTTTTTTACTAATTATGGAAGATATAATAACTTTCCTCTTTATAGACCTCTTAAGATAAATTTTTTAGTTTATATTAATGTCTGGTATTTATTAATAAATTTCAGCGTTAAGGCACTTTTTTTCACATCTTTTTATATTTTCTTCTACTTCTTGTACAACCATCTTTTATTTTTATAAATACGACTCTTCATTTATGTTTATTGTCGGTTCCTCTGACATAGTTCCTCTCTTCGAAATAAGGGGTCGATTATTTTTGGTTTTAAAATGTTTAACATCATCTTCCTGGGGTTTCGCTTGTTTTAAAGGGGGTGTTGGATCTCCTACATCACAGCTCTCTCGATAACGTACATTGACGCTCTTTTGGGTTCTATTTGACATTGGATCCCGGTTCAAGTTCTCTTCGTCGATCAAAAGAAATTGTTTCGATTGTCCTTTTATGTACAATGAATTGAATTATGCCTCTACATTTATGAGTATTTGCTAGTCTTTTAAGATGATATTTATGGTATTTTGTCACAATATAAGCCCAGGTTTGAACATAAGGGATTATCTCAACACTACACTTATAATTAATATCTAACTATTGGTTAAAGGCTGATATAAATTTATATTTTATTAAAATCATAAATATATTCCTCTATTCTGAAATACATTTGGATTCTTTCAAAATACATTCTGTAATTTCTTTTAACAATACCGTTCCAAATTATCACTTAAGATATTATTTCAATACTACATTTATGAGTAAGAACAAACTCATTAGCCAATAAATCATAATTCCTTGGTTTTTTAAATTAAAAAGTTGAAGTTAATTCATATCATATAATATAATTCATACAAAACCAAAGGTTATCATATTTAGTTTTTAATCTAAAATAAATGCATGGAGTCTATTGTTTTTAACTTTTATATTAGTTTTATTCTGGTGTCTACTCCTTATTTCCACATACTTATTTTCAGGGGTCAACTGTTTTTTAAATATGTATTTCCTTTAATGAATACAATTCAAATTCTTTTTAACTTTTTAGCTTGTTTTTTTGATTATTCTAATATATAATATGTAATAAATGATGTTTTAATATTTGAGTTAAACAAATATATGATTTTCTATTATTATTGTAATCAAAAATATTTTATAGAAACAACTAAAGTTTTAATACAAATTAATAAATAAATTGTAATTTTTTACTTAGTCACATAACTGTAGCTATTATACTTATCTATCCATATAACTCTAATTATTGATAAGTTTAGATAATTTTAAATTATCTATATTTGACTTTTAAAAGTTAATTTAGATATTATTTAAATTATTATTACTAGATTCAATAGAAGATTTGATGGTAATTAATGAGATATAAAGGTATAAAAGTATGAAAAATATTTTAAACCAGAATTTTATTAAATAAAGAATAATTTTATTTTATTAAATAAAGAATAATTTAATTTTGGAAAATAAAGAATAATTTAGATTTATTACATTTTAATTAATCATTGTACAATTTTTTATTGGTTTACAATAATTTTATATGAAATATTTATATTTCTGTTATAAAATACATCAAATTAATGATAAAAGAGAAAAAATAAACAAATATCTATTTCAGTCACATTTATTTATTATACTTACACATAGCCTTTCTACATACAACAAGTACTACTTTCTATATCTTTATAGAAATTATTTCGAATTTTACCATTTCTATATTTTCGATTTCTTACACACCAAATACTTCCAAATACATGTCCTACCAATATAAAAAATATAATTTTAACATTAGCTGTCATAGATACCATCATAAGCATCCAGGACACTAAAAATATAAAAGATTTAATTGTAAAAATATATAAATATAAAACAATCTGATAAATAATTTCTTTTCTTTTTTTATACTTTTTAATTTTCATTAAATATTTTTGTTTAAATACTGGTATTATAAATGAAATACAGAATAATGTAAATAGAAAAGTATAAAAAGGTATTCCTGATATGGTTATGTTTTTAAACAAAAAGCTTTTCAGTTTTGAAGTGTTGTTTAATGTTAGAGACATACCGCAACATCTTGTTGGTATTTCATTGTGAAGTATCATGCATTTTTTTTTCCGAAATTATTTTTATATAAAAGATGCATAAAAATAGAATTTCGGTATTTAATTTAAATATATTTAATGATAAAAATTGTTTATTTAATAGTGGTTTGTTATGTATTTATTATATAAATGTTTTAGGATATTGCTTATTGAATTCATATTGATTATATATATTAGTTTAAAGATTATTTTTTTTTCTTATTCGTAAATTTAATAAATATATAAGAAGTTATTAAAACATTTAATAATTTATATTCGATATTTGAATATCTAATTTGGTATTAGAAATTCATAGATTGAAATCTGTATTAACATTGTAAATTATTGAATCACTTAAAAATAATATTGCATTTAATTAATATTAGAAAACAGTAATAAACAAATATTATATTTTATGTAATTTTGCTTTGATATTTTGTAGATCAGTATTGGTAATTTCTATATTAAAATTCATAACTTTTTTTTTGGTTCGTAATTCATAAAATATTAAATAATTACAATTTTTTACTGTACTATTGGTAGATAATAAATATTGATCTTCATTTCCATACAATATTCTTTGATAAAATA
The DNA here is from genome assembly GCA_022605425.2 of Hamiltosporidium tvaerminnensis. NCBI lineage: Eukaryota > Fungi > Microsporidia > Dubosqiidae > Hamiltosporidium > Hamiltosporidium tvaerminnensis. Next base: position 722,257 of record CM061249.1, read on the forward strand.
AAGAATTACGTATTTTTTGTACGGTATTAATGTATAAACTGTTAATGATAACATTTTTTAAAGTAAATTTGTTGTTTATATTTGTTTCTATTTTTTTTCTGATATTTTTAATAATTTAAGAGTTTGTTTAAATATCTTTTCTGTGTATCGAAATGTAAGGTACGAAATGTTTAATTGGTTACACATACCTATCTTATTTTCTGATTTTAAAATTCTATAAAATAATTTTATTATTAAATCGAAATCATTATTAGGCGCTGAAATGAATGTACTCGAAATTTCTATTAAATTTATATTAAAAAATATTTCAGATGTAAGGATTGAGGCTAGCATAACTGATTCATAAGCTAAATTATATTTAATTCCTTCAGAAATAATTTTTGAAAGAAGAAAGTCAAACGGAATTATACTTGTGAAATTTCCTAATTGAGTAAGATTATATCTTTTTAAGAAGGAACATATGTCTATGTTCCAAATATTAGATATAATGCCTTTTTGACTAATATAAGCCTTTTTTTCATAAAAATTTGCTTCTTTTGAAGTAAAATTTTCTTCGATAAATCCCAATACTAAAAGTTTGGATATCGAATTATTTAAAGATTTAAGTGATGGAGAGGCAGGCAATCTTAAATATTCTATTTTAGAAACTTTTATTAAATGCATTATCTTTAAAATAAAATTTGAAAGCTCTATTCTTTGTATTTCTGGTTTCCTATTATCTATAAAGGATTGAAAACTATCAAATGTATACAATCTATAACAAATTCCAGGACAAGTTCTTCCTGTTCTTCCGGTTCGTTGGATAGCAGAATCCTTGGATATAAATATGGTTTCTAATGATTCTAAATCATCATCTTCAAAATATATTTTTTCTTTACACATACCCGTATCTATAATACATTCTATATTTGGTAATGTAATAGAAGTTTCTGCAATATTGGTAGCTAATATTATTTTACGAGTTTCAGTAGTTTTGAACACTTCAAAGTTCCTTTCACGAAGTGTAGAATGTAAAATAAAGATTTCTGCATCTAGATTTTTAAGTTTTTTAGAATATTCTTCTATCTCATTAATACCAGGTAGAAAGACAAGAGTATTTTTATTCTCTTTCATAATTATATCTTCTATTTTCAATAAATCATTATAAATAATTTTAATGGGAAATTTTTTGTCTAAAATATTGTATACCGGACAAAAGTCTAAATAATCACTCAACATTTCTATTTCCCCAGTAGCTGAAACCAATATGATTTTAATTTTTCGTATACTTTGTAAATATTTTAAATAACTTAATAGTATATCAATAAGAACAGTACGCTCATGAATTTCGTCAAGAACAAAATAATCATAATTTGATAATAACATGTCTGTTTCTATCTCTTTCAATAAAATACCTTCTGTGACACAAAATATTTTTGTATTTTTCGAAACTATAGATTCAAATCGTATTTTATACCCAACTGTCTCCCCAATTTTAGATTTTAATTCCATAGAAATTCTCTTTGCTAGAGTCACTGTTGATACACGTCGTGGCTGGGTTATTATAACATTGCCACTTTTATACAATATCTGTGGTAATTTTGTACTTTTACCACTTCCGGTTCCACCCGTTACTATAATATTATCGTATTTTTGAATTGAAGCATATATTTCTTTCATAACACATTCTTTCATTTATTATTTATATTTGATGGCCAACCGATTTTTCTAAAAATATATTCTTGAAAATTATTAGAATTATCAGATTTATAAGGATTTATAGTATTTATATTTGATGGCCAACCGACTTTTGCTAAAAATATATTCTTGAAAATTATTCAGATTTACAATGATATTTTCAGATATTATATGTTTATTATAAAATTTATTTTTAAAAAGTTATTTGAATTGGTAAAAATTATAAATAATTTATCATAAAAAAATCAAAAATTACAAAATAATTTGATGATTGAAATATATTTCTAAAAATTGACCATAACATATATATTTCTAATTAATAATTTATTTGTTTTTTTAAAAGGTATAATATCTTGCTTCTCTTATTTGATCAATTAATTTTGAATAACCTTTAACATTGACAGCAAAAAGAAACTTTTATTTTACAGAATAAGATTACTCTATCTATCCATATTATTAAATTTTATTTATGTCTAAGTATCTAAATCATTATACAAACATTGTTTATCTGTTCTAAACGTTTTGATTATTTATTTTTAAATATTTTGAAAAAAATCTTAATTTATCTCACATATTTTTTCTATTAACTAAATTAAAATTTACAAACAATATCAAATTTGTCATTCTATTTTTAAAATTTTTTATTTATATTTGACTATAAAAGTGAAGGGAGGATAACTATATTCAAAACTTTCTGCTTGGCAATGAGTTTTTGAAACTGGTGTGAGGTAATTGTTTGGTTTTTTGTTGGGAATTAAACTCCACTAGATTTTCGGTTGTTCTATGGGAATTTGTATGAGGAATAGAAGCCATCAAAAAGGCGAAACTTTTTCTACGAATTTATTTGTAGTTTTTTATGTAACTCGGATCAAAAGCCGCAGCCAAACATGTAGGTAATTCCCATGTAAAAACATGGAAACCTAGCCTTGCTCACTCGGATTAGAAGACTTAGCGCCTGGGAGATATAAAAATAAAAACCATTTAAAGCCGGGAGAGCTAAGTAGCAGGTTATACCTGTTGATATGATATTGCACTGTCTAGGTGGACCTCATGTAAGTCTCTGAAATATATGTTAGCTAGAAGTTCATTCGGTTCAGAAAGTGTAGAGTAAGTGGGGATGCTGCATAGTCTCGGGTAACATCGGCCTTCAATCACACTCCATGCAACGGACATCAACGAACTCTGGGCAACTGCCTCTCCTATTAATTAGGTTCTACACACCTGGTAGATGAAAGGCTTTGGGACGTAGGTATCGCAGGGTTTACCGATGGAGTTTTGGGGTAGCAGTCATTTATGTTAAACCTAGAACTGCGTTAATGTCATAAAAACAAATATAACACTTCCCACTATTTCTAAAAGATGTGATACTTTTAAATAAAACTTAGAATGTATTTAAAATCATTAACAGTACCAGGAAAAATTTCATTACTAAATTTATCGTTTTTAATAGCTACTAATTTTTAAAACTTGAAACCTAGCTGTTTGTATATTTTTTTACTAAAAGAAAAATTTGCAAAACGTAAATATAATGATTGAATCAAAATTTATTCTTCTTTGGTTTCTTTTGATTTTTGTTTTAATTCCTCTGAATATTTTTCTTCAAACTCAGGTACTTTGCGAAACACTTCTATGTGATTCTTAAGAGCCTTCATAAAACTAGCAAATTCATTTTCTTGCACTCTATAACCTTTATTCTTTGGTATTCGTCTTTGTTTGGTTACTTCTATGTTTTTCTCGTTTTTTTGGTTTGTAATTTCTTCATCTTCTGCAACTTTTTGGGAAAATATTTTTTGTTCCGTATTTCCAGTTTTGGAAGTCAATTTTATTTGTTCAAATTGATTATTTATTTTTTCTTCTTTTTGAGAAAAATTTTCCTCTTTTTTTAAGTCATAATATGTATTTTGTTCACACGTTGAATTACCAGTTACATCAGATTCTTTATTATAAAAAACTCTTCTTCCAAATGGTGTTATATAACTTTGTTTGCAAATGAAACGAGGATTTGTCGATGAAGGATTTTCAAATACCTTTTTTCTTTCCATAAAATCAGAACTAAGGATCTTTTTATTACTCAAATGTCCCATATCTCTATATATGTTGCGATTTATTTTTTTAACTTTAGCATCAAAATTTGGATTACGATTCAACGTTATATCTTGTGGTAATTTTTTGATCTCCCCACCTTGTATACATCTTCTTTCAACATTTTCAGCCATTCTACTTCTAAAAACACTATTATCCTTTTCGTTTGAATTGCTAATTGTATCACATTTTGATTTTCCGGTTATATCTAAAGTAATATCGTTCCCACATATTCTGTTTAAACATAGCGCTATGAAAACAATCACTAATAAACGGTTGCTACATTTAATATTTCGTTCTAAATACATTTGGGTTACATATTTTCTTTTTTTATATATAGTAAAACCATTTATAGTAAATTAATTAACAACAATACAACCAATATTTCTATTTTTACAATTGTCATATATTCTAGAACTTAAATTTTTTTTTAAAAAAAAGTAAAATAATTATTGAAACATATTATATTTGCTAAAATATTCTAATTATCTAATAATTGTTTTACTGTGTTTTCGTTTTTATATAAATTCATACACAAATTTAGACTAAAAAAACATGGTTATAAAAAAACAAAAATGTAAAAGAAAATTATACCAAAATATTTTAGTACAATTTTTGCTGATCATCAGTTAATTTTTTAGTTTCTGTGTATTCAGTTCTCATAAAATTAGAAATTGAAATAATAATAGAATTTAAAAATCTAATCAAGTTTATAAAACATTTAATATAATTCTAATATAAAAATATTAATTTAAAAACCTTTTTTATAAAGATGTTAAAGATAGGTTTAAATATTTCACCAAAATAAATATTTCTATAAATATGAAAGTACAATTTCAATTATTAAGAATAAAATATGATTTTTAAATATTAATCTAGCAATTAAAAAAAATAATTTTATAGTATTTGTATTTCATAATATCTAAAAATTTATATTTCAACAAATATTTTTCGAGTTTTTACGGAATAATATTTTTTTTGGTATCGAGAATATAAAAGGTTGAAACGCAATACAGATCTCGAATATATGGTACTGTTTAGGTCAGTTATTGAATATATCTCGATGCTTTAATCAATTGATAGTATTCTACTGCATAATAACGGGTTATTACAGATATTTTTGAGATTTTAAAAAATATTTTGTTCCCGATAATAGAAAAAAAAATATGACCCGGGAATTAGAATTATGAAATTTTCTTAAAAAATATTTATACATAAGTTTCTAAACGGGTTTATTTTAAAAGATAGAGCCAGCCTGTATTAACTATACAATTTATCTAGATGCCTAGAAAGAGATTAGAACCAATTATAAAAATTTTAATAATTTGAATTAATGAATGAATTTACTTGTTAAATCTATTTGCCACCAGAGGTTTCATTTTTTGAGTTTAATAAGTCAAATTTCTGTTTTTCTTAAAATTTTCGATAACATCTAAATTATTAAAATTTCATGTTTTTTTATCTCAAATCCGTATTTAATAAATAAAAATTGTTTTTAAATCATATATGGATTCATTTCGTCGATCAAAAGAAATTGTTTCAACTGTATGCTAAGCAAATATTAAATATACAATTATATTATACTTAATATTATGGTAAATCTTTTTTTTTGTTTCTATCACATTTATTTATACTGTTAATATTTTATATTTTTGACTCAAATTATTTAAAAAGTCATTTTTTTTATTTCTTTATTGATCAGAAGAAATAATACAAGGCACATTCTTCAAAGTTAAAAATTATTATTTTAAAATTACAAATAACTCAAAAAAGAAATTGAATTATAATACATTCGATAAACCCGAACAAATAAAATGATTAAATAATTAAATCATCGTTTTATCAAATCAGATTAAAAAACTTTATAATAAATCCTTTGTATGTCTTTCCTTCTAAATTGATTCAAATATAAATTTTTCAATAGAAATGAATATTTTCAAAAGATAGATTTTATAAAAAAACTATAAAAAATATTTGATTAAATTAGTTTTTAAGTAAAATTTCTTGAAAAATATCTAAAATAATTTCATTTTAAAAAGTATTTTCTAAATATTTTCAAGATTTTTCAATTTATCAAATAATTCAGATTCGGTTTTGTAAAGTTCTTCATCAAAATAAAAAAGTCTACGAATTAAAAAATTATTTTTTTCAGTTTCCATAAATAATTTCAAAGAATCCAAATTTCTAAATTCTATAAAGACAAACGACTCTTTTACAATAAATCTTTTTATTTTACCAAATCTTTTACATTTAAATTTAAGTAAATTTAAATCCCCAGATTTACAATATATTTTTACTAAGTTTTCTAAATTTATATTCGATTTAAACTTTTTTTCTTTACAATTCTTACCATTTATTTTAAGATTAAAATCATCATATTCTTCTTTGTATTTGTCCACATTTTTGTCTCTAAATACTCCATTAATATTTTCATTATTTATATTAAAATATTCTTTTTTAGTCTCAAAAATCCTTTCATCATTTGAATTGTTTCTTGTAATATTAGAATTTTTATATTTTTCGTTAGATTCATATTTTTTACTTTCCTGTAAAAGTGTTTTATCATAGTTTAATTTAAATGTAGAATCAGATAATTTATCATAGGCATTCTTTATTCTTATAAACACTTCTTCTGAATTAAAACCTGTTCTATGTGGATGTGATTCTAATGCTTTTTTAATAAAAGCTTTTCTAATTTCTTTTGAAGAAGAAAATTGTTTAAGATTTAAAATTTTATACAAATTTTCTTCTACCATTTTTATGCAGGGGCAAAATTAAAAATATTTTTTTAAATTTTTATGGATATTTATACTAGAAAAGAGCAGGCGAAAATAATTCAAAGAGCCGAGTGACACATACACCCTATTCACATATTACTTAAAGTACCAATAAGTAAGAAGGTGTGAAGTAAACAAATTTAAAATTGCTGAACTAAAGAGTGGATATAATGACAGAAATCAAATATTTACCAAAGTATTTAGAAGAAGAGTCAAATACAATTAAATGAAATATTTAAACGGTGAAAGCAGTAGAATTAACAAAGTAGAAACAAGAAATCAGAAGAAACAGGGTTAAATAAATTTTACTGTTAAGTAAGGCCTCCCCCCTGCAACGAAATTAAAATTATTTTCTTTGTAGAGAATTCTGGGTTAAAATATTTTTACCATTTTTATATGTTTTCTTCTACCTCTTTAACCAATACTGTCTCTTCTTCCAAATCCAACTCTTCATTTATGTTTATGGTCGGTTCCTCTAAAGTGGTTCCTCCTTGTGAAATAAGGGGTGTATTATTTTTTGGTTTTAAATTCTTTGTAGAGAAAAAAATTATATTTAAGAGTTATTTACCCATAAATTAAGATGTCAGATATTAAAGAAGAAATTATTTCTCGGTTACAAGAAATTGATAGCACATTTTCTATGATAAACCGTAATTTAAGAGAAATAAATGAAAAATTAGAAAAAATTCACATAAAAAATACTAAAATAATAAATTATTGCAAACCTTGGATTTCTTTCTTTTCTACCAAGAACCCACAACCTTTTAACGCAAAACCTATTTTAAATACACCACAATCCACTTCTCTTCCCTTGAATGTCACTTCTCCACCTCAAAAACCCATATATACCTCTCTTGCTTCATCAGAAAGTATAGAAATAAATTTTCCAAAAAATATTTCTTATGAAGAAGAATCATTCATTAAAACCTGTGACTCAGATGATTCTTCATTACATCCATTTAATTTAGAAGAACTTCCAGATATTTTTAAGCAAGAAATTGTCATTCAAGATATATATTTTTATATTCAATCTGTAAAATCTATAGATTATTCTGAACTTAAAAATATTTTTTCTCAAATTTCTACTGAAAAATTTAATATTTTTTTAAATCTTCTCACTCGAAAGAAATTTATTTTACAAAGAAATAATATTTTTTCTGTTGAAAAGTTACCATAAAATTGTGAATAAAAATTATTTCTTAATTCTTTATTTTACAAAAAAATAATATTTTTTTATTTTTAGTAAGAAGTGGTAATAAAAATTTTTAATTAGATTATTTCTATTACCTTGTATTTTATAGAATTTTTTTTTCTTAGGGTCCTATATTACCTCGATTACTCTACCTTACCTAAACAATTTATTCTCATCTTTTTCTGTAGAAAACCACAAACAAATTTTTAAATATTTTTTTACAAATCTGTTTTACCTTCCTCACCTTAATTTTCTTTATTTACAGAAGAAACATTTTTAAGAAAAATATCAACCAATGAATCTTCATACCCATCAATAATTTCATTACAACTAAGAAGAATAGAACTATCAAACATAAATTTATGTCCCAAAGACTCAATAATTCTTTCCAATACTTCAATTCTCTTTTCATATTTACTAACACTACTCTTCAAATCGTATTCCACTTTATTTCTATTCGTTTTTAAATATTTTTTACCTTCAAATTCCTTTTTATTCATCTGTATTTTCATAATCTTCTCATTTCTTTTTCTTTTGGATTCTGATACATTTAATTGTAGCTTAAGTTCTTTTATATTACTTTTTAATCTTTCTATTTCTATATCCTTCTTTTTACTCTCTTCTTCTATTTCTATTACTTTTCTTCTTTCTTTGTTCATTTCTTCTTGAATTATTTGTCTTGATTTGTTTAGTAACCGTATTTCCTTAATAAAATTATCGTTTTGATTATTTATATTCATAAAGGGGATTTCTATAAATAAATTTGTTCAAATTAGTTAAAATCTTTCGGAATATAAAAAATTAGAGTAACTGTTTTTTTTCTATTACATTCAATATTATTAAAATATAAGCCAATATAATTAAATAGTAAGACCAAGAAAATCCATTGATTTAGTTATTTAGTTATTTACTTATTTACTTATTTATTAGATCTCTCTCATACTGTGAATAAACAAATATCTTGACTAAGCAACCGTAAAAGATAAAATTTATAACTTATTAGATCTCTCTCGTACAGTGAATAGACAAATATCTTGACTAAGCAACCGTAAAAGATAAAATTTATAAATTATTAGATTCCTCTCGTACAGTGAATAGACAAATATCTTGACTAAGAAATAGTAAAAGATAAAATTTATAAATTATTAGATTTCCCCCAGTAAATTTTATGAATAAAAGAACGACGCAAGAAGAAAAGAGACAAAAAGTTTTGGACTTTTTTAAAGAAAAGAAAGAATTTTTTACATTAAAAGAATTAGAAAAATTATTACCAAAAGCGAAGGGTGTGGTATCACAAAAAGTAAAAGAAATAATACAATCACTTGTTGATGACGATCTTATAAAACAAGAAAAAATCGGAATTTCCCATTATTTTTGGTGTTTCCCGTCTGACACATTACATACATTAGAATTATCTCTGAGCAAATGTGAAAATGAAAATAAAAAAATGAAAGAAGAAATTTCACAGAAAGAAAAAGAACTTAAAAAAATGTATAAATTGAGACAAGAATCTGATATTAGAAGTGATATGATTGTACAGTGGAATTCTTTAAAAGATACTGTCTTACAGCAAAATAAAGAAATAAATATGTTTAGTGAATGCGATCCAGATTTATACAATAAAAATTTAAATGAAATCAGTCTTATGAAAGAAAGTATTAATAAAATAACTGATAATATATTTACTTTACAATCTTATGTTTCTGATAAGTTTAATGTTGAAAGAGTAGATTTTAATAATAATTTTAGTGTAGATGATGATATGGATTATGTTTGAGTGTGATGTTGAAAGAGTAGATTTTAAGTAGAGTTTATATTTGTTTGCTGTTTATTTTAATAAAGTTTGTTACGTTAATACATTTAATTATTTAATCAATTTCATCTAAAAACACACTGTTTATACAATTAAATAGAAGAGTCGACATTTGACGAATTTTTTTTTAAATTAAAAAGAAGAAAAAAGCGGCTATTGACGGGCTTTTTATATAAATTAATCTCCCCCATTCCATACCCTTATAATTTGAAAGTACAAATTATTCAAAGGATAGGTAATATCTTAGAAAAGAATAATATTTCGTAAATGCAATTTCTCAGCTTACAGTTTATATTTTTTGAATTATATTCATATTTTGAAAAAAAAATTATTTAAAAATATCCCATCTTTTTAAAAAACAATGCAAAGTGTTATATTTTTCTATGTAATTAACGCAGTTCTAGGTTTACATATGTAACTGTTTCCTAAACACTCTATCGGTACCCTCTACGATACCTGCATCACAAAGCCTTTCATCTAAAAGGTGTTTAGTAGAACCCAATTACTAGGCAACGTAGTTATTTATATTTCGTTAATATCCGTTGCATGTGGTTTTATCGTAGCTCGAAACCCACTCTAGACACTTCCCAAGACTATTCAGCATTCCCACTTACTCTAAACTTTCCAAGCTCAATAGACTTCTATCTAAGATATATTTCGGAGACTTACATGGGGTCCACCTAGACAGTGCACTGTCATACAAACAGGTATAACCTGCTACTTAGCTCTCCCGGCTTCAATGGCGTTTTTATTTTTATATATCCCAGGCGCTAAGTCTTCTAACCCGAGTGAGCAAGGCTAGGTTTCCATGTTTTTACATGGCAATTACCTACAGGTTCAGCCGTGTTCTCGATCTAGTTACATTAAAAACTACAAAAAATTCAAAAATAATTTTCGTCGTCTCGTAGACTTATCCTACTCATACAAACTCCCATGGAACATCTGAATATATATTTGGGTTTTCTTGTCACTAAAAATCCAATAAAAGACTTTCATATACCGATTTCACATACTCATGGCCAAGCAGGCAGTTTTTATGGTTACCCTTCGTCTACTAAGTTGATAATTATAAAAATATGTTTAATAATCAAAAACCCTTTACAATTGTATTTTTAAAAATCTTATTTTCTTAATATTCACACAATTAAATCAATTCAGCAAAGACAAAATACAATAAAAATAAACCATTGTATCATATAAAACGCGTAAGTATTTAATTTTAATGTAAATTAACGACTTAAACCAAAATAACCTGTTTTGGAAACAGAAATAATATATCATATTTTCACTGAGAACCCAGGACTTTTAATAAGCCCTATCGCCATTGAGTAAGTAAGTATTTCCAATACAAAAAAATATATTTTATAATTAAGTTTAAAAGAATAAAATATTTAATTGAGTTGATACTTTAATATCGCTTATTTATCCTCAAATTGGGGTTTATTAAAACCGTAATTTCAATGACCATATTTTTCTACAACTTTATTTTTGTATGACCGTATTTTAAAACTTTATAATCATAAACAGTATTTTTTTAATCTTACTTTATTCCTATAAATTAATATTTGCTATAATTTAAGTAAATTTACTGATAAAATCATTAATAGAAATAATTCCTAAGATTTCATCATTATCCATTTTTAAACAGTGCCTTGCATCTAAAGACTGTTCAAAAATATTGTCACAAACATATCCTTTATTAACACTGATAACAATTATATCATTATATACTAAAAAAGAAAGGTAGCTTAAATAATCGAGTTCAAAATTAGTTAAATTAAAATTTATATTTTTGTTAGGTAAAATGTTAGATATAAGATTGAACAATGCATGTATATTATTTTCTTTGGTAAAATATATGTATGTACCATCTGTACTATTTAGATTTGAAATTATTTTGTTGATTAAATTGCCACAGAAAAATTCTGAAGATTTTATTATTTCTTCGATATTTACTCCATATTTTCGCATGTTAATGAATTTGTGGTATTTAAGAACCAAAGAAAATAACTTTTCGGTTTTTTCTTGATTAAATATTTGCAACAAATCTTTTCTTTTGTGAATTATTAAATATTTTAATAATTCATATAATTCTGAAATGTTGTTGGTGGTTATTTTTGATTTAGTTTTGTAAATTAATTTTTCAAAATAATTCCCTAAATATTCCTTATCGTTAAAAATATATTCATATTTGTTTTCTATGAGATTTAAACAATCAAATAAACTGCTATCGGATTCTTTGCTACTGCTATTGGAAGAAGAAAGAGATTTTGAATTTTTTTTTTCACTGTAAATTTCCGAGTTACATAAATAATTATCAAATATCAAATGAGAAAGGCTTTCTTGTGATTGATTTAGAATGGAATCCTCATTTTTATCCAAATATTTGGTTTCTGATGTCATATAAAGTTTTTTTGATTCTTTATATTCGAAAAAAGCATCAAGGGTTTTGCATATTTCCTCATTAATTTCATCGCTCTTAAAAGCTTCAAAGTCATTTTTTAATTTATCTTTGATATTCTCATGAAATTTATTTCTGTTTTCTTTTAAATTTATTGGATTAGTTTCCTCAATTACAACGCTTGCACTTTTTCTTGTAAAAGCTTTTGCAAAAATCATAGCTGATTCTTGAACTCGATCTTCCGATGTACTAAAAAATTTTACATTATCTAACAATCTATTAAATGTGTCGTCAATATTTTTGTTTTCATTAAATAAATTTATACTCGCTAAAGAGTTACTCAGTAGAAAATATCTTAAATTTTCTCCCGTTTCTTCGGATTGTATTCTTCCCGTATGAGTAAGTCTTCCTCCCCATTTAAGAATGATTTCAACATTTTCATTTTCAAGTAATCTCTTCTGTATTCTAGTTTCTTTATTTTTTCCAAATTTATTAATCAAATCTTCAGTGAATGAACAGTTTTGTAGATGATTTTCAATACATTCAAACAAACCAGAAGTTGTCGTAATGCTTCCACTTTTATCAATCAAAACTTTGATCTTATTTTTTGGTGTTCTATCTGCATGTCTATAAATCCTAATAACTTTACTTAAACTCTTTCTAGAAATGCTATCTAAAATATTTTTAATATTTTCATTTAAGTATTTCAGTTGTGAAATATCGAAGTTTATATTTTTTTTAAACTTTGATTCGTTAATTAGTCTATTAAAACCGATCGCACCAGAAAAGTTTTTTAAAATATCTTCTTTGATTACCTGAGCACAATTTTCATAATATTCTTCTTTACATCCTTTAACAAATGACCATCCATTAACATCTATAACATATGATTCTTTTCCTTTTCTTAACATATCAAACCCACAAATAAGTTGTTTAAAACCCAAAGTTATTTTTCTTGCCCAATTTAATTCATTTTCTTTTAAAATTATTTTGGCTCGTTTTTCATTTCCTTTTTCATCTCTCTCTACAACTCCATCCACCGTTGGAGATTTTCTTGTCTCTGCATATGGAGTAGCTCCACCCATAGCATAAACCTTAATATCCCTATTGTCTCCTTCAATGAACTCTTCATAAATATATGAAACGTCTCTTCTGACACCTTGTAAATCATAAACTAGTGAACTACTCTTGTTAGCACTTTTTCTAAATAATTTTCTGACTCCTAAATTCTTACAATAATAAACATAAATATTATGATTCTCATTATTGGCCGGTTTCTCAATAAACGGTCGTTTAATAATTTTATTTCCTATTTGAATTGAATCCTCAAATTCTTTCATTTCTTCAAATTCAAAATCCAATTTTATACAAAATCTTTGTTCTATAATTTTAATAATAACATTCGGTATAGCCAAAGGAGTCTTATTATAAAAAATACTTCTTGGTGTATTAACATTCATAGATTCCAATATTTTTTTAATAATTCTTCTATCAAATAAGGCATATTGAAGTAACAAATTGTTGGGACAATAAGAATAATTTAAAGATAAATACTTTATTACTTGTTTGAAGGGTAATGTGGTATGATAAAAAGAAATTATTACGTCGAAAGCTGGCCATTCTTCTGGTGGTTGTGTAGATATCATGTTTGGCGAGATAATAGTTGATGGAAATATTTTTTTAAGTTTTTTTATAAATAGTTGTGTGTGGGTCGCAAAAAGCTTCCGAGACATTATACAGAACCCAAGATTAATATTCATTGGGGCCAGAGAATTTATTTTATTACTATAAATTTTTCCATATATTGACCCATACATATATCATATAAATCCATGTTGGGTAATAAAAAAAAAATAATAAAAATAATAAAAATTATAAAAAATGTAAAAAAACGTTAGTAAAAAACGGAAAAAAATATGAAATAATTCGTCATAATAATTTGCATTATATAAATCAATAATCAAATAATAATTCAGATACTTTAAATGTTGATGATATACTGATTGTGTTGTAATATTTAGCTACTCCGATATAATTAATTTTCATAATATCTGCCTATGAGTCAAACTATTATCTATACTTTTAGGTTATTTACACGTTTTTTTATTAATTAAATCAAATTTTAATAGCAAATTTTATCGAACATTTCTAATACGAATAATTTGAGAATTTTGGAGTTACTGATATGATTAGAAGAAAATTAAAAGCATAGAAAGTTTTTTTAAAATAAGTCTGTTTTTTAGAAGCCATTTGGTTTTATTTTCTAAGAGGATAAGCGACAACGATAGAGAAAATATAAAACAATACAAAAAAAGGAAGAGTATTTGCAATTTATATCAATGAAATCTTGTTTTCTTATGAATTAGTTATACCTAATTAAAAATGATGAAACTTAACTTAAACGAAAAATATAAAGAATATAAAAGATGATTTGAAACCGGAAATCTTCTGCCGCAAATGATAGCTCCATATTTTTGATTTTTATTCAAAAACTTAAACGAAACATCAAATTAACTAGTTATTTTTTCGATGCTTAAAATCTATACAAATTGCAAAATATAGTTATCATAACAAAACATAAATAATGGTTCAAATTTATCTGAAGGTATAACATATAACATCGAAGTAAAATTTAAATTTCAAATACATAAGAAAATTTTCTTATAATATAAGCCGCACGTACAACTCTATCTAATAAAAACCTGAATGTAAACTATTATAAAGTTTTTCTTCGAATAACTTTAGTTTATTCAAGGTAGGGTATTTATAATGAAAGAAAGTCTTTGAATGTATCTTTAAATTAATCATACTAATTGGCGCTACAGCTCTTAAAAATCCCGGTCCTTCATAACGATTTTTCTACTTTAAATTATTTTGTTTCGTTTCGTAAGAAAATGGTTTATGGAAATAGGTGTGTTGGCTCGATGCTCCGCCCTCCTCTTTTATCCGGACTTGAAACCTGCAGAACAGAACTCATCGTATCACTGGCCGAGCTGTATCTTTAAATACTTTAAGATTAAACAAGGGAAATGATTTCGATAAAATCAACATCTTCTATTAAATAAAAGCAATATTGTTATAGCCTTATGAAAAATATAAAACATTTCATACAAAATTTATGATTATTCGGTTACAATATGGAATGAGAATGAAAAGGTGGATATGTATAAAAATTAACTAATTGGTTTTATATTCTATGCATAACATAACATGTTTATTTCCTGATAATCCATAAATATCATTGTGTGTTATTTATAGCCTAAAAAAATAAATAACGATTTCTACAATATTTTATCGCATCATATATATTCATAAATATTCAAATAAATTTAAGGAAAAATAATAAACATTTAAAGAACTATCTGCATGGCAATGGTTACCCGAAATTGGTGTAGAAATTATGAAATTTTTGTTTGGAAAAAACTCAATAATTTCTGGTTGTTACACGGAAATATGTATGTTGAAAAAAGGTCTATAGAATCGTAAAATTGATACAAAAGAGTTAGCTTGTAGTTTTTATGTAACAAGAGTGTATACTATGATTTAAAATATAGGTAATTACGATTTAAAAGATTGAAGATCTAGTCTTACACTCGGAATTCAAGACCCAGAACTCATAAGATGCGAAAAGAAACAAACCCTTCAAAGCCAGGTGAGCCAAGTAATGGGTTATTACTGTTGGTATGAATTAGTCTGGGTAATGCACACGGTTTAACTCGGTGAGATATATCTTGCTGGATGTATATTTAGTTAAGAAAGTGTAAAGTAAGTAAAATTCCACTTGATATTATGTGAATCCTAAAATCGGTTTCAAACTTCGGATCCATTTTAAGCAACAGAAATTAACAAACATCATGCAAAGACCCGTCTATTAAATAGATCCTACATACCTATTAGATTGTATCCTTAGGGTTTAGCTACTTTAATCAGGTCAATGGGTTTACACGGAGCCACATATCTATGTAAAACCTATAACTGTATTTATTTTATCAAAACAATCTAAAACATGCAACTGTTATGAAAATATATTAAATTTGCTAATTCAAGCATGTTTTATATTGGAAACTACGGGAAAGGAATTAAATAAAATGGTTTGGAATATATTTAAGTTATAGCGTGTATTGAACAACCAGAAATAGCGATATAAAAAAGACTTTTGTTAATAGAGACATAATTCATACCAACTGCTCTCAATAATCATAGTAATTAGCATTTATAAATAAATAAAAAATTTACAAAAGATTAATTTACAAGAAATTTTATTTTATTTTACTATTTTAGCTTAAAGAATCCAGGTCAAAGATTAATAATTCGCACATAATATATTTTCTTCTGAAAATTGTTCTTTTATATAATTAAATGCTTTTGCATTACTTAGGTTTTGTTCATTTATTAGGATTTTGCAATTGGGGCTTGTGTTTTGTAATACTTTAAGCTTTCTATGGTTTATTTCTATGTATAGAAGCTTGAAAATTCTGAGTTTTTTAAAAAGAGCAAGCGATTTTATAAAATTATATGGCAATTTGCTATATGAACAATCAATATGCTTCAATGTTCTATATATAGGAATACAAGCAGGTATGAAACCACAATTGTCTATAAAATGACATCTTAACATACTTAAATATTTTAAATTTTTAATCTGTTCTATGGATCGTATATCTTCAGCATTTATAGTATTTTTATCATATTTAAATACTTCTAAAGATCTACAAATATCCGTATTCAATATATGAATTAAATCTCCGCCATATCTCGTGGTATTACTTAAATTAAGGTCTTTTAAATCAGAAAATCCTTTAAAAATATTTCGAGTTAAATCTTCAAGATATTTTCCTGATAAATTAATTTTGATAATATTTTGTTTATTTCTAAAGTTTATTAAACAGATTGAAATATTTAAAATATCTAAAGAATAAGATAAATCTATACAGTTTAAAGATTCAGATCGGATTATGTAAGTAAATATATTCAATGGAAATTTGGTATATCTGAACCTAATTTTTTTGACTTTGGATAGAGAGGCATTTTGATTTAAAAAGAACTCTGACGAAATATCAAATACACAGTAATTAAATTTAAGCATTTTTAGATTATTAAAATTCATTATTGAATACAATTCATATTCTTTGATAACAGAAATAGAGATCTTTAATATTTTTAAATTTTTTTGAAATCTTAAATTTGAAATATCAGGATTCAGATTCTTTTTTAAATAAGTATACTGATTACCGTGTAATATTACAGTTTTCAATAAAGGAAAATCATTCAAACTAAAAAATATTTCAGATAAACGTAAGAAGTCAAATCTACCTTCAAAATAAGTTAACTTACGGGCAAATGAATGGATAAACGCTTTATCGAAAACCAATGAATCCCTTAGTTCTGTCATAAATTTCAGTTTCAAATTTTCTAGTTTTTCAAAATAAATAATATTTCGATTAAACATTCTTTTCATATTGAATTCAAAAATTTTCAAAACTTTTAATTCGGGTAAACTTTCATTTAACATTTGGAAATATTCATAAATATAATCACCTTTAAGCGAATTATTGAAGACAAGTTTTTTTATATTTTTGAAATGATTTAATTCATAGAAATGTAATGAATTTATAGTTGTATTATAGAATATTAACGTTTCAATCTCCCTAAAAATATTCATCCTAGAAAATATAAGCAAAAAAGTTGAAGAAATTCTAACAGAATCAAACTTCAATTCTTTTATAGTAGAATATAAAAATAATCGAGCTGATCGGTTAATTTGTAGAAGATTATTCAGACTTTGTGTGTTCATAATTGTTAATCTTTGGATTTTAATATTAGAAAAAATATATTTTATAAATTCTTGTTTCCGAGTATCACCATTTGCAATTTTATATATCTTTTGTAGAATTGAATCAGTTAATACAAAACGAATTTCATCTCTAAATTTTTTTTTAATTTCAAATATTTTTTTTGCATTTTTCTTAATATCAGACTTCCCAAAAAACTCATGAATATCTTGTTTAGTAAGTAAATTATACTTTAAAAATTGTTTAAGAATTATCAAAAATAAATTTTGAACATTTGAATTGTAATTAAATTTTTTATAATTTGAGGCAAAATCATAATTAATAAATTTTAAATTAGTGATTTGACTAAAAATAAGGCCTTTTATATTTCTACCTAATTCTACTTCGAATAATAATAAAATATCAATATAAACCAAAAATTCTTTTGTATTTATCATTCTATTCATGTAATCGAAATCTTTTAATCTATTCAAAACATATAAAACCTGATTTGTGTTATATTCTTTAATAAAAATATTTTCCAACCTTTCAAATCCATACAATCGAACAAAAAAATCTTTTGGATATCTAAATATGTGATTATCAGCATTTCTATAATGATAGCTTATATTTTTATATGTAAAAATAGAAATCCAATTATTTTTATCTGTATTTTTTACTTTAATATCACTTATTTTTGTTTTTATTAAGTTAAACATTTGAATTTCTGTTGTAAGTACTGTCATCAGTAAAAGAAAAATATTATAAATCATAATCCTAACACAGAAAAAACCTACCTGTTCCTTAAATATATTTAGTCATTTGTTAGTTATTTTTAAATTAATTTTTTTTAATTTGTGTAATATGAAAAGATATATTAAGTTTAAATTTTCTATCTTAAACTACATTTTACTATATAAATTATTATTCCAGAAACTGTAATTTTATTAATCGCTTTAATTTGAAGAAACAAAAAAAATAACAGCTATAAACATGCAATTATATTCTATACTAGTATATATCAATTAGTACAATATATATGATAAGAATTGTAAATGCTAGTAGCATTCAATTTAGAAAGCAAATTCAGTTTATTATGATTTCCCTATAAAATATATCCTAAATATAAGAAATCTAAAGTGCTTGGAAAATATATAATGAAATCAATCGATAAGTAAATTAATATTTGTTACAAAGATCAATTTCCGATTCGAATTATAAAAATAAATTTATTATCAGAATTTATTCGTTTATTTAACAACATTAAGAACGTTTTTTTTTTATGAAAATTCCTACGTTACCTTAGAAAAATATTAAAAATATAATTAAAAGAATAATGTATAAATAGTTTTAGATATGAAATTACAACAAGAACCGAAAAAGTTGAATAAATTATGCTTAACGACAAAAAAATCAAATATTGTTTTCTTCAGTAGAGTGGTAAAGTGAGGATGACCAACAAAAAACTTTTTGCTTGGGAATGTGTATCTGAACTGGGTAAAGATTATTGTACAGGTTTTTAGTGGGAATAAAACACACTACATTTTAGGTTATCTATACGATTCGTATGAGAGGAAAAAGTCTACGAAATGGAAAGAATTTTTGTAAAAATTTATTTTGTGGTATTTGTATAAATAGATCGAAGACCGCGGCTGAATTTATAGGTAATTGTTGTTTAAAAGCTTAGAAAAATAGCCTTTCTCACTTGGGTTAGAAGACCTGGTGCCTGGGAAATACAAAAATAAAAACCATTTAAAGCCGGAAGAGCTAAGTAGCAGTTATACTTGTGGTATGGAATTGAAAAGTATAGGTGAATCCTATAAAAGTCGGCTAGATACATATTAACTACAAGTCTATTAGGTTCAGAAAGTGTAGAGTAAGTGGGAATGCTGCATAGTCTCTGGGGAGCCTAGACTGGGCTTCGACCTAGGATCACACTTCATGCAAAGAACATTAATTAACTCTGGAAAACAGGCTCGCGTATTAATTCGTTTCTACACTCTTTTTAAATGATATATTTTGGGATGTAGGTATATTAGGAAGTACCAATAGATGCTGGGGCAGCAGTTATTTATCTTAAAGCTAGTGCTAGGTTAAAACCACGAAAACAATATAACGCTTGCTACTTTTAAAAAAAAAGTGATATTTTTTAAATAAATCTTCAGTAGAATAAAAGTTAATTCATTAAAAAACAATATTAAAAATGAAATTATCAAATATTATTTTCATCTTCTCATTTATATATGCAATAAACTTATAAAAATATATCTTAGAACTATAGAATATACATTCATTCATCCTTTGCACTACAGCCCTGTGCGAGCCTTGGCCTCCCTCAGTAATCCGCCCACCGGTCTTTTTCCAGTTGATTTGTTTCCTTTTTCGGTTTCGTAACAAGGTGGTTTTCAAGGATGTTGTTAGACCTACGCCCAACCCCAACATGATGGATCAGTTCCTTTTAGTCGCCTCTTACGACAAGCAGAGAATACTCCAAGCTAATTCTGCTCCCAGCATGGTGGGGAACATGTTAAGACATAATCAGACATTAATCCGAAAAAAAAATGAATTTATACAATTATAAAAGAAGTATTAAGTAATTATGGGTAATAAATAGCATAGAAAATATTGCATTGAAATAGAATCTGTAATTTCCTGAAATATATGTTCTTATTACAAATGGTAGAAGTAAGCAATGAAAGGTAAGGAATAACATGCATAAAAAGTTTTAAATAAACATGTTGATATTAATAAAATATAGGCATTTTTTAAATATATATACTAAGATCTTATATATTTCTATGGAAAATTACAATAGTGTCCCAAAAACTAGTAACATTGTCATTCATATACATATAAACCCGACTTTCAATAATTTCGAGTAGAAATTATAGCAATAATGATTTTTTTGAAATTTATAGTGTCAATGAATTTAAACGACATATGAAAATTAAAAAAGAAGAAAAATAATCTTTACAAAATTATGTCAATTCACGGTTTGGTCCGAATCACTTGTGCTAACTCATTTTTAACAATAAAAAACGGATATAAGACTGTGGATAAAAGTATTTTTAAGAATATTCTAAGGATATTGTAAAGTACGAAGGTGATAGACGATAAAAAGAAACGAAATTATAATACAAAAAGTTACGAAGACTCAAAACGATTTTTTGAAAATTTAAGCTAATATTTCGAAACAGATGCAATAATAACATTGTGTATTTAGTAAATTACTGACGCTTAAAAATAAAGCGAACAAAAAGATATAAATTCGGACGGTATATATATCTTTTATATAAAACAATAATTTTCCGGTAATTTTTCGCGAATAATTCAGCCGATTAACTCGATTGGCTAATATCAGCGAATCAATTAGGCCTGAAAGTAAAAATTGAATTTAAAGTATATGTTAAAAAAACAAACAGATTTTTTAAAATATACTTATATTATTTTTTATAATCAAATCTTAATACGCGTTACTTGCACCGAGCTGTTAAATCGATAATTATATTCTCAAAAAAACTGTGACACTAAGTCATAGAACAATACGGTGAACGATTATTAGAATGGTTTTATTATTAACATCGAAAGTATTGATATTTCGAAAATGAAATTCATAATAATAGTATAAATTAATTAATATGAGCCTTTGTTTAATTTAGAGGCATCAAAATAACTGATCAGAAGTTATGAATGTAACTAAGCATTAATAACCAAAAGATTATGATTAAAAATATTAAAAAACAGTCTATTTTTTTAGTTTAGTTTTTAGGAATGTTATTTTACAAAATAATACAGTGCAAATTGTGACACTAAAAATTTTGAGCACCTGAGCTTTGATTATTTACGTCTTCCTTTCTTTTGAACAGATAGCACATCTTCACAGCGGAATTCTTTTAGTTGCGTGCAGGTATAAATTTAAAAAAGTGTTTACCGGATAGGCGGATAGATTTTGGATTATGGTGCTGACCTTCTGACTTTAGAGATTATATGCTATGTTACATTTTTTCGAAAATTTGATCAATGCTTTCGCTAGCGTTATATCGATTTAATTTACTATTATTTTTCCTGCATAGTAAATACGAATTCAGAAATAGAATATATATAAGATAAAGAAAATTTTATTTGTAATATTGCTTCATTCATTTTCGAGCAATTTTAAAAGATTCAATCATTCAATCGCTTTTTTCTACATTTCCTATTTGTTCACCATAATCAACAGCAACCTCCGGTTTCTTAATACAACATCCTTTTCTATATTTCTATAATTTTAGCACTATGAACTGAACCAAAGAGAATTACATCTCCTTTGCCATTTCAAAAGCATAATTTTGTCGTAAGTCATTGATATAACTGTTGTTTTTTTAGGGTAGTATTTTTTATATCAGAAGGAACTCCAATACGATTTTTTCGCATTATATATACTTAATCCGTTTTGTGAGCACAAAATTGATTAGCGAGCTCAATACTAGTATACCAATTATCAAAATAAATCTTGATCCCCGAATAACAGTTCATTAGCAGGTTCTAAACCGATAAGAGTCGACGGTTTATATTCAGTAAAATGTTGCGCTCTGTTCGATATCTTTACCGATCTATATAGAATAATTATGTACATAAGCTCATTTACTCTCGCATTGAACATAAAACATTATTTTTAAATGTCTCATTTTTTATGAAATGTATCGTTTCCACGAAAAAAGACTTTTTCATAACACCAGGCACTCAAAGATACAGATATTTTGTTCAGGGATGTATAAATTTTTACACATTGTCAAAAAACATTCACCAATTTTTTAATTTAAGCAAGTTTATTGCTTTATATGTGCTTAATCTCTTTTTTTATGGTTGAAATATAAAAATTTGAATAACAATAAGAATCTTTCTTAAGTCCCACACTTTCCCGAAAAAAAGGTGTTTCTATATTTATCTTTTGCAAAATGCACCTCTATCATTGATTTCTTTACAATTCCTTGCAAAATTAACATTGCGATAAAACATTTCATCTCAGTAATTTGTGGACTGCCAGTTTTTTATTCTTTAACTTTCTTTTAGATTGTGGGATTTGACGAATGTTGAGCAAACAAATAAGTTTGTTCTACAATTACAGATAATAATTTGCTATCAAAGAATTAGCCTTACTAGAACAAATATTTTTTTTTTGAAGAACCAGGTATCTCAAATTGAATTCCCAGAAAAGTTATAGGATGATTAAAATGTTTTTGTTTCGTTCATCTATCATTCTTATCTTCCTCTTCGCCTAACATATCCTAATTTATCGAATTGTAATAACTCCTAAATCTTTCAGGAAACTTTATCGATAAACTCTCGCTGTCAGATAAATTTTCTAATACACCACTGCTACTATCATCAGAAGATATCAACAATATTAAGACATTTTTGTTTTCACCACAAGAAATTGCCTCATCATCAGTACTTCTCTCGAATTACTCATTTTTTAAAAAATATAAATAAGATATTTTTGCACTTCACCACAGGAAATATTGCCATATCCCATCTACTACTACTACAAATTACTCATTTTTAAAAAATATGAACCTGTAAACTTTCTTAATAGTATATATTTTACAATGACGCAATAGAAAAAAATACAGTAAACCAAGTGTTATAATAACGTCTCTTTATGAACCACAAGAAGCAATTGAACTATGAACCTTCTTGTTTTCATCTATCCGTCCTAGCTTATAATATCACAGTATTAAGTTTAACAAGTCTCCACCTTTACTTTCTCCTTTGACAAACAAATGTATCACACATTTAAAAGATATTTTTACGAACCATAGGCTTTTTTCAAGATAGGAGGTATTCCATATATACACAACTTGTTAAAATTATGGAAGAGAAAATCTTAAAATACTTAAAATATTCGTAGAGAATATTACGTTTCACACTATATTTTTAAATTTGAAAGAGATATTTAAAAGAAATCAATGCTATCCTAAAATTCTATTTGTTATCAATAAAGTTAAATATTTATTTGTATAAGCGTGTATATATGCCATACGCAGTTAAAAGAGTAACAACTACTTAGATTTAAACATTTAAATATTCTATCCACCCATCCATCCATCTATACTCATTCATTTAATATTAACTTAACCATTTAAATATTTCTTACAAATACTTAAATATTTACTATCTCACCAATTCCTCTCATCTATACTACTCTTATTCATTTAATAAATACTTCTTACAAATACTTAAATATTTACTCCACCCACCCATCTATACTACTCTTATTCATTTAATAAATACTTCTTACAAATACTTAAATATTTACTCCACCCACCCATCTATACTACTCTTATTCATTTAATAAATACTTCTTACAAATACTTAAATATTTACTCCACCCATCCACATATTTATATATCCTCACAAAAAAATATGAATCTACAACAAAAACTACAAAACCGTATAAAAGGCGCAAAATTCAGAATAATAAACTCAATAATGACAAAAAACAAAAAAATAAAACTAAAAAACACAGACATAAAAGAGTATCATGACGGATACACACAACAAGTGAACAAATGGACATATGACCCTATATATGATATTATTGAATATCTCAAGCAATATAGCAATCTTACTATTGCTGATGTAGGCTGTGGACAAGCCAAAATATCAAAGTATTTTCAATGTAACACTAAAAAGGAAAACTTTAGTGAAGTAAATACTAGTGAAGACAGTAATAGTAAAGATGATGAAGATATAAGTAATGAATATAATAACAAATACAATAAAAAAGATAATATAAATAATAAAGATAAAAACAGTATTAACAAACACAATAAAAGAGATAATATGAGAAAATACAACCATAAAATACTTTCCTTTGATCTATATCCAACATCAAAAGAAGTAATAAAATGTGACATGGAAGATTTAAAATTAAAAGATAAAACTACAGACATTATAATATTTTGTCTTTCTCTTATGAAAATAAATATTTATAAAACTATTAAAGAATCAAACAGGGTATTAAAAAATAACGGTAAATTAATTATAACTGAAGTTTTAAGTAGAATTATAAGTGTTAAAGAATTTATATGTCAAGTAGAAAATATGGGGTTTAAGATTTTAAAAGTTAGAAATAAAAATAAATATTTTATTAATTTTATATTTATAAAGATAAAGGATATTTTGAAGGAGAATGTGATGGAGGAGGGTGTTAGTGATAGTGATATGTTAGAGGGTGTTAGTGATAGTGATATGTTGGAGGGTGTTAGTTATACTAATATGTTAGAGGGTGTATTAGAGGGTGTTAGTGATAGTAATATGCTAGAGGGTGTATTAGAGGGTGTTAGTGATAAGAATATGCTAGAGGGGGTATTAGAGGGTGTTAGTGATAAGAATATGTTAGAGGGTGTTAGTGATAAGAATATGTTAAAGGGTGTTAGTGATAAGAATATGTTAGAGGGTGTTAGTAACAGTAATGATAATCAACAGGGTGTTAGTAATAATAATCATAATAGTAACACTACAAGTAACAGTAATACTAATTATAGGGGTTATATAACAGAGAATGAAGGTGAGATATTATTAAAACCTTTTATTTATAAGAAGAGATAAAATAATAGAAGTATTACTTATAAAGGGTTTTAAAGTGATCATAATAAATAAATATTTAAATTTTAAATAAAAGGTTTTAATAATGTAGTTGCTAACTAAAGGGTGTAAATTGTGGTTGTTATTATGTCTTAGTAATAACACCTTATTAATTATACTATTATATATCTCTGTATTAACACCCTTTTACTTCTTGTTATAATGTCTTAGTAATAACACCCTATTAATTATACAATTATATATCCGTATATTAACACCCTTTTACTTCTTGTTATTATGTCTTGGTAATAACACCCTATTAATTATACTATTATATATCTTTGTATTAACACCCTCTTACTTCTTGTTATTATGTCTTGGTAATAACACCCTATTACTTATAGTTGATATATGTCTTTGTATTAACACCCTTTTACTTTACTTGTTATTATGTCATGGTAATAACACCCTATTAATTATACAATTATATATCTGTATATTAACACCCTTTAATTATACTTGATATATGTCATTGTATTAACACCCCTTTATTCACTATGGTACACACTAGGTATACTAATAACACCCCTGTTAATACACTTCTCTATTTCTTCTATCTTAACACCCCTTTATTCACTATGGTCTAGGTATACTAGTAACACCCCTGTTAATACACTTCTCTATTTCTTCTATCTTAACACCCCTTTATTACTTGGTAAGCTGTTACTATAAACCCCTGTTAATACACTTCTCTATTTCATTCTATCTTAACACCCCTTTATTCACTATGGTACACACTAGGTATACTAATAACACCCCTGTTAATACACTTCTCTATTTCTTCTATCTTAACACCCCTTTATTCACTATGGTACACACTAGGTATACTAATAACACCCCTGTTAATACACTTCTCTATTTCTTCTATCTTAACACCCCTTTATTCACTATGGTACACACTAGGTATACTAATAACACCCCTGTTAATACACTTCTCTATTTCTTCTATCTTATTATATAACACCATATCACCTATAAGTACACTAACACCCTTTAACTCCTTACATACTTCTATTAACCTTAACACCACTTTAATAATATCACCTTCTTGTATATTATAAGTGTTATTTATATATAAAAGGTCTTTACCAGTACACCAGTCATATATAGGTAATATATAGTAATAACAGGGTGTATACATAGGTTGTAAATTAAAAGATTTCATTATATTTGTTATGTAATTATAGGTGTTATTTACTATGTTATAAATATTTATAAAAATGTTTTGTTTTTCTTTAGGAAATGGGTAAAGATAGGTAATATAAGGGGTAGAGGTAGTAAAGGGGTGATAAGTATTAGTACTGTTGTTAAAGGGGTGTTGTTTATCTGTACTGTCACTAAGGGGGTGATAGGTATTTGTACTGGTATTAAGACCCTCTAATCTATTAATACAGTTGCTAACACCCTCTAATCTAGTAGTACTGTTACTAACACCCTTATAACCACTATCCTTATTAATAACACCCTCCATAATACTTCCTTCATATATCCTGTTGTTAACACCCTCTATAATACAACTAATAACACTCATTATCTCTTCTCCACTTATATTACTTAACACCCCATTAAATATAAGACACATACCTATAAGATCATAACAACTACGTATCTCAATGGATACCCTACCTTTAAGTAACACCCTGTTATTTTCATTAATACATTTTATATACTTTAACACCCTTATACGCATATAATATTCTGATATAAGTGATAGGTGCTTTGAAGAGTGCTTGTTGAAAAGAAAATAAATATTTTTTAAGGAATAAAATGACTGTAATAACACCTTATAATGGTCTAACAGGTTGTAACACCCCTTTAGGTATTCAGGTGTGTTGTTAACACCTGTTATTTCTTTATTACTATCTAATTGATCATAACACCCCTTTAAACTACAACTAATATTATTAACACCTGTTATTTCCTTATTACTATCTAAATGATCATAACACCCCTTTAAACTACAACTATTTTTATTAACACCTGTTATTTCTTTATTACTTTCTATATGATCATAACACCCCTTTAAACTACAACTATTATTATTAACACCTGTTAATCTTACCAATACCTTTTTAAGTCTTTCCTTAACAATAACACCCTCTATACTATTAATAGTAAAGTCTATATAACAGTTAGATAACCCATAATCGTTATCTTTATTACTACAGGTGTTAGTAATATAAAATATATCTTTTATAGTAATTATAAGGTCTTCTTTAACAGGAAAGATATACATATGTGGATAAGAAGGAAGAGTAAAGGAATAGGTGTTATTATCAGTACTGTTGTTTAAGGGGTGTTGTGTGATATTCTTAGTGTTGTTAATAGGGTGTTGTTTATAAGCGTTGGTATTAACAGGGTGTTGTTCATGTATACTGTTATTAAAGGGGTGTTGTTTATATGTTTTATTAACACCCTCTTCTTTACTACTGTTATTATTAACACCCTGTTGTTTATATGTTTTATTAACACCCTCTTCTTTACTACTGTTATTATTAACACCCTGTTGTTTATAATATGTTTTATTAACACCCTCTTCTTTACTACTCTTATTATTAACACCCTGTTGTTTATCAATACTGTCACTAACACCCTCTTCATTATAACTAACACCCCCTATATCAGTATAAATATCCTTATTACTTATTACTATATTATCACCCTTTATATCCTTAATAATACCATATAAATTACCATTCTTAATAACAACACCCATACCTATAAATAACACCTCTTTAGTTATAAGTATGTTATAACAATAACATACTTCATATAAAAGGTATAAATAATTAAGTAAAGGGGGTGTTAAATTATTAGTATTAGATAGATTGTTAACAGGGTCTTGTTTACTAGTACTATTGTTAACAGGGATATAATTATGATTAGTGCTATTAACAGAGTCTTGTTTACTAATCCTATTGTTAACAGGGTGATAATTATTAGATACATTGTTAACAGGGTCTTGTTTACTAGTACTATTGTTAACAGGGTGATAAGTATTAGATAGATTGTTAACCCCCTGATAATTATGAGTACTATTGTTAACACCCTTATAAGTATGAGTACTATTGTTAACAGGGTGATAATTATCAGATACTATTGTTAAAACCCTTATAAGTATGAGTACTATTGTTAACAGGGTCTTGTTTACTAGTACTATTGTTAACACCCTTATAAGTATGAGTACTATTGTTAACAGTATGATAAACATTAGTACTGTTATTAACACCCTTATAATAGTCTATACTGTTATTAACACCCTCTAACCCATCCTCTAACTTACCCTCTATATTATCACCCATTATTCTTAATATAATACCCCATATCTCTTCTCTACCAATAACACCACAAACACTACACTCTACTCTCTTAACACTATCTTCTTCCTTCTTAATAACACACATATCACTTTTATATTCCCTTTGTACGTTATCTTCCATAAATGTTCTTTTAAGAAAATCCATAATATTTATATTGTTAATAAGTAAAGATAATATCATATTATAAGATAATTTAAAACTACTACATGAGTATAAAGTATTAGAGGTGTTATATATTATATCACGTAGTACAGTAAGGGTGTTATTAATATAGGTAGTAGTAACAGGGTTATAAGTATATGGTGTGTGGTTAAGAGGGTGTTGTTTAATAGTACTGTTATTAAGAGGGTGTTGTTTACTATTGATGTTATTAAGAAGGTTTTGTTTACTAGTATTATTATTAGGAAGGTATTGTTTAATAGTACTGTTATTAAGAGGGTGTTGTTTATCAGTACTATTGCTAATACCCTTTGCATCAGTACCCTTAGCCCTAACACCCTTTATATTACTACCCTTGTTACTAACACCCTTATCTTTAGTATCCTTATCCTTAACACCCTTTATATTACTACCCATGTTACTAACACCCTTTACATTACTACCCTTATCCTTAACACCCTTATCTTTACTACCTTTATCATTAACACCCTTTATATTACTTACTTTATCATTAACACCCTTTGTATTACTACCCTTATCCTCAATACCCTTTATATTACTTACCATATCCTTAACACCCTTTATATTACTACCCTTGTCACTAACACTCTTTATATTACTACCCTTGTCACTAACACCCTTTATATTACTACCCTTATCCCTAACACCCCTTATACCGTTAATAATCACCACCCCTTTATCATCAATACCTCTTCTACCTGCTCTACCACTCATCTGTACAAACTCACTATTATTAAGTAACTTACCTTGTTTATAATAACTATCAAATATAACACATTTAACAGGTAAATTAACACCCATACTGAATGTTTCAGTACAAATTATTATTTTTAAAAGTGATTTGTTAAAAAGTATTTCTGTTATTTCTTTAATAAAAGGTATTAAAGATGAGTGATGTGTTGCTATCCCACGTAAAGCAAGGGATTTAAAAAGTATGAATTGGGGGAGTGTTAATATATCGGAAGAGGGTAGGGTGTTATTTAAAGGGATAGTGTAGGGGGTGTTAATAATACTGTTGTTATCAATACTGTTACTAACACCCTGTTGTTTATCAGTACTGTTAATAAGTGGATCGTTATCAATACCGTTACTAACACCCTGTTGTTTATAAGATACCTTGTTAAAACCCTCTAATCTGCTATCCTTCTTATTAACACCCTCTCATACTACTATCCTTGTTATTAACACCCTCTAACATATCCCTACTGTTATTAACACCCTCTAATCTAATATCCTTGTTATTAACACCCTCTAACATATCCCTACTGTTATTAACACCCTCTAACATATCCCTACTGTTATTAACACCCCTCATACTACTACTATAACTAACACCCCTCATACTACTACTATATTTACACCCCTTTATATACTTACTTATTATACTTTCTACTTCTTCTTTCTCTTTATTATTTAAAAGATTTATGTTAAAAGAATATAAGGTGTTAGTATACTTCGATATTCTTTTCTTAGAAAAACAGAAAAATAATGTAGGTGTTAAATTATTAAGAATAGCAATTGAAAGTATATTAAGAGGATAAGGATATGAAGGGTTATGTAAAAGGGTGTTAATAGTAGGGGTATTATTTAAAGGGTGTTGTGAATTAGATGTGTTAGTATTGTTATTAACAGGGTGATAAGTATTAGGTGTATTATTAACAGGGTGTTGTTCATATATATTGTTATTAACAGGGTGTTGTTCATGTATACTGTTATTAACAGGGTGTTGTTTACTACTCTTGATATTAACAGGGTGTTGTTTACTACTCTTGATATTAACAGGGTGTTGTTTATTACTCTTGATACTAACAGGGTGTAAAGTATTACTATTTGTATTATCACCCTCTAATCTACTCTTATCACTATCACCCTCTAACATACCCTTGTTACTATCACCCTCTAACATGCTCTTATCACTAACACCCTCTAATCTACTCTTATCACTATCACCCTCTAACATACTCTTATCACTAACACCCTCTAATCTACTCTTATCACTAACACCCTTATAATTACTACCCCTATAACTACCCTCCAACATACCCCTTACACTATCCACCCCTCTACCCACATACTTCCCTTTACTTATCTCTATTATATCCTCACCACTATAAACATAATAAATAAGAGGTACCACTCTTTTACTAGTACTAACAATATAAACAGTCTCTTCTCTAATTCTACCAATCCAATTACCAAGTAACTGAGGATAAGGTGTTGTAGCAGATAAAAGTAATAAAGTAATATTTTTAGGTAAAAGTAATAAACACTCTTCCCATACAACACCTCTATCTTTATTACTTATATAATGTATTTCATCAAATATAACGTATTGTGTATTTATTGGTAATGTATTTGTATAAAGCATATTTCTTAATACTTCTGTTGTTAGTATTAGTATATTGGCTTTAACATTTATCTTAGTATCACCTGTTATTATACCAACCCTATTATTGTTATTAAGGGGGTGTTGTTGGTTAGTACTGTTATCAATAGGGTGTTGTTCATTAGTACTGTTATTAAGGGGGTGATAATTACTAGTACTGGTATTAAGGGGGTGTTAATTACTAGTACTGTTATCAAGAGGGTGTTGTTCATTAGTACTGTTAATAACACCGTGTTGTTCATTAGTACTGTTATTAAACCCCTGTTGTTCACTATACTTATTATTAACACCCTGTTGTTCATTAGTACTGTTAATAAAACCCTGTTGTTCACTATACTTATTATTAACACCCTGTTGTTCACTATACTTATTATTAACACCCTGTTGTTCATTAGTACTTGTTATTAACACCCTGTTGTTCATTAGTACTCTTACTAACAGGGTTATAATTACCTATACTGTCACTAACACCCTTTAATCCACACCCTTCCTCACTAACACCCCCTCTACTATCCCTATATCCTTTATAGTACTCACACGTGTTATAATACTTCTGATTACATAAAGCTTTAAGTGGTGATGTATATATAGTTGTAGTATTATTATTTATAGAATTATTAAATAAGAAATGAGCTATAAGTGTTTTACCTGAAGATGTATGTGCAGTAACAAGAGTATGTTTGTTATTGTTAAGTAGATATATTGATTGTAGTTGGAAAGGGTCTAGTTTGTATGGGAAGGGGTGTTTTATAGGAGGAGGAGTAAATGAAGTAGGAATAAACTTATAAAAGGTGTTATTATTAATATTATTGTTGTTGTTGGTTGTATTCTTAATATCCCTATCTATATCCTTACTCTTATCCCTATCTATATCTTTACTCTTATCCCTATCTATATCCTTACTCTTATCCCTATCTATATCCTTACTCTTATCCCTACCTATATCCTTACTCTTATCCATATCTATATCCTTGCTCTTATCCATATCTATATCCTTACTCTTATCCTTATTTTTGTCAGTTGAGTTTGTTGGTTCGGTTTCTTCTGAGGAAAAGAAGGATGAAGAAGAGTCTTGTTCTTCTGTGGGGGTGTTATTCATAGTATTAGTATATGGGGTGTTATTTGTAGGGGTATTTTTATGGGGTGTTATTTGCAGGAGTATTTTTAAGGGTGTTATTTATAGTTGATGTGATGGTATGAGAAAAAAGAGTTATGGTGTTATCTATATTATAATTATAACTAAAATATGTGGGTGTTAGAAGAAGGGAGAGTGTTGGGTTTATGGGATGTATTTTTGAAGAGGAAATTATTTTTTTGAGATTTTCTGGTAAAGGCATTTGTAAGGGGTTAGTAGGGTGTTATTTATAAGTAGAGTGTATAGGTGTTATTTATAAGTAGAGTGTATAGGTGTTATTTATAAGTAGAGTTTGATAGGTGTTATTTATAAGTAGAGTTTGATAGGTGGTATTTATAAGTAGAGTGTATAGGTGTTATTTATAAGTAGAGTTTGATAGGTGTTATTTATAAAGGGTATAGGGATAAGTTGAGTGAATGTGTTTAGGATATAGGGCGTGATATAAGTAGGGATTTAAATGGGTGATAAATTTAAATGCTTTAATTTTATGTATTAAGGGAGATGGGTAGAAAGAAAAATGTTAGCAGCGAAATATCGAAAAATACCAAAATAAAGGCTGCAAACGACGCTGATGAAGTGAAGAGTGATATTGAAGTACAAAAATGTAAGCTACACCCACCGGCGATCTCCCTACCTTCCTCCCTCTACACAACAATAACACCTCCACCACCAGGCCAAAATGCTAACATGCAAGATAGTGGACTTAATACCTTACCTTCGCCTAATAAACCACTTCCCTCTTCGGTTGAAGTCTTTGCGTGCGAGCCATTGTACGAAATGACAAACCCCTGTACTCTGGCTATTTCTAAAGGTAACAGGTTATTGGCATTTTAGACAATACTCGATTCAGTGACATTCGACTCAAAGGAATCGCCTCAAATTGTTTTTTTTGCAGTACAGACAAGGTTTGAAAGAATGCCAAGAAATGGCTGGACAGAGCTTCACAGGTACTATAATGAGAAATTCGGCTGCACTGAAACTCTCGAAGTGTTAAAAAAATTGGCACAAAGTGAGATGAGAAATGAAGTAAAATCAGAAGAGAATGGAGAGCGACGTAGAATCGCCACTTGTCTCGCTGATACATGCACTTGACCGACACCACGGAGTACATAAACCTGAGAGATAAATTCTTGAGTAAAATCAAAGAAATCTCGATGAAGGAAATTGGAAAAGTGGTGGTCCGAACTAGAAAACATCCAAATGAATTGGTTGATAGTAAAGTTCTGGATCTCATTAATCGAGTAGTCGGTGAATATGCAGGAGCTCATGTACCTGAGTCAATTACGGAAGCTGCGTATATCATGCAAGCTGCGCAGATATGTTATGACGAGGCAACACGTAAAGAGAAGCCTAGATTCGCTTGGAAGAAAAACATAGAAAGTAAAATTTCTAAGTTAGTACTTTCCAAAGATCTTCTCGAGAAGGCTCGTAAGCAGGAAATGCTCTCCACTTCGGAAACGAAGAGCCTTAAGAAAATCATGCGAGAGTTTAATTTAAACTTGAGCAGTGTGACTGATCTTTCTGAGGCTTTAGTTAAGAAGAATAAGTCTTTGAATGTGTACGAGGAAAAAATTACGATGCATGAAAGTAGGAAGCAATTCCGAAAAGAGAATCGTATGTTTGAGCTTTTCCGAGGTCGATTTTATCGTGGGTTATCTGAGCGTGTGGAATCCGAGCATGTGGTTAGCCGTGATGAAATTGTGAGTTTTTGGTCTACAATGTGGAACAAAAATAATGACACAGTCACGTACGATGATTATTTGATTCCATTTGTATCAGATAATCATCCGACCACGTTTCCTTCACTTGATGAATTTGTAAATATCATTAATTGGCTTACCGATTGGAAAGCTGCTGGAATTGATGGTATTTACAATTTTTTCATTAAGAAACTTACAACTCTTCACAAATATCTTTATGATATTGTGAAAGTTATATGTTTAGAAGGAACACCTCAAGCTGATTGGTTTTACAGCGGGCTTACGTATTTGATACCGAAAGGAATTCCACAAAGAGGCTCTGACTACAGGCCAATCACTTGTATGTCCAACCTCTATAAGTTAACGACAAAGTGTGTAACGAAAGTCGTTCAAAATGAAGTGGAAAGGCGAGGGTTGCTTGCAGAGAACCAACTAGGGGCGGTAAGAGGTGTGCAGGGAGCGAAAGAGCAGGCTCTACTGAATATTGCCTTAAATAAAGAGTATGGAAATAATCTTAAGGCAACATGGATTGATGTTAAAAAAGCTTATGATTCAATAGATAAGGCTTATTTAACTCAATACATTGAAAACCTTAATTTACCTGATTAGATCCTGAAATTTATTAAGGTAATTATATCAAAATGGAAAATTGATATATCAGTAGGGCCTGAAAAAATCATGAGCAAGAAGATTGAGAGAGGCTTCCTCAAAGAGATAGTTTGTCACCTTTGTTATTTGTTTTGTGTATGGATCCATTAAGCCGAAAGCTTAATGAAAAATACACAAAAGTCACAGTACAAACAGATTCAGAATCCTATTCTACTAATCATCTCTTGTTTATTGATGATCTTAAGGCCTTGCTAAAGACAGTTCGACATTGAGTGCTATGACAGACGAGGCAAAGAAATTTTTAGAGGTGATTGGCTTAGAGATTAACAAAGAGAAGTCAGCCACAAATGATACGTGTTGTGAAGATACTGCTACTCTTCTAGAAGGTGTTAGTGTTTACAAATATTTAGGAATAATAGAAGATAGCAGAGGAATCCCAACACGTAGCTCATTTGAAGAAGTACAGAGTAAACTTATATCAAGAGTTGAAAGACTTTGTCACACTAGATTAAACGCAAAAAATTTATTTTCTGCAATTAATCAACATGCGATATCGTTAATACACTACCACATAGGAGTACTTCGACTGGAACCGGCTGACTTCTCTAAGTTAGATGATGCAGTGCGTGCGGTGTTGGTGAAGAATAAGATACATCTCCGCCCAGGATGTAAAGAGCGTTTATACCTTCCTAGAACAGAACTTGGAAGAGGCCTACATAGTGTTGAGTTGCGAAGCGAAAATATGCTTCTGCAACTCTTGGATTGTCTGGAAAAAAGTAAAGAAATATCAACTAGACGAGCCGTAATCCTCAAGGTGGAGAATAATAATAAAACCCATCTTGCACTAATAAAAGGCTTCTTAAAAGTAAAGTACAGGTTGGTAGAAGAAGTCACTAAGAAAGGTTTAGAAGAAGCTCAACTTGCAAAACTATATAACGAAATAGAAAAACGAAAACTCCATTCAAAGTTATATAATGCAAGAAAAAATGAGCTTGTGAGTGTTAGTGACTCTTCAAGATGGCTAAAGAGAGGAAATATTAGGCCACGAAATGAAGCTGTGTTCTGCTATATCTAGGATAGAAATGTATTCTGGGGAGCAGATGGTGTGTGTCAACAATGCGGGAAGTCTGGTAAGACTGTAGATCATCTAGCAACTAAATGTGAAAAAATGCTAGGCCATGATTATACTAGACTGCATAATGAAGTGGTTAGATGCCTACATCTTCTTCTTCTAAATAGATATAAGTTTAAGTCCTCAAAACGAATAAGGAGCCACTCAGTTCATGAAATTCTTGATAATGAGTATGCAGAGATAAGAGTGGACACCAGAATTAAAACTGATGTTAAAATTCGGAATAACAGACCGGACATATTTATTTTAGATAAGAAGAAGAATAAGATAACGCTCATTGAAGTAGGAATCACTTCCCAAGATTCACTTCAAATAGTTAAAACTGAAAAACTTAGGAAATATGACCTGCTAGCCAATGAGTTGGGTCTTATTTATAGGTGTAGTGTGGAGATAATCCCTTACGTGATGACCTGGGACGGTATTGTAACAAAATACCATAAATCTCATCTTAAAAGACTAGAAATACCCATGAATGCTCTAAATTCAGTCTATAGTACTTAAGAAGACGGTCGAAACAATTTCCTTCGATCGACGAAGAGGACTTGAGTCAGGACTAAATTCCGAAGAAAGCTGGGAGAGAGCGTCAATGGGTGTTATTCTGAGATCAGAGATGCATGAGGAACCAATACCCCCTTTAAAAGAAGCGAAAACAGAGGAAGATGGTGCAAAAAATTTACAACCAAAAAATAAAGCACCCCTTATTTCATAAGGAGGAACCACTTTAGAGGAACCGACCAATAACATAAATGAAGAGTCGGATTTGGTAGAAGAGACAAAAGTGGTTAAAGAGGTAGAAGAAAACATATAAAAAATGTTAAAAATATTTTAACCCAGAATTTTATTAAATATTGTATTAAGGGAGTATTTTTAAGACTTTTATTTTTAATTTGTATAAAAAAATAATTTTGGAATGAAGGGTTGTTTGAAGAGCACAGAGAAAAAAAGATATATGTTTCTTCTTTAATTAGAAGAAGTTTGATATGAAAGGATTTATTGATCTTTAATACCGAGAGGTACAAGAGGAATGGAATAAGTAAGTAACTAGAGAGGAGTTGTTAGCTAATGAGTTAGGTCTTATTTATAAATGTAATATTTGATATCTTATAACTTGGTTTATAAGTTTAATTTTTAGAAATGTATTTTAGAAGTGCCTATGTATTATCATAAATGTAAATGTATATCTAGTTATTAGAGTATATAAAGAGAATCTTAAAACCAATTTATATTTAATTAGGGATTTGTGTAAAGATAATATTATTTCTTTTTATTTGTGAAGAGAATAAAATTTAGAGGAAGTGTTTTCATTAACAGATGGGTTATAGGGAATAGAGAATCGTTTACTACCCATATCTCTAATACACATAAAATCCTAATAACCATATATCTCTAATACACATACATCTCTAATACATCTATATCTCTAATACACATACATCTCTAATACACATACATTATATGGAAAGAAAATAGTAATCAAGCAAATATAAAAAATTTTAAACTTCTAATTTAAGAGAAAAGGCGAACTAAGTTAAAGAATCGGTTTAAAATGAAATAAAATTATAATCTAAATAATATTGAATGGAAGTTGTTGGATTCACAGATTACAAAATATATCATTTGTATAATTGGGTGAGGTTTAGCTACACACCTATAGATGTATAATTGGTTGGGGAAATGTAAAAAATCGATTTTCTATGCTTTGATTAAGAATATTACTTTTTTGATTTGTTCATAAATAAGTCTTATCGACTAAAAAAATGTGTAAAATAGAAACACTTAAACATGTCTGGTGTATCAAAAGAAATATTTGTACTCAATATTGGTAAAAATACATTTTAGTTTATAGTATTTCATTATAAAATAAGTGATAAAATGTTCTTTTACTTCTTTAAAGTTTTCATTTTTAAGTTAAGGATAAATTTGCTTTGGTTTTCTTTGATGTTTTTTTCTAGACGTAAAGAACTGTACAGCTGGATTAAAGTTTTTTTTGGTCTTTTCACCGAGTCTTTGATTTAAATCTTGAATATTAATTAAATTAAAAATATTTTGTATAATCTCATGAAATTTTATACTTTTATTCAAAAGATTTTTAATTGAAATAATTAAGAATTTATACAACTAAGTAAGTAATTAATGTAGCATATCTTTAATTAAGAGCTTCTCATACATACTAAGGGGAAATAAGAAAAACAGAGCAAAAATAGGTGCTCAACTGAACAGAATAAATAGAAAGTGCTTAGAAATAAAGCAATTAGATCAGATGAGGATAAGTATGCAGATTAAAATATGTATAGGTGCTTGTTAGATAATTAGACAATAGAAGAACATAATTCAAATATAATTGATCAACAAAATATACTAGTA
Organism: Hamiltosporidium tvaerminnensis; assembly: GCA_022605425.2. Classification (NCBI taxonomy): domain Eukaryota; kingdom Fungi; phylum Microsporidia; family Dubosqiidae; genus Hamiltosporidium; species Hamiltosporidium tvaerminnensis. The sequence continues at coordinate 760,425 of CM061249.1, forward strand.
AACAGTGCAGATATGGTTTCAAGAGACCAAGTTAAAATATTCAATAATTCTAGAACATTTAATGAAATTTAAGAAACTAAATATTTTGTTTTTCTTATTTAAATTTAAAACAAAGTTGTTTTCCACCAACTTAAAAGCTAGTTTTCCAATAAACATAAAATTAAGCTTAAAGTTTAATTTGAATTTTAAATAAATATCTGATAAAAATAAAGTATACAAAAATAAATTTTACTTAATTTACAAATAAATGAAAAAAGCAATTGTCTTACAAAATCATATCAATAAATTTATTTTAAATTATTTGTTAATAATATCATATTTTTAACAAAGCAAGATGTTTCCTTTTAACCCAAAACAATCCTAGGAACATATTAATAGATATTAAAAACATACTGCTAAGTACATATTTTATTTGTTATGTTGCAGTATATTATATTTTAAACATTAATATAAGAGTATTTACTTATAAAGTTTCTTTTGGTTTGACAATCTTAATTTATCAGTGTGATAAAGTTAGTTTTTAAGTTATCAAATATTGTTTTTATTGACTATAAAATATCGATATGAAAATCGCAAAGATAATGGAAGAAGACAGAAGATCAGTAGAAGAAATAAATGGATATAAAAATAATGAAAAATACAATTTAACGTCATTTAATTGTGATAATAATAGAATAGATATGAGCAGAACATATTATTCTAGTATAAGAGAAAAATATAAGCACATATACAAGATTATATTATTGGTTGTTATTTTAGTGTTTGTTTCAATTTTTACATCAATATATATAATATCTTTGTGGCATATTAATAAAGATATAGAAAAATTTTCTAGTAATATAGAAAATGCAAAAAAAGATTCGGTTTTTTTGTATTTAAGAAGTAATCTTAGTAATATTTTACAAAAAAAATTTTATTTATTGAATTAAACAAAGATATTAAATTAAAAAGAAATATATTTTATAGAGATACTGTATCTTCGAATAAAGAAATATTGAACAAAGACATTCTTAAGTGCTCTAACTTTTTATATTTGAATCTATCAATATTAAAAGAGAAAATAGAATTAAGTTTTTTTTCGAAAATTGGGTTTTACTTTAAAAAGAAGAATTCATTTACACTTTTTATAAATTTAACCGAACATATTATTAAGAGATTTAAAGATACACAAAATGAAAGTAAAAAAGAAACCATAACAGATAAAAATACTGGTAAGACTAAAAAATTTGGGAAAGAAAATAAAGAAAAAAACACGAATCGAAATGAAGGAAATGCTAATATAAAAACCAGATCTGATGTTTCTAATGAAGAAAACCCTGAAACCAATGGGATGAATAAAACATTTTCAGAACAACTATACATCGACATTATAAACCAAAAAACTATATATTTATCTTTCCTAAGTATTAACGATTCGAATAATCGAAGACATCAAGATAAATGTGTATTTAGTGACTATGATTGTAAATATTCTATTGTTGACATTCTTGCATATATAGAGTATATAAGTAGCTGCAATACAGAAATTTATGATAAAATAAAAAATAGTCTAAGAAAATATAAATCAACAGATCATTATGATAATACTAATAGACATAAGAACAGGCTTCAATATTTTATAAAAGATAATAAGGAAGGTATTAATAAAAAGAGTGACCTAGGAAATACTAGTTCTGAAGAAGAAACGAGTGAAAAAGAAACTATAGATGACAATAGGGAAATGAAAGAAAAAATAGAAGAGAAGAATAGAAGCGCTAAAAAAAATATAGATGACAATAGGGCAGTGAAAGAAAAAATAGAAGTGAAGAATAGAAGAGCTAAAAAAAATATAGGTGACAATAGGGCAGTGAATGAAAAGAGAAATATGGAAGATAAAAAAGACACACGGAACAAGAGGAAGATAAGAGTCGTGACAGGAATGAAATACAGGCGGAATATTGGAAATATAAAAGATCGGCGAAATATAAAAGACAAAAAAAGGAAAGCAATGTTAAAGGCACGAAAGACAGCAGAAACATACGAAGTTTGAAAAATAAAAAAATACAGAGAACGATGAAAAACAGGAGAAATAGAAAGAACGATCGAGCGTATAAAAAGAAGAATATTAAAAATACAAGAAACATAATAGACATAGGTAGTAATAATGACAAAAATGTCAATGATTGCAATTCTAATGCCTATAAAAATAAATATGAGAAGAGTGATTTACAAAATATGATTGAAAATTTCAATAATGAAAATACCTATGCGTTATATCCAGAGACAGTAGCAAATCTTAAGGTCTTAAAAGAGGTTCGAGAGGCATTTTTTCAAATACATAAAAAATTTAAAAAAATTTATTCCAATTATAGTTAACAATCTCACCAAAATGAAGATCAAGAACTAAAAATTGCTTTTTCGAAGAACTAGATTTTTAATAAATTTTTAAGTGTTACAAATAAAATTCACAATTCTACAATAAATTTATGGTGAAATCTAGTTCTTCGAAAGAGCAATTTTTAAAAATTTAAACTGATTCGAAATGCTAAAGATCTAAATAATACTTTGAACTCTCAAAAAAATATAAAAACATTGAATAAATGTATTAAAGTGAAATATATTTTGTCTATATTTAATGGTAAATTATAAAATTCCATATACTGATTAAAATTAAACAAATTTTTGTTCTAATAATTGCTTATCGAATAATATTCTTATTTTTAAAATGATAATTAGTTATCTAAGCGTTATTTTCAAATATAATATTATTAATAATAAGTTTCCATTCCAATAATTAAAAAAATCCGTAAAACTAAGTATAAATAAAAAAAGCCAAATATTTTAAAAATATTATTTTATTTTATACTCAGAGTTTGTAATAAACTCTACAAAACACTTTGCCCATTTTTCGTTAAAATTTTTCTTTTCAAAAAACAGCTCTCCCAAATACTTAATATAAGCATTTAACATATAATGTCTTTCCTGTACAACATTATAATTTAATCTATTTAAGCATTTACTAGGAAATTGTGGTAAGGCAGGAATATCTTTTTTCATTTTATAATGAAGTGCTCTGAATTCCGAGTACCTTCTTAATACTCTAGAATGGCACTTTTCAAAATGGTCACTATTTGTTATACAAACAATTTCATAAACCGTACAATTCTTTTCTGGCAAATAAATATGCTTTTGAATTGATATTTCAAAAATATCGCTATTCGTCATTTGATATTCTATATACCAAAGCAGAAACAAATTTATATAAAAATTTACATTGTAAAACGAAATTGAAACTTCTCTAATGAAAAGTAAAACGATGTTTCAAACAAATTGAATTCATCAATATGAACACAAAAACATAATAATAATTTGATAAACAGATAAAACAAGAAGTTGAATTATATCATTTAGAGTAGAATATAAATAATTTATATTAATCAATCATATTAGTCATAAAATTTTTTTATTGGTTAAATATGAATACTCCTTAATGTTTAATTTACCGGTTATTTTTTCTAGTTAATTTTAAATTGGTTTGAGTTAAATTACTATTCTTAAATTTTCTTTAAATGAAAAATATTATATCTTTTAATAAACGGTTCAAATGTTTATTATTTTATATATCATCAGTGGAATAATCTTATAGTAGCTTAAAAAAAATATTTTTTTAAAATATTTATATTTAAATATATCTCATAGAATAATCTCAACCTTTGATAAAAAAATTTTATTTTTAAAATATTTATTATTTTATACTTCAAAAACAGAATCATTGATAGAATCTTCTTTTTGATCAAAAAGCTTATAAAATTTAGAAAGGGAGACATTAAATATGATTAAAGAATAATAATAACGTTCTATTTCTGACATTTCATCAATTTTAAATATCTCAGATTTAATTTTAGTATTTTTACTTTTTTGTATGGAAATTATTTCATTTTGGTTTTCTAAAATAAACTTTTCTAAAATTTCTTTATCTAAATTAGAAACGAAATCGCGTAAGACAGAAAACACAAAACACTCAAAAATATTTTGAGTAGCTTGATTGTCAGAATATAAATTTGTGTCCTCAATTGAATATAAATATTTTATAGTGTATGGTAGTTCTTCTTCAAATATTTTATAATAAAGATAAAATTCTTCTTTAATAGTATGTTTAAGAAGAATGGCTATTTCTTCTCTAAAATATTGTATTTTTTCTTGACATTTAGTTTTTCTCATTCGTAAATATTTAAATTTGATTTTGTTGAGTTCTTCAAAGGTGAAATACGGAAATGTTTTTAAAATAAATTGGTTTTTGAAAAATGTGGTGGGTTTATGATGAATTACATCAAATATTGACTGTAAAGTATAATTTTTGAGTTCTGTATTGAGATTATTACACTTGGAAATATATTCTTCATCCTGCTGTTCAATAAAAAAATCATTGGCTGTTTTTATTTCTTCAAACAATGTTATTATTGTCTCAAAATTTATATTTTTAAATTTTTCTGTTTGATTCTGTAAGAAATCAATAAAATCAAACGGTTTTATTTGGTCTTCAATAATTCTTAATTCCTCTTCAATTTTTTCTTTTTCTATAATTTTATTTTCTATTTCTTCGGAAATAGAATTAAATTTAGAAAGTTTTTGCTCACTTAATGCTAAATCTTCATACTCATTATATATTTCATCCACAGTTCTATCAAGCTCCTTTCTTAAAATTTTCATGGTACTTTAAAAAAACAATAATTACAAAAATCTTTTATGATGAAACATTCTTACATGACAGATTTAAAATTTACAAGCCGCATTAGCTCAGTTGGTAGAGCGCCAGTCTTGTAAACTGGAGGCCAGTGGTTCGAATCCGCTATGCGGCTTTTTTAAAACATTAAATTTTGATGTAAACAATTAATTGTTTCACTTTTCTAAAACTAGTACTTCTATTTAGATGCATAAAAGATCATTTATTAATTTAGTTATGTCCCGACGACGAAGACTCACTTCGAAATGTTTAACTGGTTAAAAGAACATAAGACACCACTAAGAGTGTACCAATTAAAATACGTCGCTTTCTATTTGTCATAAATCTTATACAACCAATAATAGTGCGTAGGACGTACATAAAACAATTAAAAAGATTCTATTAGTTAAAAAAAAATATTTGAAATAAACATTGTTAAAATTGTTCCCAGATTTTTTATTTATTAAGGATATCATGAGAAATTTATTTTTTAATTTTTCTAACGTTTTCATTTTATAAAAAAATTACATCACTTGCTTGGGTTTTTTATAAGCAGTTTACGGTTGTATATAAAATTGTATTATAAGATTGATGCTTTCCTACCATTTTTCTGTGTAATAAATTTATATTATCAATAATGATTGTATAAAAAAATTTTGCTTGATAGCTTCATGGAACTTTATCAAAATTAAATCAAAAGATTTTGATAAAAATGATTAAGAATTTATACAAAAAATAAATTAAATAATACATCATATAGTATAAAGAACAGTATTTTCAGTAAAGAAACTTCTTCATCTGGAGAAATTTCTTCGCGTAAAAAAACAGAATTGAATAAAAATAGGTGGAAAGTGTACAGACTAAACATAAAATAAATTCCGAGCTGAAGCTCTGAAAAATTGAACTTAAATGAAAAAAGAGAAGAAGAATATGCTAATTGAAAAATATCCTAAATTTTATTGAGAAATGTATGAAGCCTACTAAAAATGTGATATGAAAGATTGAAAAATATAATAAAAGCAGATTAAGTGAGATTTAACATTTTTTTGTGTTTTTTTGGGAATTATGGCTTAAATAATGAACTCCAATATTATTTTCGGGATTTTTTCTTATGAATGTAAAGGAAAGTTTATTTCTACGAGCTTAATATCTAGTTTTTAAATGAATAATCCGTTATCAATATTAAAATGTTTATATAACTCAAATAAATAAAATTCTAAAAAAATAAGTAATTTTTTAAAAAATTCATAGTCAAGCGAGTAACAAGAAAGATGGTGCAAAATTATAAAACTCAAAATAATAAATACTTTATTTAGATCGAAGAACCACATTAGATTAACCGACAATAAACATAAATTAAGTGACGGAACAAGAATAAGAAAAGATGGGGGTCAAAGAGGTAGAAAAAAATATATATGTGTGATAAAAGGTTTTAACCTTGAATTTTATAAAATGAATTTTAGTAAATAAAATAATCTGTTTAGACTTTACTTTTTGAATGTATAGTTTTAAATGCGAAATTCATTTCGTTATTTTTTCATATCTGGAGAGCTTATCACTATAGTAGTAATTTTAGACAGTACAAGGTTGTATTGTTTCTAATCAGTTTAACTGTCTTCTATAACCGTGTTTGAATTTACTTTGGATTCATTTAAATATTAACTAAAGTTATCTTTAATCAAAATTTTTTGTATTTTTTTAAACAGAGCCACATGCTGTATTATTTTAATAACATTAAGTAGGTTCTGGTTTAACATAAGTAACTATGCCTCTTCCAAGCACATCATCGGTGATCCTTAAAATACCTACATCCCAAAGTCTTTCATCAAAAAGTGAGTCGGATTTAATTGCTGGATGAGGCAGTTACCAGGTGTTTGTTAATTTTCGTTATTTGGGGTGTGATTTGTAACTGAAATCATCTCTGAGCCCCACTAGATCATTAGCGTTCCCACTTAATCCACATATTCTTAACACAATAAACGCCCACCCGAGATTTATCTAGGCGATTTAGATCGAATTCATTTAGACAGTGCAATGTCATACCGACAACTATAACCTGCCACTTAGACTTACTAGCTTCAAAGGGGTTTTTTTTTATATCCCCACGAGTGCATAGTATTTAAACCCAAGTGAGCATGGTTGGTTCTCCATGCTTTTACATGGAAATTACCTACATTCAGCTGCGGTCTTCCATTAGGTTACATGAAAAACCAAAAATAAATGGTTAGAAAAAGTTTCGCTAATTCTTCGACCATCTCATATAAACTTTCATGTAAGAATCGAAGATGTGGGGTGGTTTTATTCCCACTAAAAATCAAATCAATATTTCATCCATCAATACCGCATACTTTTTGCCAAGCAGAAATTTTTTATCTAGTTATCCCTTATCCACCTTATGATTTGATTATAAATATTAAAAATAATATAATTGAGAAAGAGATGCAAATAGTCAAGGGAATTTTATTGTTTAAATAGAAGATATCTAAGTTACATGGTTTAAAGAAATAAAATTAAAAATCTAAAAAACTAATTTTTAATATATTTTTCGTAAACAAACTGTATAAATATTATCATATCATTCTCTAGTCATCTAAATAATATTTAATTCTGATTATTTTTGGTATAGATATGCCAATAAAGTTCTTTTTCTACATTGTTTTATTAATTTAATACCTTTTAACAGCTGATAGTTATATAAAATGCAAAAAAATAACACAATTATAATTGTTTTAATATTATATAGAATAGAAATGTGGATGGGAAATAACCACATAAAAAACTTTCTGCTTGGCAATGAGTATATGAAACTGATGTGAGGTCATTGTTTGGATTTTTGGTGGGAATAAAACCACACTACATCTTCGGTTGTTCCATGGGAGTTTTTATGAAGAATAGAGGTCTCAGAAATAGAGAAACTTTTTCTGGAAATATATTTGTAGTTTTTTATGTAACCAGACCGCAGCTGAAATTGTAGGTAATTGCCATGTAAAAGCATGGAAACCTAGCCTCGCTCACTCGGGTTAGGAGATTTAACGCCTAGGAGATTTAAATTAAAACCCATTAAAAGCCGGGAGAGCTAAGTAGCAGGTTATACCTGTTGGTATGGCATTGCACTGTCTAGGTGGACCCATGTAAATCTCTGGAATATAGCTTAGCTAGAAGTTTATTGGGTTCAGAAAGTGTAGAGTAAGTGGGAATGCTGCATAGTCTTGGGGGAGCCCAGGGGGGGGGCTTCGGCCTTCGATCACACTCCATGCAACGGACATTAATGAACACCGGACAATTGCCTCGCCTATTAATTAGGTTTTACACACCTGGTAAATGAAAGGCTTTGGGATGTAGGTATTGCAGGGGTTACCGATGGAGTGTTGGGGTAGAAGTCATTTATGTTAAACCTAGAACTGCGTTAATGTCATGAAAACAAATATAACACTTGCCACTATTTTAAAAAGATGTGATACTTTTAAATAAAGTATATAGAATAGAAAATTCTAAAAAACACTAAAGCTATAAAAATAATTTATATTCATGAGTATATAATCGGAGTATAAAATTTAAAACAATTTAAATAGTTTAAAGAAATTAAAAATAACTTAAAAATTGAAAAGAAAATCTTTATTGTAAAAATCATGTTATTGAATCCGACACATGTCACCAGCACGTCTCCTGAATGAGAAAGTTACCTGCCCTTTTAGCTTCCTCTTCTGCTTGTCGTTTAGCTTCCTCTTCCTTCCTCTTCCTCTTCCTCTTCCTTTTCCTTTTCCTTTTCCTCTTGCTCTTCCTCTTGCTCTTCCTCTTCCGCTTCCGCTATCCTTTTAGCTTCCCCTGTTCCTGATCCCGTTTCTGATCCTGCTCCTGGTTCTGTTCCTGGTGGCGGTGGTGATGGTGGTGATGGTGATCGTGGAAGTGGTGATGGTGATCCTGGAAGTGGTGATCCTGGTAGTTTTGTTGTTTGTGATGGTGTTTGTGATGGTGTTTGTGATGGTGTTTGTGATGGTGTTTGTGATGGTGATCGTGATGGTGGCGCTTGTGGTGATGGTGATCGTGATCGTGGAAGTGGTGATGGTGATCCTGGAAGTGGTGATCCTGGTAGTTTTGTTGTTTGTGATGGTGTTTGTGATGGTGTTTGTGATGGTGATCGTGATTGTGGCGCTTGTGGTGATGGTGATGGTGATCGTGGCGCTTGTGGTGATGGTGATCGTGATCGTGATCGTGATCGTGATCCTGGAAGTGGTGATCCTGGAAGTGGTGATCCTGGTAGTTTTGTTGTTTGTGATGGTGTTTGTGATGGTGATCGTGATGGTGGCGCTTGTGGTGATGGTGATCGTGATCGTGGAAGTGGTGATGGTGATCCTGGAAGTGGTGATCCTGGTAGTTTTGTTGTTTGTGATGGTGTTTGTGATGGTGTTTGTGATGGTGATCGTGATTGTGGCGCTTGTGGTGATGGTGATGGTGATCGTGGCGCTTGTGGTGATGGTGATGGTGATGGTGGCGCTTGTGGTGATGGTGATCGTGATGGTGATCGTGATGGTGATCGTGATGGTGATCCTGGAAGTGGTGATCCTGGTAGTTTTGTTGTTTGTGATGGTGTTTGTGATGGTGTTTGTGATGGTGTTTGTGATGGTGATCGTGATGGTGGCGCTTGTGGTGATGGTGATCGTGATGGTGATCGTGATCGTGGAAGTGGTGATGGTGATCCTGGAAGTGGTGATCCTGGTAGTTTTGTTGTTTGTGATGGTGATCGTGATTGTGGCGCTTGTGGTGATGGTGATGGTGATCGTGGCGCTTGTGGTGATGGTGATGGTGATCGTGGCGCTTGTGGTGATGGTGATCGTGATGGTGATCGTGATCGTGATCCTGGAAGTGGTGATGGTGATCCTGGAAGTGGTGATCCTGGTAGTTTTGTTGTTTGTGATGGTGTTTGTGATGGTGTTTGTGATGGTGATCGTGATGGTGGCGCTTGTGGTGATGGTGATCGTGATGGTGGCGCTTGTGGTGATGGTGATGGTGGAGAAATGATTGAGCAAGAAGTATAAAATACAAAGGCCACAAATTCAATTGCTTTATATTCAGAAAGAGGTTTATAACCTTCAAACTCAAGATTTCGTCTACTCTCTTCCTCTATTTTATTATTATTATTAACACGCAATGTGCTTACCAAAATCTTTTTATCATCTTTTACTTCAATATAACATGTTTTTTGCTTTGATTTATTCGAAATGCCCGCAGAAATGACATCTGATGTAAGCTTCAAGTATGATCTGAACTGGTTTTTTCTCTTCAAAAAAAGACCAATTTTAACCAAACTTCCTACATCATCTGCTTGTTTTTTCAACTTGGTAATGTCAACGTTAAAATTCATAGAGAACATTTTAGTATCACCAAACTCAGAAAATTTGATATCTTCGTATTTCTTATTGGCTATAGCGTTTCCAAGCTTCTTTTTTGCTTCACTAGCTTTAATCAAAATTCCGGATTCATATGCTTTCTTGCCGTCTTTTTCATCTAAATAAAAACAACAAGTGTTTGACGCAACAAGACTCTGATGTATCTCTTTAAAATGTGGATTTTTCTTAACAGTTTCAAGCTCATCAACAAAAGACTTAAGCATTTTGTTTGCACGATGCAACGAAAACATTAAAAAAGTAGCCCCCATAATCATAATAAATGTGCATGCTGTAAATATCACAAAAATTATTTTTCTTTTTCGAATTGTATCCATGGGATGCAGATTTTTTCTATTTAAATAGTTTTAAAGGAGATTTCAATTAACTAAATATAGTTAAAACGAAAAAAATCATTTCCATTATAGTAAATTTTTAAAATAATTAGATATTTTTATATTTTTTTGAAAAATTATTGATTTTAAAAACAGATTTCTATTTTAGATTAATTATTTTTAAATAAGATATTAGCTAATTTATAAATTTAGAACAATAAAAACAAAAATTCGTTGATTTAATAAGTCTAAGACTGTTATTAGAATTCCCAAAGCAGAATTTTAAAGTTGTAAATTTTGAAGCTGTATTTAGTTAAATATTTTCTGAGTCGACTGAATCAATTAAAAATAGTTGTTGAATTTATTATTGGTCGCTTCAAAATCATTAATTTGATTTTTATCAAATTTAATTATCCTTAAAAAGTATTATTATAAAAAATTTTACCAAAAATATTAGTTGTAAAAATTAAATAAAGGAGAGCATTTTGATTTGATTTATCCTAAATACTATCAAATTATATTTTAAAATAATCAACAAAAAAAATATTTTTAAGTTGCTTGTATTACCGAACTTTACTAAGTTAATTCCCTCAGTTAAAGACCATTTGTATTAAAGATAATTTTTTCAATCATAAATAATGTTTTTATAGCACTTTTTTTTATGTATCGCTTTTTAATAAAAAAATTGTATTTTTCATTGATACTGGTTTTTATATGAAAAAATTTTTAAACAATAAAATTCATTAGCATACTATTTTTTAGAACTGACCTTTTTAGAATCAAAAATGGTTTTTTGCAAATAAATATATTTTCTTAATAATTTCTATCTAAACTACGACGCAAATGTTATGTTTAAGCTATATTGTAACTTCTATTTTTTTATATTTTCACCTCCAAAAATAGAAATATCAAATATTTTGATATAAAATTAGAATTAAAATTTTTCTGATTTATAATTTGGATTCTAGATTTTAAAACAAAATGTAATTAATTGGATATTTTTTTTAACAAATCAATTTTTTATTTGGAAAAGGAAAATTATATAAATAAAAAAATTCTTTTATATATTGTGGTTCTAATCTACTTAAGAAATGAGCAAATTGGATTTCTTTAGAATTGAAAATAAATAAAATTTTAGTTAAGTGTTTCAAATTCTAGTACTTTTTTATAATTTATTTAAAATAATATAATTTGTTAATTTTTGATCAATTTTAAAAAAATTCAAATTGATTTTATTCTTCAGAAAATAAAGTCATTGTTATTGATCTGTTATCAAACATGTTTTTTTCTTTTAAAATGCTTGCTACTGATATATTTCTATCTAAAAAGTCACAAAATATCAAGTAGCAGTATTTTTACGAATTTCAATTACTTAAATTGCTATTCTCCTTATAGAAACAAAAAATTGAAATTAATATAATTTCAAAAGAAGTTATACTGTACTTTACTATTTTAAACGCCAATTTTATCATTATATTCGTTATTCTAATAACGTTAGACCATATAAAAGAATCAGACATAAATATATTTAAATGATAGGAAAAACCAATTTTTATGTATGAAGTTACAAAGAACCTTAAAGAATTAAAATAAACATCAAGACAAAACAGCCTATATTCTAAAATAATATTTTTTCAAATAAACTCGAAAATCTTGTAAAATTTATAATATTGATCAAATTTTACTGAGCTATTTTGTAGTTAAAAAATTACTTCTTTATTTTTTCGAGATTTAAAATACTAGAACACAAATAAGAACAAAGTACATAGCTTTTGTCACTTGTTGGTTTTTCTTAATATTGAATATTTGTCGAGTGAGTTTTAAGTACAATTGTAAGCAACTATTTAATTGAAGTGTTAAAGTGACCAATCAACACCAAAATCCCTTTTTTCAATACAAGCATGAAAATTTCGTGCAAACCGAATAAAACCAAATTTTTAATGTTTATTAGAAGCTTGTACGTAAAAACCACATAACATGTGAAAAATCAGAGTATATACGTATTATGTTTGAATTTACAATATTATCTTGGTTTTAATACTGTGTATTACAAAAAAGTGTTTATCCTTCAAGCAATAGCTATTTTATTTGGAGTTCAATCCGTAGTCTAAACGAGAAATATATTTTTGCTTTACTCTATAGAATAGAAAATAAAATAACTTATAAAATGTTTTTAAAATTAATTGCAATGAAAATTCAAAATATATATACTAGAGGTTAAGCTCGTAGAAACGAACTTTCTTTTATTTTCCTAAGAAAATAATCCCAAAGTTCATTATCTGAGCCAAAGTTTCTTAACATTTTTAATAAAAACTTTATACTCTCACCTAGTCTATTCTTCGTATATTTTCTAGTGTTTCATTTTTGATTATTTGCCGCTCTTAAGAATTCTCAATAAAATCTAGGATATTTTTTAATTAGCTTATTCTCCTCCTTCTGTTTTATTTACTTTTAATTTTTTAGAGCTTCGGCTCGACATTTTATGCTTGTTCTTTTCACCTTCCACTTATTTTTAATCAATTCTGTCTTTTTTCGAATAATTTTCTTTATCCGGAACAAATGTTCTTTTAACTATTCATTCATATTTGGAACCACAGCCCTGTGCGGGCCTTGGCATCCCTTAGTAATACCACCCACTGGTCTTTTTCCAGTTTGTTTGTTTACCTATCGGGTTTCGTAATAAGGTGGTTTTAAGGGTGGATTGTTAGATCTAAGCCCAACTCCAACATGAGGATCAGCCCTTTTTAGGTGCCTCTTACGAAAGCAGATATTACTCCAAGTCAATTCTGCTCCCTGCATGGTAGGGAATCTTTTAACTAATGCTTTTTTTTATCTATTTATTGTATAAATTCTTAACCATTTTTATTAAAAATCTTTTGATTTAATCAAATATAAAGTTCTATGAAGCTATTCAAGCCATATTTGTGTTACGCAATTATTATTGAGAATATAAATAAATTGCATGGAAGAACGGCAAAAAAACATCATTTGTATCATAAAATTTTTTATGCAACTGTAAATTCGTAGAAAAGAAATCAGAACAAATTAATTTAAATTTTTTTTCAAGAATGAAAACTTAAGAAAAATAAAAAAACAAATTTATTATGTTATTCTTGATAAATATTACAATCTGGAAACGATTTTAACAATGTTTAGTCAAAATTTTTTTAACCAATAGAATCTTTTTAATTGTTTTCTGTTCAGTTCTACTCACTATTATTTGTTGTGTATGTTTTAAAAACAAATAAAAAGCGACATATCTTAATTGGAGCACGCCTATTGGTATCTTATATTTTTTTAACCAATTAAACATTTCGAGGTGAGTCGTCATCGTCGGGACATTACTGAATTATATAAATGATACAGTATATCAAAAAAAAATCCAGATACTTAAAAAATACTGAATTTCATATCTTTTTAGTGGAATTTTAACTGGGTTTATAGATAATGACTTATAATATTGTATACCTATGTTGCTCTTTAGTAGTTTGTTCATAATCTCTAGTTATACATTTTAACAAATATCTTTTTAAATTTCAAAAAAAACAGAAACCGAAAAATTATTAAATGTGACGGGCCAATAAACCCCCCGTGTCCAATAGAACCCCGTTATTTCTTATACATTTTTAATCTTGATAGCGCCCTTTATTTTTTCAAATAGCCTTTTAAGTTCTATACCCTTATAACCTATTTATTTCCCTTATTCCTATACATATTCTTATTTTAGTTTCTTTCCAATATTTCTTATTCATCCTTTCTTAACATTTCTTTTGTATAAACAAAGGATGTGTTAATTATGAATAAAATATCCAATAAAATTTATATTTTTCTTTTCAGTTCTTTTTTTGCTTTTTTCAGTTATTTGCATTTGTTAGTATTCGTAAGGCAAAAATTCGTTGTAAATTTGATACAGACACTAAACAACATGAAATTGTATATACATTTATTTAAAGCTCTCATATTATTTTTTTTTCTAAGTTTTCATTCTAAATATATAAAAATATAATGTAACCAAAATGCCAAAGATTGTAAGTTGTAAAAATAGGCAAGAAAAAGAAATTCTTATAGCATATTAATAAACCGGTCCGCATCCAGCTTAGTATTCCAAAGAAGAAAAGAGGTTGTTGAGGCAGAAGGCAGAATATTTTACTTTGTTCAGAGATGAGATTTGTTTTAAAAGGCGCGATCATCTAATAAGAGCCGTTTTTGGATTTGAAACTGCCTTGATTAAACAAATTATTCAAACATAGCATGCTGTTGCACACACTGGAGTAAATAAAATGATGGCTTTGATTGTAAAAAATATTATGGGATTCCCAAGGCATAGAAAAGAGAGTATGTAAAAGACTGTGAAGCATGTAGTCGATTCGATTCTCCAAAAATAATTCAGCCAATATATATAAATCATATTACCAAAAAATATGATCTTTTTATGATGGATTGTGTAGATTTCAGGAGATACAGTGATCAAAATGATCAATATAGCTAGATTATTAATATAATCGGCACATAAACAAAACATCTCTGGTGCTTTAAGCTGATTAAAGAGACTTCGGAATAAATAAGAGATTCATTAAAATTTTTATTTGACAACTTTGGTGTACCGGTGGCATTACAATCTGATAACGGAAGAGTTTAAAAATACACTAATTGAAGCCTCTTTAACAGTTCTTAACATCAAAATTATACATGAAAGACTACACAATCCAAAGGCGCAAGGTCAAGTGGAACGTAAAAATCAAACGAAAAAAAGATGGCTAGCGAAGAAATTGCATGAAACAGGTGATCGAAAGTGAATGGAACATCTTAATAATGTTGTTTATGCATATTACAGAACAATACATTGTGCAAAAAACAAATCTACATTTATGCTTTTCTTCGCACAACCAGGTTTTAAAAATCCCCTTTCTAGAAGCATAATAGTTGAAAACGAAACCAGTACGATGGTGCCTGCTATTGATGTACATCTTGATATAGTTTTTTTCGAAGAAAATGCAGCGGATACAGAATGGTACCTAGAAATTGCCTTGATGTAACATGAAAAATTTATTGAAACAGTAACCAACACAACCACTAATAAAGCTGATGATCTCGGAAGCGATATTATGATTCCTTCAGATGTTGCTAAGCATTCTAAAAATTATAGAGAAAGAATTTTAGAAAGCAACAATTCAAATAAACTCAAGAGAGATTTGTCTATTGGAGATCAATTTTTAATAAAAAAAGACTTCGATATGAATACTAAAACTAAAAAAGCGCCCTTTGAATCTTTTTACGATATTTCGGTTTATACAGTTACCGCTATTTGATGAACAACATGATTGAAGTAAAAAACAATGATGGTCACACAAGAACGGTTTTTAGAGGCGTAATAAAACGTATTTAATTTAATTTACATTGCAATTAAAATAGGCTTTTTTTTAGTCTTATCATTAAAGTTTTTATTTTTATTCTAGTAAAACTTGAAATATTTTTTTTTGGCGTGAATTCAGGTTAAAAACTATATAAGCACTTTTAAAGAGACCCCCTATTAAATTTAGAAAAAATCACTTCCTTTTTTCAATACATGGCCTAACCCAAAATATATCAAAATAACCGGGGTTGTATAAATCATTAGAAAATAGAGGAGGCAGTATATAGGAAATAACGGGGTGCTATTGGGCATGGGGAGTTTATTGGCCCGTGACATTAAATAATAATAAATGTCGCGATTCATAATGCCCCCCATGTCCTTTGTGCCCGTTACTACCAATACCCCCCCTCTTTATTTTGAATATATTTATAAACCCCATAGTTTCTATTCATTCATATTTAACGTCACCAAATTAAAATATGAAGTATTTTGTTTCTAAATATAATAGGGGTCAAGTGAAAATGAATGTTTGTATACTTTTACTTTTATTTTTCCTCCAAAAATATTTATCGTAATCAACTTTGAAAATAAAACCATTTCCTGCTATCTTAACACTTCTTATTGATAAAATAACACATATTTAAAAAAGAAAAGAATAAAATTAAATTTATTTTACTATACCTTTCTAAACAGTTCTTTTTTAGCATTAACATTTTATAATTCTACCATACTATTAATAAAAATATGTGTTTCTGTGAAGACAGAATCAAAAAAAAAAGAATCAAACGAAGCGCGTTTAGCCCTGTAAATATGTCAAAATCCTTTTTTTTATCATCACCTTATCATCAATAAGAAGATTCCTTATTGTTTTATTTGAATCTTTACTTTCTATGATTATTTTTTTATGTTTTTCAAAATGTTTACATACTTCCGTATTGGTTTCAAACTTTTTATCAATTTTAAAAACATTAATTGTTGAAGATAAAGCAAGACATCTAGGCTCATACACTCCATTATACATTTCAGACGCAACCTCTTAATTTCACTGTGTCTTTATATCCTGGATCATAATTCCTTGTTGTTAATGCCTCAGAACTAATTTAGTCAACAAATACTAAATCATCTTTTGGTTCCTCCGTCACTATACTACCAGAGGGAGAGTTTCTAAATCCAAGTTGACTATTAAAAGTTAAAAAATGAATTATTTGAAGCACTATGTATTTTTCTATTATAAGCCTACATAACATCATTTTTAAAAACGATCTATATTTTTGTAGCAGTAACATATAACTTTTTTGGATAACTATATTTTAATGTTTGATTCCTCCATTCAATTTGTCCCCGAGCCTTTGTATTATGTGGTCTTCCATATATAATTTGAATGTTAACAGCAGTTAAGTATCTTTCCAGTATTTCATTTACGAATTCTTAATCATTTCGGATTTAATCGCTACTGAAATACCAAAATTAACAAAAATAAACTATAATGAATCTTCTGCGAACTGTGAAGTCTTGTTGATCGTCTTTAACATCCAGAAATGCGTTGTATAAGTGTCTATTATGTTCCAAGTTGAATAATCTCATCATTTTGCTCAGCGTATCTTCTAAGATGTTCACAATCAATCATAAATAAATTATATTATTTTTGTAAATTTATTCATTGGTAAGAGGCATTTCTCGGAAATTTGTTTCCTTATAACATGTTATTGCATTTTAAAACATTTATTCAGTCGATAATATCAAACAATAGCAAGCCGTAAAACTTTGCATTGAAACTATTTGTATATGTATTTCTTGGTAATCGATTTGCTTCAAAGACTCTAATCCGACTATATAAATATAGAAATATCATAGGAGCAATAAAGGTGGAGTAAATACGTAATAACCCGGAAATTATAGGATATAAATATAATAAAAATAACATATATCTCAATAAATAAAGGGTGTTATTAATATATAAAACTGCATTAAAAATAACGGGGCACTAAGGATTGTGACAATAGATAATAATTTCAATTTATGTTGTGATGTTATTTTGGAGAGCATCTTATTTTGTAAAAAACGAGTTTCTCCTGTTTATGTGCTTTTTAGTGAGAATACTTCGAAAATACATACTTTATACATTAGTCATGTACTTTTTTCCATATAGGCTTGGTTTTATTTATGTTTCCACTCTTCATAGTATATATTGGCCTGTATATTGCGTTAAAAATCTGTTATCATAGTCGAAACAATTTAATCTAGTATATTACACTTTATGTTTACTCGAGGTCTAATGGTTATATGTTGACTCAATATTCTTAAAGATTCGATTTAGTCTATTTACCGCGGAATTTCATTTGCAGAAAAATTCATAATTTCACACATGTTTTTCTTATGTCGATGCGTGTTGCAGTATGTGTCAAAAAACATGACACAGGGAGGCAAATGGTAAATTTACACTGTCTCACTTTCATTTGATTTTCCTTCGATTTCTGGGCATTTGTGCTCCCTTTTTAACGCATTGATAGTAACATCCAACTAAATTTCCCATTAAATGCCTCAGATTCAAGCTCGACTTTTTCTATGCTTTTTTTTAATTTCTTTTTTCTCTCCAAGAGCACGGATATAAGCCATATCTGGTTTATGGCTTTTAAGGTGCCTAGTATTGAACATAATTCTATCACCCGAATTCCTTTCAAAGTGCCAGAAGTATGTAGACTGGTCATTCAATCGCCTGATCTAATCGAATAATTAATGAGGCTATAAAACGAGCGCTGGCATCAAAAACCCATACCGCGCTAGTCTGGAAATTATTATTTCGGGGTAAGTAATTGTTGTTATAAACGGTTCATTAAGGGGATGTCTCTTTCATCGGTATTAAATTTGGAACGAACAAGTTTAATTCTTTTGAATTTTTTTTCGAATTTTTTATAACACTTTTTCTATTTCCTTGAATAATTTCATTGCCTAATTTTCTCTCTCTTCTGATTACATTTTTTTATAAAATAATTATTTATAAAAAATGCCTAATAATGTTAGCTTATTAATAAAAAATCACAATTTAAATTTTTGTCTTGCATTTATTTATTTCAAAAAATTCTAACCTTCGTTTCTATGTTTAGATCAATAAACAAGAAAGATATTTTTTCATCTCTTAAAAGGATAAATTTAGAAAAAGAAAAAATTATAGAAAAATATAAATCATCCGTAAAAGACAATACATACGAACAATTATTTGAATTTGAAATCGAATTTCCTGAAAATAAAAAAGTTTTAAATCTTACAAAAAAATACGCTCTTCATAATTATATCAGGAAAAGTGATTCAAAAAAACTTGAAAAATTACTTTATAAAAATTTACATTTAGATGAATTTTCTTTGTTTCTTTTGATAGAAAAAATAATAGATTCTAAAAGATATATATTGGCTATAAAATTACTGCATTTTACTAAAAATAACCATATGTCCTCTGTTAAATACTATGAACTTAAACGAAGAATTTATAAAATGTATTTTCAAAAGGAAAAAAATACCATATAGTACCTACAAAAAAGACCCTTTAAAACAATTTATAAATATCATTTCTTAAAAAATATCAATTTTTTTTTCAATTATCTTTTTTCTGCAAATATTGTGATTTCTAAGGATTGAAAACATATTTTTATTTTTGAATATTTCTTATCTTTAACTATTTTTTATTGTAAAGATTAAACTAGCATTCCTAATTTCAATTTATTATCATAAAATTTTAATTTTTATTTTTAAATATTTTTTGTCTTTAGATGTTTTAGAATAAGTAAAAACAAGATAATATTAGATTTTTAGACTTAACTTGCATTCGGAATTAATAAAAAGTGAACGATCGTATTTCTACCGCTATTTTATTTATATTAATTTTAATACAATAAATCTGGATTTTACTTCTAAAATCTTATATTCTATGTGTAATTTATCATTTTGTGTATTTTTTTGGTTCATAATTTATCTCTTCACAAAGCTATAATTGATTATTTATTAAATTTCCGTTTTTTTGTTTTTACTAATTAAACACGAAGATATCTTTTTAAATTTTTAAATTAAGATAAAAATAGTAAATTTTATATTTGCCACAAAACTTAAATGAAATACAAATTTTTATAAGAAAAACTACTGTAATTGAAAGCTCAAAAAATATTTGGCATTTATATTTTCATACTAAATAATGTAATATATTCGATTCCAGTGTATCTAAATTGCTTTAAAATGAAAATTATAATTAATAATATTATTGATAGTTATCTTTGCATATAAGTAACTTTTAGAATGACAAAATGTTTTAATTTTTGTGCTGAATCAACAAAGTGTAATATATTTGTAAAATCCTATTCAATAAATCTGATACATATTTCACTAAAAGAATTAAATATTATGAATCTATATTTATTATTTGTCATTTCATCCACTTTAATTTTTTTATACTAATAATCTATGAAAAAATAATTACTTGTAAAGAATTGGGTAATATTTATAGATGCAGTATAGAAGTAATTCAGTATGTGATAACATGAGATTATATTGCTATAAAAACTATATTATTTATTCTTGAAAGTGTGTTTTGGTCGTAATATATCATTCAATTAAATTAAAAATACTTCAAAACATTATTCATTTATATTTTGATTTTAAAGTAGAATTTTAGCCACACTATTGCCAAGTTTTTAAAGAAACCCGCAAAATCATAAAAGAAGTTGTATTACTCAAAACATTTTTAAATAAATGCCACTGAAATTTGGTCGAGAAAGATATGTATTGTGTTTTTACAATTAAATACCTACTCGTTTATAATAATATGCGGAATTTTTGTTGGCTAAAATAGGAAAATATTAATTAATATAAAGAATATTAATTAATATAAAGAATATAAAGAATATAAAGAATATAAAGAATATAAAGAATATAAAGAATATAAAGAATATAAAGAATATAAAGAATATAAAGAATATAAAGAATATAAAGAATATAAAGAATATAAAGAATATAAAGAATATAAAGAATATAAAGAGAAATAAAGAAATATAAAGAGAAATAAAGAAATATAAAGAATATAAAGAATATAAAGAATATAAAGAATATAAAGAATATAAAGAGAAATAAAGAAATATAAAGAGAAATAAAGAAATATAAAGAATATAAAAGATACGCAAATAATGTTACATTACACCAGAAAAAATAGATTCAGCTTTTAAATGCGTTTTTTAAGTAAAAATTATACTAAGACATATTGTAATGGAATACAATTAGCTTATATAATTTAGATTGTCTTGATACATATATAACTCTTTATAAACAGAACTTTACATTTATAGCACTTTATCCATAATCCGTTTTTGTTTCTAGAGTATCATAGGGTAAAATATATGTTCATTATCAAAGTTTTTCTTTGAAAAAAACCGAAAGATTTTTTGATTTTGTTCTTATAATATTGAGAAAAGTATATCTAAGATTTAATCTAAAAATATATTTAATAAAAATAATTTTACGATAAAACATTTGAAAATATTAAGAAATAAAGAAACATGAGTCGAATTTAAAAATGGTACATTTGAATTCTAAATTATCAAAACGGCTTTTTATTAAAACGCCAATATAACATATAAATGAAAACAGTCCATTTTTTTTTAAATTCAATATTGTTATAATAATAGAATATGATTTCACAACCAAAATTTATTATTTTGAACATTTTTCAACAACCAATTATTTATCTCATTTGGTTTTTTCAAAAAATCGTATTTCGTGATTGGTTTAAAGAAATAGAAAATATCAAAAATAAATTTTTAAATATTTCATTATTTAAGTAAATATAGCAAATATTTCGCTTGTCTTTAAAGCAAATACAATAATTTATTTACATTTTTTACGAAAAATATAAATGTAAATTACGGAAGAAAGACCGCTATTTATAAAAAAACGTGTAACCACATTTTAATATTTAAAAATTATTTCTTACTTAAAAAAAATCGATATTAGTTATTTAAATTATTACCCTTAATGGAACAAAAGATGGATGCTTTGAGCATAAGACCCTGTCAAAATATAAACCAACTTTTTTTTGATATCAAGAATCCGATTGTACGATTAAGAGGCTTTGTTTATAATATCAGAGTTCGGGGTAAAAGATCATTTCTTGTTTTAAGACAGGGTATTGAGACAGTACAATGTATCTATTCTAAAGGAGATGGGTGTGATGACACATTGGATTCTGAATCATACAAAAATATTAATCAGACACCATTGGAATCATTTGTCGAAGTTTTTGGAAAAGTTCAAATAACCGAAATAAAAATTGAGTCGTGTAGCACAAAAAATATGGAAATTCTTCTTTTGGGGTTTAAAATTATAAGCAAGTGTGATACGGCACTGCCTTTCACTGTAAAAGATGCTTCTCAACCGATAAGTGGTAAGGGGTATGATCCTTCTACACCTAAAGTTATGTACAAAAAATGTTTAGATAGTCGTTGTTTAGATCTTCGAACATTACATTCACAATCTATTTTTCGAGTAATTGATTCTGTAATGTTCTATTTTCGAAGTTTTTTGCGAAAAAAAGAATTTCTTGAAATCAAAACAAGCAAACTAATAGAAAGTGCATCAGAAGGCGGTGCAAATCTTTTTGAAGTAAATTTTTTTAAGAAAAAGGCATTTCTTGCACAAAGTCCTCAACTATACAAGCAAATGGCTATTATAGGTGGAATGAAAAGGGTTTATGAAATAGGACATGTTTATCGAGCAGAAGAATCGAATATAAATCGATATTTGTCAGAATTTATAGGAATGGATATTGAAATGGAAATTAATAATACTTATATGGAAATTGTTGAATTAATTTATGAGATGTTTATTTTTATTTTTGATGAAATAAATAAAGAGTGTTCGGCAGAAATAGAAAATATCAGAAAATATTATCATTTTGAAAATTTAAGATACAAAAAACAACCGCTAATATTTTCTTTTAAAGAATGTGTTGCAATGCTTAGAGAAGAAAATGTTCAAATTCAGGATTTAGAAGATTTTAGTAGGGAAAATGAAAAAAGACTTGGTAATATAATTGCAGAAAAATATAATGTAGATTTCTTTGTAGTAAAAGAATATCCATATTGTGCCAGGCCATTCTATACCCATCAATCTTCAGAAGATCCGTTATATTCCAAATCTTATGATTTTATAATGAGAGGAGAAGAAATACTGTCAGGTGCACAGCGCATAAGCGACTACACGCAATTAAAAGAAAATGCGGAGAGATGCAAAGTTGATATAAGTACGATTTCTGGATATTTGGATTCTTTTAGATTTGGTGCACCTATGCATGGTGGATGTGGTATAGGAATGGAAAGAGTTCTAAAATCATTTTTTAACTTCAATGATATCAGATATTTTAATATGTTCCCAAGAGACCCTGGTAGATTAAATCCTTAATTTAATAAAAGTTTTTTTCAGTAAATTCGTTATTTTTTATGTCTCTCCATGGTCATATTTTTAGTTATAAAAAAATTAAATGTAAATAAAATTTTAAAACTCACTACTATTGCTTTCTTTAAAACTTTCACAAATGTCTATCACATTTCAATTTACAAGAATATATTATTTATTTAGAAAAAAAATAACTCAATATAGTATATTTTATAGATATATTTTTGGTAATTAACTTCATATTTAATAGATATTTTATTAGGAATTAACTTCATATTTAATAGATATTTTTTATCGTTTTTAAATTCAATATTTTTCCTAAATGCACTAATAAAAAGTATAAAAAATGTGTTCGAATTAGTAAAAAGATAAAAATAGACAAAAAACAACGCTTTCTTTTATTGTAATTATTTATTTACCAGTGTTATACCATTTATCTTAAGCTATGATTTTCTTTACATAAGTTTTTATTTCTAAATAAGTTAAATATAAAATTTAATTGTTAGAAAAATGTTTTTAAAACAAGAAAACATTTTATTTCTAATTGTTATGTACAGAAAGATCAAACCTCTGGGAAATATAAAAAAAAAGAATAAAAATTATATTTTAAAAAATTAAATGTACAAAACTTATAAGTTTTTGTACCTCATTTACTAAAAATTTGTTTATTCCTATATATCAAGGATTTCTAAGACCATTGGCTATTGTGTTTTCGGAAGGAACAATTAATTTTTACAATTTCATCTTTTATTTTTGACTAAGAGTTATTTGAAAACATATTATTAATGAGTAATTTCATAAAATATTCTAATATGAAGTATTTATTTCGTTTTTTTTTTTTTAAATTTTAATATTAATTCATGATCTACAATTGGCAATATTCTTTTGGTAAAATTGATAATTTTCTTGATCGATATCAGTCTTTTATTCAAATGGTTGTGTTTCTTAAAACACAATTTTGATATAAAAAAGCTTTATATTGATTATTCAGATCATCGACAATGAATCAATATATCAAAAAAATATTTAAATCCTTTTAAGTTTGTTGTTTAAATTAAAGGCAAAATATAAGTATAATATCGAATGAATTAATAAACATAATACATGTATATATTACGAAAATTACTTATAACTTAGAAAAAAAATATTTTTAAAATCAAACTATTTTATACTTTAATCATTTTAAAAACCGTTTCATTTTGACTGACACGATAATAAACAATTATGTTGGTTTTTTCTTCCAAAAAATACATATTTTTAATAACATAAATTACCTCATCAACTAATCTATGTTTGAAATCACTGTCACCTGTTTTTAAATTGAAAAGAACATGATAAGGCAAACACCCTCTTAATATTGATATTTTTCTAAGCATAGATTCGTCTTGAGATGCAACTATTATAGGAATACTTAAAAATGCAGATTTTATATCAAGAACTTCTTTTATATCATCTGTAAATATTACTACGGTACGTACGTTTGGAACACGGGACATTTTATTTATAGTTAATGCTGTATAAATATTTGTTATTGGAATTTCTACATTTTCTATCGATTTTTTTCTTAGCCATTTTTCTGTCTCAAAAGATATATGCGACATGATATTTACAGATTCAAATGGAAAATTACCAGATGCAGTTTCTGAACTTAGCATTATGCAATCTGCGCCATCTAATACAGAATTACCGATGTCTGATACTTCTGCTCGCGTAGGAAGTGCCTGTATATTCATTGATTCAAGCATTTGAGTGGCTATTATAAAAGGCTTATTGGTTAATTTGCACTTTTCTGTAATCATTTGTTGGATAAAAAAAAGTTTTTCTAATCCAATCTCTGCCCCAAGATCCCCTCTGGCGATCATAATTCCATCCGACTTTTCAATAATTGCATCGATATTCGAAATAGCATTCAAAGTTTCAATTTTTGAAAATAGAAGTGGTTTGTGTGAATATTCAGCAAATATTTTTCTTATTCTTATAACATCTTCCTCTGTGTTTATAAATGAAGCAAAAATAAAATCAACTTCGTTTTCTAAGCCGAATTTAATATCTGCAATATCTTTTTTAGTTAATGATGGCATCGTGAGATGTACCCCTGGTATGTTAATACCCTTTTTGGAAGATATTTTATGGGAATTCATTGCTACTGTTTTTACGGATTTCTCGTTAACTTCAATAACTTTTAATTTTAGGATTCCATCATCAATCATGATTTCACAATTATTTTTAATTGATTGAAGATTTTCCAAATCAAAATATAAAATATTTTTTGATTCATCAATAATTGTTTCATCGTTAGTTAAGGTTAAATTATCTCCTTTGCTTACAGAAATACTCTTTGATAAATTTCCTAGCCTGATTTCGGGTCCTTTTGTATCAAGACCTATACTAAGATATCGATGCCCTAATTTGTTTCTGATTTCTTTGATGTTTTCAATAGTATTTTTGTGAAATTGATGATCGGCGTGGCTAAAATTTAGTCGTGCAACCGACATACCATTTTCCACCAATTTTCTTATTGCTTCTATCGATGATGTTTTTGGTCCCAATGTACAGATTATTTTTGTAATTCTAAAAAAATTGTCAGCCATTTCAGGGGAAGATTAACTCTTATTTATATTTGTTGCAACCAATTATATTTTAAGAAATTAATTTTATTGGTTCTTGAGAAATAGAGATATGTTCTGACAAATAAAAAAGACATATTAAATTCTTTTGTTCTATAAACTGTTTATTTAGGTTCAATGGATATTTGTAAGTTTCCAAATAATTTTTAAATTTTTAATATGTTTTTTAAAAAATATCTAAAATTGTTTTTTGTTACCGAAATGTATTTAGAAATAAAGAAAAACTTTCCAGTTTTTTTATTGAAAAATTCTCTGAAATATATTTGTTTAGACTGTCATTGAATAACACAGTAATTTATGCCTTTAAAATTTATATCAAAGAATTTTCTTTTTAATTTTTTTATCCAAACTGAAACTAAGATTTCAGCAAATTTAAAATAGTGACAAATATTTTTTTACAAGATAAATGAAATGTTTGTGGATATTTTTGGTTAAACAACACAAACTGGTCTTTTATTTATTTAAAATAGTTAATCAAAAATAATTTATTCCATTTCCTAATTAAGAATATTATTATTATAAAAGGAGAAGCGAAATAAATTTATACAAATAAGACAGCCCAGTTTATATGAAAACAATAGCGTATATATTTTCAAAATGCGACTCTAATTTACCACAAATAAAATGGAGTATAAAAGAATATATACAACCACAGATACATCAAATATGTTTATTATATTGCTTACCAGAACGGTGGTACGCTATAAATGATCCAAGAACTTTATTGATGTGTACAAACATATGTAAATCTGACTATTCAATTCGTAAAAAACAAATTTCAAACTATTTAAACGATATTGAAAAAATAATTATTAAAGAATTTAATTCTGACATAAAAGTTAAAAAACTTATTATTTGTGGAGATGAAAAATATAAATTAAGAGCTGTATTATCTTCACTTAATGTAGAAATTGTTATATTGGGTCCAGATACACTTACCGATGGTCTTAGTAAATACTTTAAGAAATCTTTAGACGAATTCGTAACAAACGATATAAATATTCCAGTTTTGAGAGTTCCCGATTTTCGAAAATCGAAAAAAGGCGGATTTTATTTGTAAATAAATTTATTTCAAATATTTTATTTAATTCCCGTTTTTTTATGAATTTTATATAAATTTCTGTACAAATTATTTATGCAATGAATGATAAAAAAATCTTAAATGTTTTGATTTACTGTAATATTTGTTATAAAAGTTATGATAATTCAAAGGAAGAAGACAGTAATTTGTTTATAAGTGATTGCATGCATATAGTTTGCAAAGATTGTATTGAAGATATTGATTTTTGCAAAGTCTGTGGGAAAAATAACGATTTTAAGCTTATAAATCAAGATTTGAAGAAAATTTTAACAAAAAATCCAACCGAAATGTTTATTAAACCGGTGGATATTTCAATGTTTCAGCTAAGTAGTTCTCTAAATTTAATTTTACACCTCAAATATGAATTGAATACGTATAAAGATTTATTAAAAAGAGCCAAAAATGAACTTATTAGGTTTAAAGACGCTGCAAGGTCTAAAAATTCAAAACCCGGTTTTTTAAATATAAATTCAAATCAACCAATACAAAAAAATAGAAATCATATTTCAGAAACTGTAAATAAAATTTACAAAAAAAATTTTACAATTGAAAATCAAAATAATAAAACAATCCAAAGAAACTCACCTGCTAAAGAATCTAAAAATATTTTAGTAGACTTAACAAATGGAAGTAAAATAGGAAAAAGGAAAAGAACTTCAGGATTCAATACAGTTTCTGATTTGAATATCAACGAGGCTTCTTTTTCTTCTGCAAGTACATCAAGACTTACGTTAAGTACGAGAAAATCTATTTTCAAGACTCCGTTTTCAAGAAATAATAGGCTTTTTTAGAAAAATAAAAATCAGTTACAATTTGGCGATAAACAACTTTTTACGCTTAAAAATTATGTTTTTTAATTAAAATTGTGGTTTATTCTTATTTTAAATTTTTATAATCATTACAATCAAAACAAAAATATATCATTTTCAGTTAATCTACTTTTTATATTTACAGCAAAAATTATTTTACCACTTACTTTTTTTCAAAAATCACGTAACTCTAAGATATAATTTTTAAAAAAAATGGTAAAACATTGTGGATGGATTAAAAAATGTAATTTTCTCATTTATTTGTTGTGAAATTTATGAAAATGTGTACAAATTAATAAATTAAATGAATAATTTATTTTCAAAATAATCTTAGAATATGTTTTAGTAATTATATTAGTCCAAAAATCCTTAAAATTAAATTCATAATTTTTTTGTAATTTGTTTCTGTTTAATTCAATATCCTAATATGCTCTAATTTCAAACCATTAGACTTTTTAAAGATAATTCAATTTGCTATTATATGCTGATTAAACATAATCGTAACAAAAATTATCTAAAATTAAACATAATTGTAACAAAAATTATTTTGTTCATCTCGAATCCTTATTCTGAATATTTGTTTTGCTTATATAGATT
Source organism: Hamiltosporidium tvaerminnensis (assembly GCA_022605425.2). Lineage (NCBI taxonomy): Eukaryota > Fungi > Microsporidia > Dubosqiidae > Hamiltosporidium > Hamiltosporidium tvaerminnensis. The sequence goes on from CM061249.1 coordinate 788,744, forward strand.
TGCGATTGTCTTAATTCTTGCCCCATATATTAATGTATTAGATACTTAGATATTATACCGGTTGTAGGTAAGAATTTGTAAATAAATAAGTAATATAGCTTGGATGAAATATTAGTAAGAAGATATGATTACAAAAATACAATTTTAATTGTATTGAATCACCTAAAGATTTTACTATTTGAAAGGACAAACAAGAAATATCAGAAAACCATGATGAATGATTATCGAAACCAAAATATAATATACTTTACAAAATACACAAGTATTTTAATGTGTTATCAACTTTTTATTAGAAAGATTATATACTTACATACTTATTCTATACCTCTTTTGCCTCTTGGTATTGAGGAGTAACAAATGAAAATTTATCATTTTTTCTTTTAATCTGTTGTAACTCGAGATTTTAGGGGATCGCCTTATAAAGCTGATGCGGTTTATATCCTACAAAAATGGCAACAATGGATGTAAGACTAATTATTTTCACTCATTGTCAATAAGATGGTTTCTAATATGGTATCCATCTGCTCGAAAGATTATATATCTAGTAAAATTGACAAACTATTTGTGATTTTTTTTAAAAAAATCCGTAATTTATAATAGTGAGAGTTTCATTTTAAGTTTTTACACGTACTTTCTACAAAATTATAAATGTTAAAGACCTAATATATTATAGTGCTGCTATAAATCCTAAAAAAAATTTTTATTAACTTAAAACATTATTTAAAATTATTACATCTTTTTAAAACAGTGGCAAGTGTTACATTTGTTTTCTTGACATTAAAACAGTTATAAGTTTAACATAAATAACTGCTACTTCAACACTCCATCGGTATCCTCTGCGATACCTACTTCCAAAATCCTTTTATCTACCAAGTGTGTAGAACTTAATTAATAGGCGAGGCACTTGCTCGAAGTTCGTTGATGTCTGATGCATGGAGTGTGATCGAAACTTTTCGGGCTCATACGAGATTATGCGCATTCCCACTACCTCCACCCTTTTTGAACTCAATAAAGTTCTAGCCAAGATATATTTCCGTGACTTACATGAGGTAAACCTAAAAAGGGCAATGTCATACCGGTCGGTATACTTTGCTACTTAGCTTTCCCGGCTTTAATTGGTTTTATTTTTATATCTTTCAGGCACTAAGTCTTCTAACCTGTATGCAAAGCTGGTTTTCTATGCTTTACCATGGTAAATTCCTAAAAATTAATATGGTTTTTTTACAATATAGCTACATAAAAAACTACAAATATATTTGTGAAAAGGTTTAGTCATTTGCTTGACCTTCTCCTCCTGATACAAACCCCATGGAAGAATAAAAGATTAAATACTCTTATATTTACACTAAAAATTCAAACAATGATCTTCACACCAGTTTCGCTTACTCATTCATCATCATCGTCACTACAGCCTTGTCTGTAAAATCCTGGGTCGCCCTATGTAATTCTACCCACTGGTCTTTTTTCAGTGGGATTGTTTACATTTTCGGGTTTTGTAACAAAGTAGTTTTAAAAGGTAAGGTTCTAGCCGAACCCCAATCTAGAGAACGGTCTCTTTTAGTCGCCTCTTACGACAAGTAGAGAATACTCCTGGTCAATTCTGCTGCTGCAATGGTGGAAAATTCACATACTCAGTGCCAAGCAGAAAGTTATTTATGTGGTTATCTTCCCACTTTCAGAATTTCTTTCAACAATATTATTCTATATTAAACCTGTAAGTTTTTTGAAACTATTTATTCTAAACTTTGGAATTTTAAATTGGTTTAATTGGTGGGCAATCTTATATTAGGCAAAACAAAATATAGAATTATCCTTATTCCGGTCAAAAACTTGATTTATAAAATAAATACAAGATTATTTGTAGTGGAAATATATATAAGTTGAATACTTTATGCAAATGCCTATATTAGAAATGATTTACAAGTTTTATTGTAGCTTTCAAATGTTGCAAGTTATGATTAAAAACAACCTGTTAGGTTCCTAAACAGGCGACATTAAAAATAATTAAAATTGTTGGTTGTACATTAAAATGCCATATTTCAATACATAAAGACATTAATCAAGCTATATAATTATCATCATAGTACATAGATTTTGCTTTTTATGTGAACTATATTTATTATAAATACAAATTCAGGGAGCTTACGGGTTTAAATGTCTATTCTATCTTGTTTTTTTATCTAATAATAGATTTCATTGAAATTCGGGGTTTTCTTGATTAAGAAATCAGTTGTAAAAATGGAAAAAAATCAAATCTAAATAGAAATGAGGTGTTGATAGATCATAGATTCAACCTAAAATATTGAAAATACGTTTAAAGGTAAGCATATTTTGCTGCTCATTATGGGATATTTTTAAAAGCACCTTATATTTAATTTATAATTCTAAGATTATTAAGCAATACGAGCTATCCTTTCTTTTAGCTGATCAAGGAAAAATTTTATAGAACGAAACTACTATTAAAATTTTTATCAAATGAACTAAAATATATTGTGATAAGAGAAAAAGTAATTTTAATATTATGCGATATTCGAATCTAATTTTCCATAATAGAATTAATTGTAAAATCATTTACTTAGATAATATACGAAATTTATATTTAATATGAATGCTAAATCATTTTATTTTTAAAAACAACGCAATTATAAAAAAAATGTATTTATATCATATTATATTTTAAAAAGAGAGAAAAAAATCTAAATATCTAACAAAATTTTATTTAGGTTGAATTCGGAAAACCCAAATTTGTAGTTAGTTCTATTTAGCATTATAAAACATCACAAATAAAATAAAATTTGACTTACCAACATTTTTTTTATAGATTTTAGCATTAGAAAATCACATATTTTAATTTGCCATATATGCCGCATTAAAATTAGTTTAAAGATTATTTTATCTGCTCTTTTTTCTGTATCAGTAATTGAAAATTTATTTTTTTATTTGTTTTTGCAAGTTATTTCACAGAATAATTATTTTGAGAATTTAACGGAAATTAAAATCAATGAAAATATTTCTAAAAATAATTTAAAAAACATTGTATCGATAAGACAATGATATATTATAACCTTTCTCGTTATAACCCAATTTAGTAGTTTCCAAACATTTTAAAATCTTGTAAATACATAGGATGATTGTTTAAGAAATCATATTAGAAATTCAATTAATTGTTCGAAATGGTTTCACTCATTAAAATACTGGGTGAATATAGAAATAGCTTAGGTTTTTTATTATCTATATGTTCAAAACTATAAAAAAAGCAAATAGACTGAAATGAAATAGCATTTAAAAAAATCAAAACTAAGAAACATTTAAAACCACCAAAATCCAAGTTGGAGCATGAAAATCTTTTCTATCTGTTGGACCGAAATGCTGCTCCGAATCTAACAGAGCCTTAACTCTTAAGAGTTTCAAACTAGCAACAAATAACCCGAGGAGATTTATGCTTTTTTATAAATTTTTATATAATGCAATTTTTGTTCAATAAATTCATTCTCACTTTGATAAATCTGGGATAATTTTCAGTTACAAATAATTTGAAATTTAATAGACTATGAATTATATGCTTAATATATTTACTGTTATATACTTTTTTGTATAATTTTCATACAAAATTTTTTTCTTGGTTTTGCGGATTTGTTTCAATTATGTTAAAAATTAGAATGCAAATTGTTTGAAAAAGGTAATACTTTCTCGCAATTTTTTTTAATAATATTGTTTGTTGGCTTATTAGAGAGTCAACAGGCGTAATAATTATTTTTTTCATCCAAAAAGAACGATAATGAAGGATTAAACCAGTAGAAGAATTTGAAAGTTATATCTTCGGCATTTTTATCAAAATATAGAAAAAATTTTTGTAGGTTTAAGCAAACTACACATTGAATGATTAACAAGGTGTATTGCTCTTTATTAAAATTTTATAAAACTTTTTGATTTTGTTCCAAATGGAATTTATTAATATTCAAGACTTCTTTTATTTAATTAATTTGTTAACACAAAATATATTTTATCTATATCTTTGATTAAATAGATAAATACTTGGTATTTTACATTAAAAATAATAATTGTAGAATCGGAACTCAAAATTTCTCCATTTCCTCGACTTAAAACTAGATTAAAATATATAATTATCGAATTATAAAAATTTTTTGCTGATATTTTTTTAGTATTTAAATAATAAAAAATTTATAATGTCCTAAGTTTCAATTTAAAATGAATATTTTTACAGCTCGACATAATAGAGACCTCTTTAAAGCTATTTATTTGCATGGTTTTATTTTATTGCCGTACATTTTTTGTTTATTTGATTCCGTAGCTTCATATAAATATATTTATGATTTTGAGAGAAATTCGAATTCAAATATTCTATTTTTTAATAATAAACCACAAAATGAAATGCGTTCTGATAGAAGCGATGTGGATTTTCAATATAAGTTTTTAAATGACTGTTCAATATTATATTACGAAGTAACTCATGTTTTTATGTATGAAAAGGATAACTTCATTAGTTTTGAGGTTCTCAATCATATTTTGGCTTTACAGAAATCTGAAAAACTAAACGGAATAATTGAGTGTAATTTCAATTTATACTATTTTTTGAAAACAACCAAGGAAATCACAGAAATACCTGATGAAATAAACCATACTAACATCAAAACTATATTGTTGGGTTTGAAATGCTTAAAAGCCGTGAATTGCAAAAATATTACCAAATATATCCATGCTCTGCTTGTTAAAATACTTTTAAATCATAAAAAGAATGCTTTAATGAAAAATTATATGTATCTGGGAGGACTGTTCGATTTAAATTTTTGGTCTAATATAGATGAATACATTAAGAAATCTTTTATTTCTGGGTTTCTCGAGATTTATATGCTAAAATATATTTTTTATGATGGAAATTTGATTGTATTGGAAAATGTCAAAAGCGATTATTATACCTCAATTTTCAATGACCACATCCCTTATAAAAACATATTAATCAATAGCTGCAAAGTATTTTTATGTCTAGAAAAAATGCTATTGAATACATTAATTTTTAATTTCTTTCAAATTCTTTTAAATTTAATGAATTTAAAATCTTTAATATTAGATGGTTTAATAGAATATGAAATTCCGAATATAAAATTTAAATTTCATATTTTCTACCTAGAAACATTTAAATCGATAGTATTCTTTAATTTTATGAAGTCTTCTTCATCATTATTTCTTGAAAATCTTAGTGTTTTAATTAGAAATGATATAGAATTTCTACAATTAGAACTTCTAAAAGTATCTAGAAATGTTCTCAGATTATTATTGGACCAAAAAAATCCTATAGGATTGGTGTTAAAAAATGTTTCAATTCCTCATAGTACCGTCATTCTTAATCGTAATATTAATTTTTGCGAAAAATTAAGGTATGCACAATTTCAAAACGTAGGCATAAATCCATTTTGGTGGAATAATTTATTTTTTAAAAGTAATTTTCAAACTCTTATACTTTCTTTCAATACTATATCCTCAGAAGAATCGTTTATTAGGGAATTCAGTAAATCAAGGGGCACTGTTAGAGCCATATTACACCTCGAAATTTCATTCTATTATACTGAAATACCTAAGGAATTTTTCGATTCATTATTAAATTTAAATCATTTGCGAACGCTAAAACTGCAAACTTATAAAACAAATGAACAAACCGAAATATATTTGATTAATTCTATAAAAAACATGAATCGACTAGAAAATATAGATATAAGCCAGAATTTTTTTAGTACTAAATCTTACAATATTCTTTTTATGAAAGATGGCATTGAAACTTTGTATTTGAAAAACGATGAATTTGAGATAAATATTTTAGAAATTGCTTTTACAGGTAACTATAAATTATTAAAACAAATTGGTTTTTCAAATATGACGATCGGAATAACTGGCTTAATTGAGATATTTAAATTGGAAAACCTTGAAATGTTATCATTTGAATGTTGCATTTTTGAATCAATTGATAATTTTTGTTTCTCTTATTCCAAATCACAGTATCTTAAATGCTTGCATTTACATGACTTAGATTTAAATACTAATAACTTCGTGTATGCTTTAATAAAACTTGATTTTTTAGAAATTTTAGAAATATCCTCCTGTAAAATACAGCCAGGCCTTTTAACAGGGTTAGGTTTAATGTGTGATAAGAGCTTAAGTATTTTGTCGTTTAAATTTGGTTTTTTAAATTCCAATGATCTGAATAGAATAAAAAATATTAAAGTTTTAGAAGATCTAAATCTTATGGAATGTAGATTTTTTCAATGTAACTTTTGGGAATTAGGGAATGACTGCAAGTTTTTCAATTCTTTGAAAGTTTTAAATTTATGTGATGTTAAAATAAATATTGAAGACCTTAGATATTTAAGAAAATTTAAAAATTTAATGAAGTTGTCCCTGACAATTTCTGATTCATATATACTTTCCGAGAAAGATTGTTTAATTTACTTATTAGCTCTTACTCACCTTTCTAAAAGTAAAATTAAGCTCGTTATTAAATCTAAACTTTTATATAGACTTTATATAAATGAGTTTTGACTGAGAATCTGTTTTTGACTGATTATATGAGCTTGCTATATTTTTTGTGTATGTCGAATAAGATGAGATATTTATACATTTAAAATTCCAAATTAATTTTGCAATAAAAATTCTCGGGTACCTAATTTATTTGTTTCGTATTTGTATTTAGATTTTCTCGACTCGGCTTCAATAATTTATAATTTCAATCAAAATACATTGCAACGATTCATTTAATTAATTTATTCCAATAATTTTCGACTTCGATATATTTAAAAAATATATGACAGTCAATCTGTTAATTCTGCGGGCTATAGATAATGACTATATAATTGGAGTTTTTTTATTTTCGAAAAACCGTGATAGTGTATTACATTTCGAGACAATATTATAATACTACGATTTATTTAGTCATTTTAATAAATTAACAGCAATTATGTATAATGCTCTGTCAATCCTCCTCGCTAGCAAATAAGCAACCTTTATCGGGTGTTTTCGTGTAGAATCTCGCATTTCAAAGAGTTCACACTCATTTTCATTTCTTTTTTTCCAGGTGTCGGTTAGCCACTATTGATTTAATTTCCTTCTTTTTCAAGTGCTTATTGCATTTTACAAATATAATATAACGGAATCAATGTTTGTTGATTTAAATCATATGGGCTTAGTTCTATAGACAGCTAAATATATTGAGCATATTCAAAGATCATAAGACATAAATTTTCATAGTCTGCTTATTCATTCTCAATAATAATCCAAAACGCATTGGTAATAGAATATTCTTATAAAATTTATCAATATGTCGTATTCTATTTACCCTTCTGAATGTTTCCCATATATATCAGTTGACAGCTACACATACATCAAAAAATCTATACCGATCTGAAACAATATATATTAAACAAATGAAAAATCAATAGGAATAAATTCGAATAAAATTTTAATCTATAAACAATAATAAAAAAATCAGCATAAAAAATCTAAAAACAAGAATAAAATCTTCTATCGATTACATACCAAATATAAATAATATGCACTTAACGATTTATCTTTCGCTAAGAATATAATAATTTTTATTTTTTTTAATATGAAGCATACCACAAAAAAAAATAACACTATGCACCCAGTATAGCTATTTATGTGTATTTTAAGATATAACACTCTCAATTCATTAACAAATAATCAATAGATATATGTTTAAATCTGTGATTTGAGCCTAAATCGGTTGTATAATAAACACATATTCGAAAATAAGCATAATTTAAAATTGGTTTTGGTAATATATTTTCTGTTACATGTTTCATTATTTCCAAAATTATAGAATGAACTTTAATACTTAATTTACAAACTCGGTTACTGGAAAATCTTAAATCTTAAACTTATATTTAGTGATGGAAAAAATAGACTTTTTAGTCTGAATTCGCTCAAGATGATTTTTAAGATCAATATAACCTTTTTAGGATTATATAATGTGCAATGACATCAAATCGACACAAAGGAACCAAACCTATCTATACTAGCAGAAGATTTTCTCATTCCAGTACTATAAGAGTCATATTCTTAATTCTACATGGGTCAATTGATGATTCTTAAGGTAAATTAGAAATGAGAATTTCATATTTTACAGGCATAAATATTTTATAATGGTAACTTTTTGTCGAATCGTTCTCGAGTTTATAAAAAGATATTTATTGTAAGTAGAAATACTATTTTTAAATCAGTTCTTTATGTAATTATGTGTAATATTCAAACGGAAAATAATAGTAATTAAACGTAAGATTATGCTGATTTTTTTATATTTAGCAAAAAAAAATTGTGATTTTTAGAAATATAGATAATAGCAATGATCATAGCACTTCATCTTCAAATTATTCAAATGTTAATCGAATAGTACAAAATTAAACAAAAACAAAAAATAGAAAAGAAATAAGAATATGTAGAAATATAAAGACGCTTTATTATTGGTAAAATCAACTCCTGATACTTCTATAGATCGTCTTTAAAAAAAATAAATTACATTGGTTGTTTAAAGCGAAAAAAACTACACAATGGATAAAATACAATCATTGAAAGAACGTTAAGAGTTTTGTCTTCTTTATATTTTTATTTCATCAACGCCCTTTGCATGTATGATACAATCTGAAAATAATAATCTGTACCTCTTTTCATTTGTAAAGAATACTCAGCAATGTGTGATTCCAAGATTGTATTAAAATAATCGCATTTTCTGTAGAGGTTCTGGTGTTAAAAATTAGATTGAGTTGTCAAATAAAAACTCAATGCAAATATAATACGCATTGACAATTATTCACAATGAATAGTATCCATATTTGAAGTATATCTTTGCATAAAAATGATATATTTCTGTGTTATATCTCCTTTTTTCCCCCTTAGATCTATGTTTACCCCGTTATTGAAACAATTCGTATGTACTAGCCTTTTCCGAATCTCAAAATGCGCATCGGTGAACGAATAATACATTATTAAGCGTAGTATTTTGTTTAAATACTACACTTTACCCTAAAAAATATGCTTTAATAGGTAATTTCAAATATTTTGCAAGAGTCTGTTTGATCGCATATTTTTCAGCCAACTTTCCCTCGTGTTTTCGGATACCATAGCTGACTTTAGACTCTTATCCATTGAAATTTCCATAATTCAAGCACATGGTTATTTGTAAACATCTTTTCAATATTCAAAAGCTGTATTTGAGATACTCTTCTATTTAAAGCAGACTTTGAAGGTTTTTACACTTTTATGGCTCATTTTTGTTTCATTTGGTCTGAAAGATATATTTTGAATGAAAGCGACTAACGGTTTATCTGCCAAAGTTATTTTTCGTTTCCTCTGTTTCCATGGTCTATAAATCTTATCTCGGTGTCTACCATTGCCTTTTTGGTGTTACGACTCAAAATGTTTGATTTTCTTAAAGAACAAAAAAACTGGGATTTATAGACATCGATACCATATTTTCAATTCTTTCCCATTTGATCCTATCTATATGTGAGATCGGATGTGACATTGCTTTATTTCCTATTGATTTGGAAATGAAAGCTTAGTAACTTTTTTGATGAGCTTCATATTTTTTTGATTGTTTTATGTTCTTGTTTTCTATTATACTTATAACTATCTTGTTAATTAGATGAAATGGCTTTAGCTATTTAAAATTTGTTGTTTTAAAACATTTTATAATTTAATTTAATCTATATTTATTTGATTAACTTTTATTTCTTTTATTTTTAAAAAAATCAGTCTTATTCTAGTTTGGTGCATATAACTACGAAATTTTTATAAATAGTTCCTTTGTGCCTATCAAATATACTTTATGCCAAGAAATAGATTTAGAATTTTTTTGAGCTCCTATGATTTTATCTAATATATTTTATATTATATAGCCAAATGTGGAGGGAGGATAACCACATAAAAAACTTTCTGCTTGGCAATGAGTGTGTGAAACTGGTGTGAGATCATTGTTTGGATTTTTGGTGGGAATAAAACCACACTACATCTTTGGTTGTTCCATGGGAGTTGTTATGAGGAGGGGAGGTCTAAGAGATGGAGAAACTTTTTCTACAAATTTATTTGTAGTTTTTTATGTAACCAGATTGCAGACCGCAGCTGAACATGTAGGTAATTGCCATGTAAAAGCATGGAAACCTAGCCTTGCTCACTCGGGTTAGAAGACTTAGCGCCTGGGAGATAAAAAACAAAAAACCATATAAAGCCAGGAAAGCTAAGTAGCAGGTTATACCTGTTGGTATGACATTGCACTGTCTAGGTGGACCCCATGTAAATCTCTGAAATATATCTTAGCTAGAAGTTTATTGGGTTCAGAAAGTGTAGATTAAGTGGGAATGCTGCATAGTCTTGGGGGAGCCCAGGGGGGGCTTCGGCCTTCGATCACACTCCATGCAACGGACATTAACGAACTCCGGGCAACTGCCTCGCCTAGTAATTAGGTTCTACACACCTGGTAGATGAAAGGCTTTGCAACGTAGGTATCGCAGGGGTTACCGATGGAGTGTTGGGGTAGCAGTTATTTATGTTAAACCTAGAACTGCGTTAATGTCATGAAAACAAATATAACACTTGCCACTGTTTTAAAAAAAGATGTGATAGTTTTAAATAAATAGTTATATAGCCAATAATTATACAGATTTTAACGGTTAAAATAAATTACTGATACAGCGTTACAATCCGTAGCAATTTTATATAGGGTGTTGGTAGTTTGGTTTCCACCCTCTCGAGACTATAGTCTGTAGTCATCTGCAAGTTTCAAGCCTAACTAGAAGAGAAAAGCGGGAATATCAACCGAAACCGAATCTCATAAAAACAACTTTTTAAATTATAAACAAATTACAAAAATCAAACTGATCTTTTCAGATTATGAGCAAAATAAAGAAGAATTAAAATATAAAGTTATAGGGAACAATTCACGGTGCGTAAATGTTGCAGAGCAGGTAATTCTATTATTCCAACGACATAGGCTATGATCATAATGTCAAAGTTTGTTACAGGGATAACTACTCGTTATTCTCAAAGGCATGGTTCCGATTGGTAACAAGGTAATTAATAAAAATTTAATCGTCTAAATTGCATCGAGGCAAAAATAGACTAAACAATGAAAAAATTTATAGCGTGTTAAACTTCAAGCATAAGAAAATGGCTAAAACATACAATAATAAAATGACCTTCAATGTAGAGTTAAGAAGGAAGCCGGATTTTGACATAAAACAAATTTAAATACGTTGAATTTTTAAAGCCATAGATAAATTCGGGAGTAAAAATTTTTAGGTATAATTTTAAAATGTAACAAAAAGTGTGTGCCTAAAAGAATAATCATTATGTGATTCCCGTCTCGTTTATTTTTCTCGATTAACTACCTCTATTTTGCAAAGCACTATTGATACTTTGTTAGCTGCAAAAGAAGAAGAACGGTCTACCTAAAAATATATATAACCAGAAAAAAACAAACTTGGCAATATACATATATACCTTCAAGCGATCTATCTAATTGACAAAAATTTTCCAAAAAATTTGACTTATACACTATACATGATAATTGTTTTTAATATAGGATTTCATAATAGAAAAGTTCGAAAAAGAAGATATCATATGATTAAGCTATATAAAAAACGGTCGATATCTTACACTAATTCATTCAAATCGACAAAATATAGATTGTTATCAGGCCGTTCTATAAATTTATTGGTATTATGAAATAATTATGTAAAAATTTTATCTTGATTCTGAAAAAAACGAAGTTTCATGTCATATTTTACTTTCAAAATTTTTTTTTAAAAGAAAAAACATAAGTTTTAGATCTGGAATACCAGATTTATATTTCCCATTTAAATTTGGTATAAAAATCGTGTCTTTCTTCAAGTAAAACTTAAAATTTTTGATATAAAGCAAGACGAATTTAATAATAATGGAGAAAGGTTTACATATAATGTTTAAAAATCTGTAATTAATTTAGTCTAGCTTTAAAGATAGTTTTACAACAAATAAAACATACTCCCACTATTAAAATAAATTATTTTACCTTTTTACATAATTCTTTTAAAAATATTTTCAAAGTATGTTTTTGTGGCAATTTAAGTTTTTTTTGTAAATGAGCATTTAATCCGTAGATATAATATGAAAACAATGAAATTTAAAATTATAGAGAAATTTAGCAAATATTTAAAGCTAAATGGTGATTTGAAAACTAAACTGGCATTTTTTTTCCTAACAAGTGAATATATCCAAAGATATATAGTAATTAAAGCTAAACAAGTGTTTATTTATCAATAATTTTAGAATACACGTTTAAAAACGAATGAAAGATTTTTACAACTATAAAGAGATATTTTGGCGGTGGCCAAATTAAAATAAGTTCTAAAAATAACTCGCCTTTAAAATTTATTTTGAATCAAAGCCAAAGGTTTTAGAATGATTCGAAATTGAGGTGTATATATGAGATATTGTCACATTAAAGTAAAATATAACTAAAAATCACCTAAAATTAAATCAAAAATATAATAGAAATGAAGTATTAAAGCTGAGTTTGTTTATAATAAATGGCTTCGATTTTTGACTGATATTTTGACGAAATAGCGGGATTCTAATAAATATTCATTAAAATAAATTTATATATGGGAATACATTAAAAAAATATAATTTTTGCAATATTTGGATATTTAAAATTAGAAAAACGCGAAAAAGGCAATACAATTTGACCTTAAATGTGAAAAAGTCTGAAGTTTTTATGTAAGTATATAATTAAATTTATATTTTTTTACACATATTTTTAATTTTTTTTTATATAATTTACTTTCTTACGCCAAAATTATTGTGTAAATCAAAATTTAAAACCAATATTCTTTGGTTGCATATGAAAAAATTTCTAGACTTTTTCCAGTTTTTTTTGGAATTTTTAATAAATATACGTTCGAGAATTATAATCGAACGTATCTTAGTTTCGATTTTTTTATATCACTAAGTTGTATAAATTTTCATAATTTTTAAATACGATTTTCTAAATTAAAAAATCCATTAAAATCAAGAAAATTAAAATATTTGTATAAATGTAAAACAAAAGACTTTTATTTCACCATTCCACATGTTCGTCTTCATCTTTTCCCAAGAATCTTACCATATGAGATCCAAAATAATCTCTCAGAGCTTGAATTATATTGCCACCTCCCCTCTTAGTATTTAAAATATCGAAAAATTCTAAACATGCACTTAATACTGGAACTGGAATGCCTTTACAAATAGAAAACCCAACAACTTTTCTTAGATTTTGAATATTTTGCTTACAAATGTTTATAAAAATATCTGATAATTCAAAGTTTTCATCAACTTCCTGAACAATATTTTCAATGACTTCTAAAAAATTACTTCGGATTATACAGCCATTTCTCCATATTCTTGTAATACTCGGTAAATTTAAATCCCAGTTGTTATTTTTAGACCCATTTCTTAGCAAATTGAATCCTTGAACATAAGAAACAGCTTTCGCCATAAAAAATGTTCGCTTTAAATCATCTTCATTTAAATTTATATCATTCGTAATTTCTAAACAATCATCAATCTTTTTAGAAAAATCTATTCTTAAATCTTTTTGATTTGAAAGAAACCTGGAATAAACTGATTCCGCCATCAAAGTTGAAGGTGTTGTATTTTCAATTGATGCTACAACGCACCATCTACCAGTTCCTTTCTGTTCACTTTTATCTTCGATACTATTAATTATATATTCTTGTTTTTCTTTCTTTTTCAAAACCAATTCCATAACATTCAATAAATATCCAGAGAATTGATGTTCATCATTCCAAGATTTAAAAGTATCCGCCATTTTTTCATTTTCCATTCCCAAATATTTCATTATAAGATATAATTCAGAAAGAATAGCCATATCACCATATTCGATTCCATTATGAACCATTTTAACGAAATGGCCTGAACCACCTTCCCCCATCCATTCACAACAAGGAAATTCATTTTCTCCGATTTTAAATTTAGCTGAAATTCCACACAAAAGTTCTTTAATTAGAACCCATCCTTCTTTATTCCCACCTGGCATTAACGACGGCCCATATCTTGCTCCATCTTCACCACCTGATATTCCACATCCAATATAATTAAATCTTCCAAAATATTTATAACATCTTCTTTCAGTATCCAAATAATGAGAATTTCCACCATCTATAACAACTGCATTTATACCTAAAAAACCAGATATTTCTTCTAGTATTTTATCGATAGCTGTACCTGCCATAACCATTATAAATATTATTTTAGGCTCTTTCAATGAAAAAATGAAATCCTCGAGTTTTTCATATCCTTTTATAGTATTTTTGTTTGTTTCGGTTATAAATTCGATTGTTTTGTTGTATGTTCTGTTATAAACAGCTACACTATATCCATGATCTGCAATATTCAATACAAGGTTTTTTCCCATTACTCCAAGTCCAATAAGTCCAACATCCATATGGGTTTATTTTTTTAGAAATAAATATTTTTTATCGAGAAGTAAATTCCAATCTTTTTCAATGAAACTGTAAATTTTATAAAAATTTTTTTTTGCCTTAAATAAGTATACGGGATAAAAATAATTTGAGCAACGGTTCATAGATTCTGAATATAAAAATAACTACAAAAATTTAGATTCATAAATTTGAGATTTGGTTTTTGGAAATATTGACTAAAAGAAAAAGATTTTAGACATTGTTTGATTTATACAGTCATAGTTTATTTTTATTGCAAAAATTCAATTCAAATATTTTAAGAGTACTTTAAAATATTGTTATAACAATCATTTTTAATATTTTCTTTATATATTTTAAACCTCTTTATATTGATTTTATGATTATTTTTTTCTGGTATTAAAGTAGAATCTTACTTTAAAGCGCAAAAAAATTCGGAAAATTAAAAGTGACAAAACTCTATAATAGGAAAAAACAGCTATCCACAAACAATACTTTCCATTAATTTACTATTTTAATTATATTTTTCGATATTTGATTGCATTTTTAATACAAATATACTGTGTTAAAGGCTGACCAAGCACGTTTGAGTCCGTAAAAATACGATTTTTGTTATTAATTTTGGATGCGAATATAATCTACGGTTTCTTAAGTATAATTATTTATTTCTTGAAACATTAGAACATAAATCCTTATAAATTACTCTTGATTTAAATAGAATCAATTCTAGCTTTTGATAATAATTAGTCGGAAATTTAAAATTTTCTACGATTTCAAGGGAATTCACTCCTCAAAGCTGATTTATTCATAAAAATATAATTCAAACATCTTTTTAAAATTTCTATATACCAAGAGAATACAATTATTTTTTTAACTCTACCCTTAACCTTTTAGCTTTCCTAACTAAAAGAACAACAAAACCATCCTTTATAAATTGACTTTTTAAAATTTCAAAAACATTTGCATATTTACTTATAATTTAAAATACTATAAAAATAATATTTTAAACCAATATTAAAGATTTTTGAACAGATATATAAGCTCAGAATCTGTAATATTCAATTGTTCATTTGTATCAATAATGTATATTTCCTTTTCCTTAAAACCAGATTTCGTTCACATAACCTAAAACTATCTCGAAATATTGCATATATTATAAATTTTAATGCTTCTGTAATTTGAACTATTTTTTATGATTATAAAAATAGTAAAATGAATTTGTTATTATAAATATTTCGTAAGTCATTTCTGAATTTCGAAAACATTTTGTTAGATTTTTAGAATTTTCTATTGAATATTAATTTAAAAATATCACATCTTTTTAAATCAGTGGCAAGTGTTATATTTGTTTTTATGACATTAACGCAGTTCTAAGTTTAACATATATAACTGCTACCTCAACACTCCATCGGCAACCCCTGCGAAACCTACATCCCAAAGCCTTTCATCAACCAAGTGCGTAGAACCTAATTAATAGGCAAGGCAGTTGCCCGGTGTTCTTATTGTCCGTTGCATGGAATGTGATAGAAGGCCGAAGCCTCCACCTGGGCTCCCCCAAGACACTTCAGTATTCCCTCTTACTAAACACTTTCTAAACTCAATAAACTTTTAGCTAAGATATATATCAGAGATTTGCATGGGATCCACCTAGACAGTGCAATGTCATACCAATATGTATAACCTGCTACTTAGCTTTCTCGGCTTTTAATGGGTTTTAATTTAAATCTCCTAGGCGTTAAATCTCCTAACCCGAGTGAGCGAAGCTAGGTTTCCATGCTTTTACATGGTAATTAGCTACATGTTCAGCTGTAGTCTGCAATCTAGTTACATAAAAGACTATAAAATATATTTGTAGAAAAAGTTTCGCGTTTTCTTAGACCTCTCCTCCTCATAACAACTTCAATGGAACAATCGAAGATGTAATTTGGTTTTTATTCTACCGAAAAATTCAAACAAAGATCCTCACTCTAGTTTCACACATTATATGCTAAACAAGAGGTTGTTTAGGTGGTTATCCACCCTTCACCACTCATATATTTTAATATAATTATAAATCTATAATACCACCTAAAGGTTTTATTCTTTTAAAGGAGTAAGACATATATTTGTTTCTAACCGAGATATAAATTTCATAAAGTTTTTTAATCAATTTAACTTATAATGATATTAGGATAGTTAAACAATATAAATTAAAAAACTTTTGAGCTAATAAAATTTTATATCGTACATTATGGTTTCTAATGAGCATTTATAATCTGAAATACATTTCCAATTATTTATTCACAGAAATCAGTTTTTTAAATTAAAGACTATATATTCCAGAAAGTATTTTCTAAGAAGAAATAATATTCATAATTATTCTTAAAAATTGTAATGAGTTGCATAATAAGAAGGTATCAAATATATATTTTGCAATGTAAATAAATATAATCATAAATTATAGATAAAGTATTTCGTATTCTAAAAAGTAATATTTAAGCGTATAATCTTTATCCTGAAACAAAATATGTGTATTTTCATGAAATCTCAGTAATCCTACTGATTACTAACCATATATTTCATTAAATTTTTCGTAATATACTAATAAAATATTTCTAAATTATTTAATTGTCATTAAATTTTTAAGTAATGAAATAATTAATTTTCTTGGTTTCTCTGAAAAACCTTAATTTAAATTATGGGCTTGTAAATATAAAAGGAATACTAACTTCTTGATATCACTAGGAAATTAAATTAACATCAGAGTCGAGTTTTAACCTTACTTTAAATTATATATGGAATATGAAATATTATTTTTTAAACAGAAAAGGCTGTGAAGAGATTCTAGTAAAAATTGAAAAATAAGTGATATTTTTTTCCAACTGAATTTTTTAAATACCAAGGAGTAAACAGAAAAGGCTGTGGAGATTCATGGAAAAATTGAAAAATAAGTGATAATTTTTTTTCAACTGAGTTTTTGAAATACCAAGGAGGAAACCAATAAACTCATTGTTTACCTTTTTTTATAATTTGATACTTTCCCCAAAGAATTCTTACCGATTTTCTTTTTACTTATAATTGAATCTTCTGAAGATTAAAAAAATTCTTTAAACAATAATTTGTGTATTTATTGTACTTAACCCCTTTAGATTTAAAGATTCCTAACTTAGAATAAAAAATGGATAGATCAAAAGAATTTATGGCAATTGTTACTTCTACTTTTATACCACAAAACTCTTTTAGAAATGCGTCTTCTCATTTCAAAGATTTCTTTATGCATCTAGAAAAAATATCTATAAATTTAAAAGAAATTGAAAAGGGATGCATAAATAAACACATTTATGAAGATTTTACGTTTCAAGAGAAAATAGAAACAACGCAAATTTTAATTGAAGATTTAAAAAAAAATCTTTCAAATTTTATATTCGAAGCTAAAAATGAACAAGAAGAGTTAAATACTGAAAATATAAAAGAAATGATAAGAAATCGGTTGTATAAAAATGCTATTCTATTATCAAAATATTTAAATCGAATAGAAAAACAAAAGAAAAATGAAAAATTGCGAAGAAATCGATTTTCTGCGGAACAAGAAAATAGAACCGTATCTGAAACTTCTGAAACGAATAATCAGTTACAAACTGAATTGTTAATAGAAGAAAATGAAATTCAAAATTTAAGAGAACGTGTAAGAGAAAATATAGCATTACAAATAAATGAACTTGGTCAAGTTGTTTCTGATATTTCTCTTCATGTTTCAATGCAAGGAGAGAATCTTAAACGAATAGATGACTTAATGGGAGATTCAAGAGGCTTTGTACAAAAAAGTACCCATGAAATCAACAAAACATGGAATATGATTAGAAATAGAAGAAATACTTTTATAAAGTTTTTCGGATTTTGGATATTCTTAACCTTTGTTTTCTGGATTCTTAAAAAAATGTGATATTCTTAAAATAATATATTAATTAAATGCTAAATTTATATAATTAATTCGTTGTCTTAATCATATTATTTAATTATAATTTAATTTTTTTTAAAAAATAAATGAGGTATAATCGTATTATAAGTTTAAAGCTTAAAAAAATTACAGTTTCTTTGAAAAAATGAAATCTGCAGAAACCTTATAACTGAAAAATATATCTTGGTCTATTTTAGAATTTTTATAATTCTACTTTATAAAAATCATAATTTTATATTTTAGAGTTTTTGCTAGTCAGTTTAATTTGTGTATTTTAGAAAAACTAAGAAAGCTTTAAGTATCGGATTCTTTATTTGTAAAATACTGATTGTTCGAGCAATTTAAAACAATAATAAAATGGAATGGGTTTAAAGGCAAACCTCTTTTGAATTACCTATTTTTATTTATTTAAATATTATTGGTTGCGTTTAAACTTGAACAATCCACGTATTTCCATAATGCATGTATGAGTCTTTTAAAACATAATTTTATAGATGTAAATTCGGTTTTTTTTCATTCTTCAATTTTATAGAACGATAAGATCTGCAGATACGAAAATAACGGACTGTTGGAATTAATTTAGATATCTATGATTGAATCCTTACCAAAATATCGATTTAAATCTTTTTTTTGGTAATTTTTATTTGATTTAGTGTCTGTTATCAAATTAAATCGGTTTATAAATAGAAAACATAACCAGATACATAAAAACATACTGTATTGGTTCTTAAACGCAAAAATTTTAATTTTATAAGTCATAAATTTTAAAGATACCTTATTATGATATGATGTATATTATTTAAACAACAAACCCTGGTGAATATTATTTGCTATAAATACGTCTTTTTTATTTAGAAATACCGTGTATGATTATTTTCTAAAAAATGAAATCAAAATCACTTATATTAAATTATATTTATACAACCACGATGAAGTTTCAAAAGAAAAATACCCTTTTCATTGTCCTAAAATAGCCGAAGTGACTTTTTTTTTTATCAAAACATGAAAATATTCGAGTTAGCAGATGATAATAATTGAAAAATGTTGTAGTAATACGATAGAAAATGATATTTCATTGAGAAAATAATCATAGATATTGCCCTTAAAAGACTGTAAGCTTAAAAATTCACAATGAAAACCTAGCCTAAACTTTCTAAAGCGAATATTTAATTTAACTTCATTTCACAATATAATTTAAAATCTAAGATATAGATTTCATTTGATAAACCACTTTCTAGGATATAAATATAATATGAAACCTCGCGATATAATAAAAACACGATAATATAAAAAAAATCTATCTATTTGATGACGGATATAGTTACGCAGTTAAGATCATAGCTATAAAATTAATATCTTTTCTTGGATTTGAATATTTGTATTGTCGCTTTTTAATATCTATAATAATTTAACAATTAAATCTATTTTCCTATAATAAAATTTCAAATAGTTTATGTGTTGTTTTAGTGTCATCTTGAAATGGAAATCGATAAGTCAAAACAGTGGAATTTTTAATTATATTAATTCATTTTTATATTTTTAAAATGATTTCTTATGTCTTTGCTTTGATAAAAATCCAAGTTAGTTTATACAGACCATATATACGAAAATCGCACAATTTGGTTAAATATTCCGATTGTATTTTCTAGAACATCAGTTCAAAATAAGTGTTTTACTTATGTTAATCAACGAGATTATTCGTTTAAACATATATTTCTATAAATTTAATATTTATTAGATTTTACCAAAGAAAACACATATTAATAACATTTGTTAGGAGTTGGGCAAATTGCATTGTTTGAAACTTGACATAGCCAATTGGTCCTTTTAGTTATAAAATAAAAACACAAAAAAATAGCTTGCTTTACAATCATGGTGGTTTAACCGCGATGAAATTAAATTGAAATTCTGGAAATTTGTTTATTCGAGATCCATTAAAGCAATTTCTTAACTATCTATTTTTTCTATTAGATTTCGTCATTTCAACATTCTGGTCTTTTTCAAGCCTATGCCAATTACAATAGAATTTATACATCATATTCTAGCTATTGAAAAAAATTCAGATTTGTGCTTGTTTGATTCTAACGGATAAGAATGTAATTCGAAAGTGAATAGAACTTTAAATATTTTTTCGAGCCCTTTGGATATTATTCTTTTGAGATGTCGCCTTTTCAGTCTGAAAAACCTCTTTTATTCAAAGAAAAGCTTATACCGATTGAAGGTTACATAGTTTTTTCGGAAGGAAATTCTGATATTTTGATCATTAGGCTACTGGAAAGCATGTTTTTCCACAAAAGTTGTATGTTTTTCATGGATCCAACTGTTCTTTATAATCAACTTTAATCATGATGAATGTAAAATAATTACTGTTATAAGGAATTCAGCTATTAAAGCTTACTCTGTTAAAAACATAGATTACCGGCTAGAAGACTCTATTATCAATTTTATCAAAACGCTCGACGAATTAGAACCTATCTTGACCATAATAAATAGTCTGCAAATCTTTATGCGAAAATTTCAATCGAATCAATTTGAACATATAATTTAGTTTAGATTATGCTTTTTTTCAGAACATAATATTAAAGAAATACAGGAAATTTTTTATTTTACATGTCTTAGTTTTTATACTATTGGTACCACAAAGGAAATACAAAATCATGGAAAATTAATGAAATTTTGAGCTACACTGCTTCCATTGAAATGCTATTTTAAGTTAAAAGGAAAAACAATGTTTTTTAGTTTCAATTAAATAGATTTAATATTTTTATATTGATTAGGATATCAGAATTTACTTCCGTTGAGCCAGATTCGATCCCCCGGTTGGTGCACTCTTTATCTTTCGTTCAGAAAGTTTGCGTGAGGTTGACAACCATGCCAATAAAAAGAAAATTGTCCATGGAACATCTATAACTTGAAGAAGCTTTGATTCACTATTGGGTTCTGTTCTCCCCATAGAGAAGGAGCGAGCTATTAAATAAAAATCAAATATTTCTTTTACCATCAATATTTGCCAAATTTTGTGAAAGAATTTCATTTTTACCAGACGGAACAAATTTTAGGATTATAATCTTCATATAATCGATTATTGTATATTGAAAACCATAATATAAATAGCTTTACTTTTAAATCGGAAAATAATTCGATTTAATTATTTCTAACAACTGATACACTTCAATTTATAAAAAAACCCATCCTAATTCAGACAAAAATTGCAGCTATATTTTACAAAAGCCTCGTAATAAAAAGTTACATTCTTTTATTTCAAATTTAGGCTTATAAACATGAGGCTTTAAACATTCATAATTTACATATTTAAAGCCAACCGTCTCAAATTTAGACAAATCACTAATTGAAACTAGAAATAATTATCAAACCTGTATAATGCTTTAATAAAACTTTTTTATGAAAGTAAAAAATTATAGCAAGTTTTACAATTTTTTTTAGCAGTTTTTCGATTTTTGAATCTACCAAAGACTGATTTTTTTAAACAGTTAGTTTTTTTAAGAATGAAATTTATAAAAAAATATTCGTAATCTAAATAATTTAATAAAAGAACAAGTTACAAAAAGTTAAACATCGACATTTTTATAAAAATAGCATTGATCTCCCAATGCAGCAACAATATTATTATCTTCAACTGCAATATTTCGAATTCGAGTTGAAAAATCCACAGTTTCAAGATCACTGATTTCACCAACACTGATTTCTTCAGTTGCAAATGAAACTTTATCCAAAATAAATATTTTATTACCGAAATTGCCTGTTACAATCTTGTTTTGACTCACTTCAACCAAAAATTTCTCATAAGCAGTTTGACTCTCAAAAATATCATCTATTAAATTTCCATCTGAATGAAAAACCTTCACACTTTTTAATTCTTTATTTGTATTTCTCGTATCAAATAATGTGAGAGAACTTAGATCTCGTGCTACAATCGTATGATCATCGCAAAACCTAAAATCCGAAATTGATTTCATCAAATCATCAAAAACAGAACTATTCGTTCTTTTTCCCATTGTCATAACCTTTCCCGATGAACTTTTTATTCTAAGATCTTGAATATTTATTTCTCCTTTACTTGTTGAATAACCAAAAACCATATCATCGTCACATTTAAATCTACTAGATGTTATAACATAAGCAAGTTCTTCATATCTAGTTGGTTTTATATCAATTATACAAAATGCTTTATCCATATTACGTGTACACCACAAATTTATTTTAAGATAATCGCTAGATAATAAATACTCTGAATTTAATGATGAATGAAGTGAATTTATGGTATAAAGATGTATATTTCTTTGTTCTTTCAACATATCAAATTTATAACTTCCTGATTTATACATTAGTTTAGATTTTCTTGGAATAACATTCTTTGCTTCTCTATTCTTATTATTTGTTACAGGTTGAATATTTACTTCTTTAGAAATAATTTTTGCGGTTGGAATATCTAATTTACAATTCCATACTTTAATACTTTTTTCATTTGAAAGAAAAAGAATATCTGAAATTCCACCATCCTGAATAATTTCAGCACACACAATTTTCTCTTGAATATCGCTACTTTCTAAATAATCAAATTCAGAAACATGGCTTTGTAATTCGTAATGTTTAGTTTGTGGATCATTGTAACACTCAAATTTTCCATCAGCTCGTCCTACATATAATTTTTGATTTTTAAATGTTACAAAGGTAATTAGTTCAGTGTTATTATAAGTTGTGGATGAAAGATTTGCGATTTGAACAATATCCGTATTTGTCCACATTGAAGGATGGTTGCTCAAAATAAAATAAATAATAAATAATTGGTTTTGGGTCAAAAATAGTATTTACCTTCATTTTTTAATAAAAATTTATGATTTTACGAATTCTTTGAATAAATAGAAAAATAATGAACGAAATTAACTTTTTTAATAAGAAAAATATTTTTTTTAGGTTTCAAAAATAAAAAAAGAAATTTACAAAAATTACAAGAAAAATATATTTTTTAAGTTCATTTTAGAAATTTAAAAAACGAAAAGAATATGTAATTTATGATTGATTTTAAAGTTCGTAAAAAAACAAATTTATGAATCTCAAAAAAAATTTATAAAAAAAATTATTTTCGACTGTTTAAAATTTAGTTCTTTCAACATATAGTTCATAAAAACATTTTACATTACTAAGTTTATTTCCTCAGTAAGTATGAATCAATATTTTTTTTAGATCTTTAGATTCTAGATTTATAAAATGTAAATTAAAATCAAAAAAGGAAAACTCAAATTTATTTCTTAGAAAAAATATTAAGGTTTAAAAAATATTACTCTGGATTAATAAATTACTAAAATTGGAAATACAAAGTTTTCCATTTAGTAAATTATATTTCAAACTAAGATAAATATGATAATTAAACAATAAAAATTATCTGCCTTGAAATTATTAGGAGTAATTGGTGTGTAGACTATTCATCCAATTTTTTGTAGGATTTAAACCGCATTACACTTTCGGTTTTAATATGAAAATTTGTATATGAAATGAAGATCTATAAATTATTGAATTTTAAAAAAATTCTTTTTGGAATTTGACCTGTTTAGATTGAAAACTATGATTAAATATGTAAGTAGTTTTTATGTAAAAGCATACAAAAATAGCCTTTCTCACACCAGTTAGAAGAATTAAACCTAAGAAATACAAGAAAATACCTTTAAAAAAGCAATAAATGCTATCCTATTATACCTCTGATAAGAAATATGAACATTCAGGGGAACATATACAGAGCACATAAATATATATGGGATGTAGTAGATCGGGTTTAAAATCTTAGAATTTTAAACGAATTTATGTCTTGCTTAAGCGCAAGACACGTTTAGACCTGCGATCAATTGATTTAACGGAATTCAGGAAATTTTCACTTCAATCAAATGGGTTCTAC
This sequence comes from Hamiltosporidium tvaerminnensis, assembly GCA_022605425.2. Classification (NCBI taxonomy): domain Eukaryota; kingdom Fungi; phylum Microsporidia; family Dubosqiidae; genus Hamiltosporidium; species Hamiltosporidium tvaerminnensis. Next base: position 813,093 of record CM061249.1, read on the forward strand.
ACACCTTTAGGGGCTAAACCCGAAATTTTTAATTTAATGAATACTGATGAGCTCGAAGTTGCAGCCACTTAGTTTAAACTTAGACTTGGTTGAATTTCATAAAATGAAATATAACACGTGCAACTGTTTTTCTTAAAAATTTGATATTTATTGTGTAAAATAAAATAAAATTTGATTTTAAATTTATAAAAAACAGTAGCTTATGAAAATTAAATTTTTGAATTAAAACATAAAATTAACATTGAAATGAAACCATTGGAAATGTTTTTACGTTTAATTTTATTCACAAATATTTGCTAATGTTTTATTATTGACTTATTTAAAATTAAATCGAAATGAAATCAAAATATTTTTTTACCGGTGAACAATTTATTGAACTAATCTCGTTTTAATTAGTATTTCAATAAAAAAATTGGTAAAGAGATAAAAACTACTTTAAAACCCATCTGCTTTGCAATGTGTGTGCGGAATTGGTGTGAAAATTATTGTTGGGATATCGATGGGATACAAAAAACACCAGATCTGTAAAAGAATCCCACATAATACGAGTTACAACAGATTAAATAAAACAAATAGAAAACTCCCATATGTTTATCCTCCACGCTGAGAGATAAAAAAACTAGATTTCTAAGCAAGAACGGTTTTATAATACTAGGAAAATATATTTTATCACCAGAAGTCAATAAAAATAAACAAAATATGCATTGGTTGTCTAAAAAATGCTGCTTGTATATAAAACGAAATAAATTTTATTAAAAAAATCCGAATTAAATTTCCGGATTTACCAATATAAATTTGATTCTATTAAAAAATCTAATTCCCTATTATACTGTAATAAAAGAAAGATATTTTTTCTGAAATTTTATTAGATTAAATTAACCAGAATTTTTTTATTATCATTTATAATCAGAATTATTGTTATGGTTTTTAAGCTTATAAAGTATTTTTCATAGAAATAAATTCTCATTTTATATTTCTTTAAATAGATTATTCAAGTAAACCTTTTCTTATTATGTAAATATTATTAAGTAAAATAAAATGAGAATTTATCAAATTATTTTATTAACTTTAAAAATTTTTTCACTTCGTTTGTCATATACACCATATAATACAAAACTAGATGGTAGATTCTCGTTTGTAAAATATCATATTCATGTTCTATTGTTTCTTGAGATGATAATGAAGGAAATATTTAAAAACGAAAAAATGTTAAAAATAATTCTGGATTTTGAAACTTTAAAAATACATTTAAAAATAAAGGAAAATGTCTAGGTGGTTTTGAACATGTTTTTTGTTAAAGATTATACAAACATATTAATTATATTAGTTATATTAAAACCTTTCATAATGTATATAAATGTTTTGTTTTTAAATATTTTTGAGAAATGATTATATTTTTAATCTCTAAAAAATTTTAAAATTTAAAACAAAGGTCTCTAAACTGTTTGGCTCACAGGCTACCTTGACTTTAAAAAAAAGTCCCCCAGGCCTAAACTCCTTAAATTTTATGTGATTTTACTGAAAAAAATTCGAATGTTAAATTACAAGTATTTTTAAATCAAATTTTTAAGTTTCATATAGATATTCATAAAATGACATGTCTAATAACGATATTTATATATAAAAATAAGCAAATGAATTTCTGAAATACTTTAAGAGTCTTCCAGCCATGCAATTCAATCACATTCATAAAATTGCTCGAAGTTTTATCTCCGCTTTTTCTCTTCAAATTTGCGTGAAAAAATGTTCTCACTTATGAAAGAAAAAAGAATATCTACAGATTTAAATTAACAGATGAGCACTAGAAGTCATCACTGGTGATCTCTACCAGTAAATTTAATCCGAAATTTCAACAAATTTTCACCACAAAATCTCAACTTTATCAACTCATTATAGTAAATTATTCGATATGTTTTTTTGTAATGCATTCTGATTATTTGTATAAATTTATAGAAAAAAATTGTCAGTTTAAAAAAAAACTCTAAACTCTACAAATTTTCTTTTAAGTACAAAAGAATACCTAAATTATATATTATTTCGATTATCTTTGTATGATATCTATATATTTTTATTTTATTTCTTTAGTTAAAAAAAAACTTAATAAAAAAAAATCGTAGCAGGTCAACAAAATGTATCTGCGCCCAATGAAAAGTGTTTGCAAGACGTAGTATTGAGACCTCGGTTTTAATAAAAGATTTTTTGCTCTAAAAATTCTTTATAAAAATTTTGGAACTAAAAATATGAACTAATATATCTTAAATTTTGTTAAAATAATTCTTTTGAATTTAATTGTAATTCTCATTTTCTATAAAATCAAACATATTTTTTATTGTCATAAAAAGGTATGAAATTTTATGGCAAAAACAATTCCTAAATAAAATAAAACATTTTCTATGCAATTATTGAGGAGCAAATTGCTGTTTATAAATTTAATTATTTCTAAACATATAGTTCATTGAAAAACCGCGTATAGAAAAGAAATATTAAAAAGAATTATTTCACTTATTACGAAAGTAAATTTTCAAATGGTTTTAAGAACTGATCAATCGAAAAAAATTCATGGTTTTGTTTTTTATAAAGAACTTGTGAGTATTTTGATTTAATAGTGAATTTTTTTGAATTTCTCTAACTTAATTTAATCAATTAATATTTAAAAATTAGTCAGAAATGGTTAGATTAATTATATTAACTAAACAGGTAAATGGGTTAATTTGTTTAAGTAGTTAGTTATTAGAGTAAAAATAGATTAATAAATGAGATTGAGAAATTTACGAAAGGAATATGAGACAACGATTTTTATTTTTAAAAGCAAAGAATTAGATATTTTAGAATTTATTTATAAATGCATATCCTACAAACTATTAAATATAAATTTCATGGATTGAAAGTTAAATTCAAAACTTTTAAAACTTACTGAGAATTCATTTATTACACATTCTTTCTCAAAATGGTTGTTTTGTTCAATATGAATAAAAAATTAATTTAATAAATATAAAAAAATCAAGTAAAAAATTCCAAATTTTAAAAAAAAAAATTGTTTAATCTCGGTAACTATTTTGTTACCTTTGAAAAGAGAAATGGAAACCACACTTTTAATGATATGACAAAGGGTTTAGAATATGTTGTTGAATTAATATTTTCCATTTCATAAAATAAATTGTAAATTAAAAACTATAAATCAAAATATAAAAATGGTAAATTTTTTATTATTGGAATTTAAATATAATTCTATATTTAGAAGAAAATTAAATTTAGGTTTATTAATTTTCATGTATATATTAAACAAAAATTAACGGTTAATGAATAATCATTTGATAGACGCTCCACCAACATATGAACAAGTTTTTAGGGAAAATGCTGCACATAATGAAGATAATGGTTCTATTACCTCGGGTTCTACAATTTCAGATTCCAATGCTTCGGTTTCTACCATCAATATAATCATTACTAAACCAGCAAAACTCGATTTCATGGTCGTAACTTGTATGGAATGGAAAAATTACAATCTTAGTAAAATTTTAATATTTAGTCTGCTGATTTCATGGATAGAATTAATTAATCAATATCATTTTCAGATAGATTCTATTACTAATTCGGTATTAGGAATCCATTTAATACTTTGCGGTGTTTTTATAATGGCTGTATTAAAAAGAAGTAAAGAAGGAATCGGCTATTTAAAGATTGTGCTAGTTGTATTAACCTATATCGGACTTTTTATAACCGTTAATACTCTATCGAATATGCTGAAAAATCCGAATAAATAAAAGAGATTTATTGATTTTCATTTATTTCTCTTTGTTTTTGGAGGTTAAAGAATATTTGTATTAGGGTGAAATATATTGTAAGAACATGATATGCAGTATGTATATTATTGTTGTACGATGTGTTTGAAAGTTTTTGGGTTTAAGTATTAAATCCAGAGATGAAGGTTTTGTTTTTTTATAAAATTTAAAATTTAGTAATGTTTTGGTAACATTAAATATTAATATCTAATATTTTTTAACCTATGTGGGTTTGATATATTTATCTTCTAATTGGTTGTGCTACATTAAAAAGTTGATTTGTATTCAAAAAGAGCGATCAGGTAATTTCTGAAAGAGCACATAATAATTTCTGAGCCAAAAACAAATATAAATCTTGCTTCAAAATTAAGTTATAATAAAAACATCAATAATTCTAATTTATCTAATATAAATGAAAAAATTTAGAATTATTTTTCTATTGTATAAATTATCGATACTTTTTTAGAAACAGAAAGAGTAGTACGAGGCTAACTTAAGTCATATTACTATACAGACCCAGCTGTTTTAAGCCATCCTTTATACTTTAAAAGAAATTATAACTAAATTTTTATTCGGCGAGAAAGTCGTTTTTTGCTTCTTTTTTAGGAAAGAAAGCTAAATGACACAAAAAAAATATTTGATTTTATAATTTTGTTTGAAGCCACTATTTTAATCCTTAAAAAATAATCTAAAAATCTGAAATAATCAACAATTTTAGGATTGAGGTCGAAATTCAAAACAATTTAATTTTTAAACTCTGAATCTGTTTCAAGGACCAGTAAGTGTCTAAACAACCATAGGGAATAATATTTTTATAAAAAAATCACAATGAAAAGATTTAAAATGCCCATATAGCGAGATTATTTTCTAAAGCGAGTTTAATTTAGATATATCTAATTGCATTTAAAAATAATGTATAGTCGAGAAATTATGGACATTACCTGGTTTCATCAATATGATATATATATATATATAAATATTACACAGGTAAAAATTAACACTAGTCTTCTGAGAGCTTTAAATATTTTTGCATTGAAGTTATGTATTTTCCCCATGCCATATAATTTTATTTAAAAAATATTCGAGGTTTATCCTTAGCATAAAATGCTCCTAGAATACTGTTTTTTGGGTATATAAAGTCCATTTTAGAATTCTTTATGAAAATAAAATAAGCCATAAATAAATTTTCTATGTGCTTCAAACCATTCGTTTATATTTAATTCCCGGACATAGGCGAATCATTAAGTGCGCTTGTTGGTGTTACTTTTGTTTTACTACTACTACTACTAAATGATGCTTTCGCTCTTTAATAGTTCTGGCATCCTTACTGATTTTAAATTATTATTTCTTTTCGCTTTCGTAACAATAGGATTTTGTGAATATGTGTTTTAGCCGTATGCTCAACCTCCTACTTTATCTAGACTAGGATCAGCAGAACAGAAATTATCGTATCTTTGCTAGTATTTAATTTTGTATCTGCAGAGACAAAATATAAGAAATATCAAAAAAAATAAAAATATCTTCACATTATAAAGGGAAATGTTAAATTATACGGTTTATAATCGAGATTTCCAAACATAAGAGCTAAAATAACATCTATTTAAATCATTGGCATAGAACTATTACTTTTCAATCCAACCCTCAAGTATTTTCATAGAAGAAGTTATGATCAAATTAAATTATAAAAATGTAATATACCTGGACAAAAACTGATATTTAAGTGCTTGAAAATATATAAAACGAAAATTTATACTAAATTGGTGGCTTAATGTTCAAATTTAATTCAAATAATATCACAAGTACCTACAGACTATCAGATCGATGCACGGGGAGTATAAAATAGTACTTATATGATGTGAAAGAAAGATGTGAAAAAATGTTAAAAACGTAATTTTGATATGCACGAACAAACTCACACTGATCTTTAGACAAAAAATTATACATTTGTAAAAATTAAAAAATAATAAACGGAACGTAATAACCTATTTACAATTATTATTTTCAAAAATAGAGAGATGGTTTATTATAAGCTTCGGCTTATTTTATAACCCACTCTTTGTCTACGGATGGAACACAATTCAACGATGAATCATAACCACGCCAAGTTCTGAGCATTCAAAGACAATTTTCTTTTGATGGACTAGGCTTTCTGCATCACGCAAACTTTCCAAAGAAAGATAAAGGGTGCAATAACCGGGGATCAATCCGGCTCTTCGGTAGGCAATTCCGAAATCCTCATCACTAGACCATTGGCTTGGATTAAGTGACAAAAGAATAATCTAAAAAGTATAATGAACCACATGTTTAACTAAATTAGAAAGAATTACAGAAAAGTAAAATTGTGGTCTGAAATCCATGATTTATTTGACAAATTTGCAAGCAATTTTTTCTCAATTCATAACATCATATAGAAGTATAGTTATTGTTTTTACCAAAGCTCTGAAAATAAAATGTTTAATCCATTTTGCAGAACAGTAATTTTTTTGTCTATTAAATTCCTTTAAAATGCAATTTTTTGATTTTAAATTATTTTCAATACCAGATTCTAATTCGCCATCATCATAAAAAAATTATCAGAATATGATATCTATAATTTGATTGTTAAGAAACCAGGGGCTTAAATAGATTTATATGATTTCAAACCTATGAATAAAGAAAGAGCCAATCAGTTAGATTTCTTCCTTAATTGCTTGCTTAAATTTACTAAAAGAAGATTCCAAGGGTTTGGTCTTATTTAATACATATTATGGTTTTCAGAGTGTTTTGGAAATTATAATAAATATTTAAACGATTTTTTAATATGTGGTCTGCAAAGACTTTTCTAATATTTATGAATATAATAATCAATGATAACTTATTCGATTTATCCCTGTAGTTTTTTATTACCATACAATGGTGAAATTATATTTATAATTTTAATTTAGTAAATTTTAGAAAATAAATATAAATATATTTTAAAACTAAATGTCGGAGGAAAGAAACCACATAAAAAACTATCTTATTGGCAATGAATATGCGAGATTGATGCATGAAATCAGAGTTTGGATTTTTGTTGGGAATAAAATCACACACCGTCTTCGGTTGTTCGATTGTAGTTGTTAGGAGGAGGAGAAGGTTTATGAAATGGCAAAATTTTTTCTATAAATATATTTTTTTAGTTTTTTATGTTGCTAGATTACTGACCGCAGCTGAGAATGTAGGTAATTTCCATGTAAAGGCATAAAAACCTAGCCTTGCTCATTCTGGTTAAAAAAATTAGAACTTTGGGGATATAAAAAAACTTTTAAGCCAGGAAAACTAAGTAGTAGCTTATGCTTGTTGGTATGGCACTAACTGTTTAGGTGGATCCGATATAGTCTTCGAGATACATCTTAGACAGGGGTTTATAAGGTTTAGAAAGCGTAGGGTAAGTGGGAATGCTGCATAGTTTCGGGGGGATCCATGGTATGCTCTGGCTCAGATCATGTTCCTTGCAACCGACAATAACGAACTCCGGGCAACTACCTCGCCTAATAATTAGTTATTCACCCTTGGTAGATCAAAGTTTTTGGATTGTAGGTATCTCGGGGTACCGATGGGGTTTTAGGGTAGTAGTTATTTGTGTTAAGCCTAGAACTGCGTTAATGACATGAAAACAAATATAATATTTGCCACTGTTTTAAAAAGATGTGATACTTTCAAATAAAGATTTTAAAACCAGAAAAGGGGGTATTCGAATTTAAAACTGAGATAAACATGATTCCTTCATTTTTAATAGAAACCTATTTATTCCCTATAAAGAAATGGTGAGCAGGAGGACAATCTCTTCGGTAGAGATGTACTTCAAACTTAGCAGTCTTCCTAAAAAACATGGGTATTATATACTAATGCATATATTTTGAGTAAATAAGCCTTTTGCTCAAGATTTTTTTGCAAAATGTGATAGAATCTAGACGTAAGAACATAAATTCAACATTTATCAAATCTTAAATCGATAAGAGAATGGAGTTATATGGTTTTGATTTGATATATAATACAAAGCTAGCAATATAAGTGTTCTTTTGAGGCGTAATATAACCGTAAAATGCTAAATAATATTTTAATTTCACCTTTATAAAAAGCTGTAAATTTATGTTGATGATACATAATCTAATGTTTAGAATTATATAATTTATTGCCACTATTCTTATATCGTATAATATGCAAATTAGTATTTTTCAAATAGATTTAATATATGAAGTGCCAATTAAAGTGTAAAAATTACAACAATAAAAAAATAAAGAATTAGAAGGCAATAATATTTGATTTTTATAATCTTAACTATTTATATTTGTTTTAATACCCAATGAAATAGTTTAAAATTAACTGTTTAGCAAATAATTCTTGAATCAAAACAATTTCTGTTCATTAACGTTCATATTGTTTTCTCACTGCCCGATATAGGCAAACATATAATGTAAAAGGGATTCGCTTTTACATATTTTTTGAGATCCTGAATCGAAATATCGACAAAGCAAACTATTTCAATAGAAAAAAAAAATTTAAGTAAATAAGAAAGTAATTTAATAGGTACATCGGCTTATTGAAAAAACCTAAAGAATGCGTAAAAATGAGGCGAGAAATTATCTAAGAAAAAATTTTCGATAAATATTGTATTATTGTATCAGTATAAATAACATAAATTAATCAAATATATTTTAAGAATACAGCAAGCTTTGATGTTTTTCTTACTTTTTTAATTAGAAGTTTTTTCTTTGTAGATTGTGATATTTACTTCCCAATCAGAAATTTATACGTTACTTCATATATCAAGGTTTGATTTGAAATTTTGACTTTATAAATAGAGTGATTAAATTACCTTCTATCGAATTAAAAACAACTTAAATCTTTTAAAATAAATTCAATTGTAAAAAATTCTAAAACTTAAAATGTGCATCGCAAATTGCTACAGATCTTGAACGATTTGGATATAATTGTTTTTTTATCGGCTTAAGACGAAATTAAAGCAAAATTTCGGCGCTTAATATATTGTGAAAGAATATCATAATTGTGTTGGCGTATACAGATTATTGATCTTTACACCTTAAATTTTTTTAAAAACTAATATGGCTATATTATAAAATCTCTCCGCGAAAACATAATCTATAATGTTGTTTTTTTGAGAGAACCCGTATAATATGGCATAATATATCCAATATAAAATATTTCATTGGATTGGAAGCATCCTGGTTAAAGAGATGAGTATTTGTTTTTCAGTACCTTAAAAGTAAAGAATTAATTAAAAAACAAATTCATGTATATTTATATGTGGTTTTGAAGTTGAATAAACTCTGAGTTTATAAAAATAATTTGTGAATCTACACATATGGAAAAAATGGTATGCAGATTGATATAAATTTTCAAAAGTATCAAATTATGTGCTTTATTGGAATTTTGGTAAAAAATATAAAATATAATTCAGGTATTCGCTAAATTTTTTTCGTATACTTACTATCAATCGGGAATAGCAAAATAATGGATGTATTAGTATCTAGTAAAGCATCTAAGAATACTGTATACCATAAAAACAATTATTTTAATAATTGTTAAGAAATGAATTCGCAAACCATGAAGATCTTAGAAATATCTTATCTAGTAATTTGAAACGCGAAATATATACAATATTTTAGATAGAATCAGTTTCATTTTATTTGATTGTTCATTAAGATCATGATACAATAAACATTAGAAATGCTACAAGGCCTATATGGAATATCTTAGGCATACTAAAAAGAAATTCTATTATTCTTTTCAAGAATTAAATTATCTTAGAATCATTAATTTGGAAATTCAAATGCTTAGTCTCATTCCATTCCTCTTTTAATCTGTTGTAATTCGTGATCAAGGGAAATGAAAATAGATCCAATGTGGTTTATATCCTGCATAAATAGCAAAAATTAATTTTACACGAATTATTTGCACTCATCAAAACCCAGAGGTTTTTAATTGGTTATCTTCTCTCCATCCTTCATATAAATCAATAAGAGAATATGAAATGGCTTTTAAAAACCTTAAATTGATTAATATTGTTGTAAAATTCCAGTATTTCGACATCAAGCAGATATTTTCTCTATCCGACAAAATAAACTCTAAACCTAAGTTTACAGATTCTCTCAATCAAATTATTTAGTTTGGTTGTGTTCTAGATCATAGTAACATTTATAATGACATTCTGTAGCTTAAATGATTTTTTTACAACGTTAATGGTTTCATATTCTTAAATGTATTGATTTCGACTATAGGGTTAATTTGAGAAGCATAATTACTATGTTTATAATATAATTTTACATTTTTTAGTTGATGTAAGATAGCCTCATAATAAGCTAACCGCATTGGTAAACTTATTAAGAAAAACGTTAATTACATTTATTATGGAATAAACTAGACTACATAATAGATTGCTTTATGAAAATTTGTATTGAGTGAGATACTCTACAAAATAGTAAAAAAAGTATTCCACCTTAATTCGTAGTTATTTTTGTGATTAGGCTGAAATCCCAAATTGAAACCGTATTTATTATCATTTTAAATCATTTAAAATCATCCCTGAAGCGGATAAAAATACTTTGCGCCTATCTACCAATTCATATCCATCAAAAAATTACGAAAAATAAGTAGCAAATTATAACTTTTTTGAAATTTCAATTTATATGAAAATCCCGAATGGGCTACCGAAATATGGTTTAATTAGAAGAGCTATTCGATCTGGAATTTCAGTAAGTTATACAACGGGTCGTCTTAGATGAAGATTTTTTATGTTTCTGAAGGCAAAGAAATTCAGACAAAGCACATTTATAATCTACTTTTAACTGCCTAACTCATCACATTAGACTATGTACATCTTAGATGCGAAGTTTTTGATTTAGGTACATGGAATACCGATAGAGTGATGAAGATGTAGTTATCCAGGTTAAACTAGAGTTTGTCAATATTAGAAAAACAATAGCAAATGCCAGCTTTTTAAATAAATATTATTTTTATTTAATACAAATAAATATTATCTAGATTTTCTATATTACCTACCTTGCTTTGTAATTTGATTATAAATTTGAATGGAGTAGTTATTACTTTCTAGCTAACTTTTAAAACCCTTTTGTTTTTGGTTTGATGTAAATCGATGTTGTTTGGGTGCCATATTATTGCGTATTGCCATTATGCGATTTTAAGAGTTTTAACGAATACCATAAACTATACTCAAGCAGTTATGTTAATAATATAATTTGTATGTGATTAAGTGAATATTTCAATGCTTTTGATGAATCATATATCAAAAAATGCCTATATTCTAACGTTTTGTCTGCAAATTATTATATATAATCGGTAATATGACAGTAGCTTTTTGTAAAAATTTTACTTTATTTCCACTATCCCTGAATGAATGGCATTCGCAAATTCGAAAGCCAACCAAATTGCCTCATTATATAATTCAAGAGGCCCAAAACTGTTTTATAGTATAATCTTTGGTACAATTTTGTACTTAAGTTTTTTAGCATATTATGTTAAAGGCTTAATAACCCTAAGAACGAAGAAATAGAAAAATTAAAAGTAATTAAATGATATAAAACTTTCATATAGATCTAATCAAACAAGATTAATTGTTTATATTGACCTGTATATAAAATATACACAAGACCAAGGTATATAAATGGCATATTCTGAATTTATTTTGTGACATATTGATTACCTAGTCCTTTTTGGCAAAAAAACCAAAATAATCAGTTAACTTTATAAGTTTTACATAAAATAGATACCTGAAATCTTCAGATCTAAAACATAAGATTTTAAAAATAATTTAAACAGAATCAAAAGGCAAAATGTATTTTGAAAATATGAACTTTTATGTCAATATTTTTCAAAGAAACTGTAATTTTTTTAAGCTTTAAACTTATAATACGATTATACCTCATTTATTTTTTAAAAAAATTAAATTATAATCAAATAATATGATTTAGACAACGAATTAATTATATAAATTTAGCATTTAATTAATATATTATTTTAAGAATATCACATTTTTTTAAGAATCCAGAAAACAAAGGCTAGGAATATCCAAAATCCGAAAAACTTTATAAAAGTATTTCTTCTATTTCTAATCATATTCCATGTTTTGTTGATTTCATGGGTACTTTTTTGTACAAAGCCTCTTGAATCTCCCATTAAGTCATCTATTCGTTTAAGATTCTCTCCTTGCATTGAAACATGAAGAGAAATATCAGAAACAACTTGACCAAGTTCATTTATTTGTAATGCTATATTTTCTCTTACACGTTCTCTTAAATTTTGAATTTCATTTTCTTCTATTAACAATTCAGTTTGTAACTGATTATTCGCTTCAGAAGTTTCAGTTACGTTTCTATTTTCTTGTTCCGCAGAAAATCGATTTCTTCGCAATTTTTCATTTTTCTTTTGTTCTTCTATTCGATTTAAATATTTTGATAATAGAATAGCATTTTTATACAACCGATTTCTTATCATTTCTTTTATATTTTCTGTATTTAACTCTTCTTGTTCATTTTTAGCTTCAAGTATAAAATTTGAAAGATTTTTTTTTAAATCTTCAATTAAAATTTGCGTTGTTTCTATTTTCTCTTGAAACGTAAAATCTTCATAAATGTGTTTATTTATGCATCCCTTTTCAATTTCTTTTAAATTTATAGATATTTTTTCTAGATGCATAAAGAAATCTTTGAAATGAGAAGGCGCATTTCTAAAAGAGTTTTGTGGTATAAAAGTAGAAGTAACAATTGCCATAAATTCTTTTGATCTATCCATTTTTTATTCTAAGTTAGGAATCTTTAAATCTAAAGGGGTTAAGTACAATAAATACACAAATTATTGTTTAAAGAATTTTTTTAATCTTCAGAAGATTCAATTATAAGTAAAAAGAAAATCAGTAAGAATTCTTTGGGGAAAGTATCAAATTATAAAAAAAGGTAAACAATGAGTTTATTGGTTTACTCCTTTGTTATTTCAAAAACTCAGTTGGAAAAAAATTATCACTTATTTTTCAATTTTTCCATGAATCTCCACACCCTTTTCTGTTTACTCCTTGGTATTTCAAAAACTTAGTTGAAAAAAATATCACTTATTTTTCAATTTTTACTAGAATCTCTTCACAGCCTTTTCTGTTCAAAAGATAATATTTCATATTCCATATATAATTTAAAGTAAGGTTAAAACTCAACTCTGATGTTATTTTAATTCTCTAGTGATATCAAGAAGTTAGTATTCCTTTTATATTTACAAGCCCATAATTTAAATTAAGGTGTTTCAGAGAAACCAAGAAAATTAATTATTTTATTACTTAAAAATTTAATGACAATTAAATAATTTAGAAATATTTTATTAGTATATTACGAAAAATTTATGAAATATATGGTTAGTAATCAGTAGGATTACTGAGATTTCATGAAAATACACATATTTTGTTTCAGGATAAAGATTATACGCTTAAATATTACTTTTTAGAATACGAAATACTTTATCTATAATTTATGATTATATTTATTTACATTGCAAAATATATATTTGATACCTTCCTATTATGCAAATCATTACAATTTTTAAGAATAATTATGAATATTATTTCTTCTTAGAAAATACTTTCTGGAATATATAGTCATTAATTTAAAAAACTGATTTTTGTGAATAAATAATTGGAAATGTATTTCAGATTATAAATGCTCATTAGAAACCATAATGTACGATATAAAATTTTATTAGCTCAAAAGTTTTTTAATTTATATTATTTAACTATCCTAATACCATCATGAGTTAAATTGATTAAGAAATTTTATAAAATTTATATCTCAGTTAGAAACAAATATATGTCTTACTCCTTTAAAAAATAAAACCTTTAGGTGGTATTATAGATTTATAATTATATTAAAATATATGAGTGGTGGGGGGTGGATAACTACATAAACAACCTCTTGTTTAGCATATAATGTGTGAAACAAGAGTGAGGATCTTTGTTTGAATTTTTCGGTAGAATAAAAACCACATTACATCTTCGATTGTTCCATTGAAGTTGTTATGAGGAGGAGAGGTCTAAGAAATGACGAAACTTTTTCTACAAATATATTTTATAGTCTTTTATGTAACTAGATTGCAGATTACAGCTGAACATGTAGCTAATTACCATGCTAAAGCATGGAAACCTAGCTTCGCTCACTCGGGTTAGGAGATTTAACGCCTAGGAGATATAAAAATAAAACCCATTAAAAGCCGAGAAAGCTAAGCAGCAGGTTATACATATTGGTAGGACATTGCACTGTCTAGGTGGATCTCATGCAAATCTCTGATATATATCTTAGCTAAAAGTTTATTGAGTTTAGAAAGTGTTTAGTAAGAGGGAATACTGAAGTGTCTTGGGGGAGCCCAGGTGGAGGCATCGGCCTTCTATCACACTCCATGCAACGGACAATAAGAACACCGGGCAACTGCCTTGCCTATTAATTAGGTTCTACGCACTTGGTTGATGAAAGGCTTTGGGATGTAGGTTTCGCAGGGGTTGCCGATGGAGTGTTGAGGTAGCAGTTATATATGTTAAACTTAGAACTGCGTTAATGTCATAAAAACAAATATAACACTTGCCACTGATTTAAAAAGATGTGATACTTTTAAATAAATATTCCATAGAAAATTCTAAAAATCTAACAAAATGTTTTCGAATTTCAGAAATGACTTACGAAATATTTATAATAACAAATTCATTTTACTATTTTTATAATCATAAAAAATAGTTCAAATTACAGAAGCATTAAAATTTATAATATATGCAATATTTCGAGATAGTTTTAGGTTATGTGAACGAAATTTGGTTTTAAGGAAAAGCAAATATAAACTATTAATACAAATAAACAAAGGTCTATTAAAGATTCTAAGCTTGGATATCTGTTCAAAATCTTTAATATTGGTTTAAAATATTATTTTTATAGTATTTTAGATTATAAGTAAATATTCAAATGTTTTTGAAATTTTAAAAAGTCAATTTATAAACGATAATTCTGTTGTTTTTTTTTGCCGAAAAGCTAGAAGGTTAAGGGTAGAGTTAAAAAAAGAATTGTATTCTCTTGGTATGTATAAATTTTAAAAAGATGTTCGAATTATATTTTTATGAATAAATCAGCTTTGAGGTGTGAATTCCCTTGAAATCGTAGAAAATTTTAAATTTCCGACTAATTATTATCAAAAGCTAGAATTGATTCTATTTAAATCAAGAGTAATTTATAAGGATTTATGTTCTAATGTTTCAAGAAATAAATAATTATACTTAAGAAACCGTAGATTCTATTCGCATCCAAGATAAATAACAAAAATCGTATTTTTACGGACTCGAACGTGCTTGGTCAGCCTTTAACACAGTATATTTGTATTAAAAATGCAATCAAATATCGAAAAATATAATTAAAATGGTAAATTAATAGAAAGTATTGTTTGTGGATAGCTGTTTTTTCCTATTATAGAGTTTTGTCACTTTTAATTTTACGAATTTTTTTGCGCTTTAAAGTAAGATTCTACTTTAATACCAGAAAAACAATAATCATAAAATCAATATAAAGAGGTTTAAAATATATAAAGAAAATATTAAAAATGATTGTTATAACAATATTTTAAAGTACTCTTAAAATATTTGAATTGAATTTTTGCAATAAAAATAAACTATGACTGTATAAATCAAACAATGTCTAAAATCTTTTTCTTCTAGTCAATATTTCCAAAAACCAAATCTCAAATTTATGAGTCTAAATTTTTGTAGTTATTTTTATATTCAGAATCTATGAACCGTTGCTCAAATTATTTTTATCCCGTATACTTATTTAAGGCAAAAAAATCTTTTATAAAATTTACAGTTTCATTGAAAAAGATTGGAATTTACTTCTCGATAAAAAATATTTATTTCTAAAAAAATAAACCCATATGGATGTTGGACTTATTGGACTTGGAGTAATGGGAAAAAACCTTGTATTGAATATTGCAGATCATGGATATAGTGTAGCTGTTTATAACAGAACATACAACAAAACAATCGAATTTATAACCGAAACAAACAAAAATACTATAAAAGGATATGAAAAACTCGAGGATTTCATTTTTTCATTGAAAGAGCCTAAAATAATATTTATAATGGTTATGGCAGGTACAGCTATCGATAAAATACTAGAAGAAATATCTGGTTTTTTAGGTATAAATGCAGTTGTTATAGATGGTGGAAATTCTCATTATTTGGATACTGAAAGAAGATGTTATAAATATTTTGGAAGATTTAACTATATTGGATGTGGAATATCAGGTGGTGAAGAGGGAGCAAGATATGGGCCGTCGTTAATGCCAGGTGGGAATAAAGAAGGATGGGTTCTAATCAAAGAACTTTTATGTGGAATTTCAGCTAAATTTAAAATCGGAGAAAATGAATTTCCTTGTTGTGAATGGATGGGGGAAGGTGGTTCAGGCCATTTCGTTAAAATGGTTCATAATGGAATCGAATATGGTGATATGGCTATTCTTTCTGAATTATATCTTATAATGAAATATTTGGGAATGGAAAATGAAAAAATGGCGGATACTTTTAAATCTTGGAATGATGAACATCAATTCTCTGGATATTTATTGAATGTTATGGAATTGGTTTTGAAAAAGAAAGAAAAACAAGAATATATAATTAATAGTATCGAAGATAAAAGTGAACAGAAAGGAACTGGTAGATGGTGCGTTGTAGCATCAATTGAAAATACAACACCTTCAACTTTGATGGCGGAATCAGTTTATTCCAGGTTTCTTTCAAATCAAAAAGATTTAAGAATAGATTTTTCTAAAAAGATTGATGATTGTTTAGAAATTACGAATGATATAAATTTAAATGAAGATGATTTAAAGCGAACATTTTTTATGGCGAAAGCTGTTTCTTATGTTCAAGGATTCAATTTGCTAAGAAATGGGTCTAAAAATAACAACTGGGATTTAAATTTACCGAGTATTACAAGAATATGGAGAAATGGCTGTATAATTCGAAGTAATTTTTTAGAAGTCATTGAAAATATTGTTCAGGAAGTTGATGAAAACTTTGAATTATCAGATATTTTTATAAACATTTGTAAGCAAAATATTCAAAATCTAAGAAAAGTTGTTGGGTTTTCTATTTGTAAAGGGATTCCAGTTCCAGTATTAAGTGCATGTTTAGAATTTTTCGATATTTTAAATACTAAGAGGGGAGGTGGCAATATAATTCAAGCTCTGAGAGATTATTTTGGATCTCATATGGTAAGATTCTTGGGAAAAGATGAAGACGAACATGTGGAATGGTGAAATAAAAGTCTTTTGTTTTACATTTATACAAATATTTTAATTTTCTTGATTTTAATGGATTTTTTAATTTAGAAAATCGTATTTAAAAATTATGAAAATTTATACAACTTAGTGATATAAAAAAATCGAAACTAATATTCGTTCGATTATAATCCTCGAATGTCTATTTATTAAAAATTTCAAAAAAAACTGGAAAAAGTCTAGAAATTTTTTCATATGCAACCAAAGAATATTGGTTTTACATATAGGATTTACACAATAATTTTGGCGTAAGAAAGTAAATTATATAAAAAACATTAAAAATATGTGTAAAAAAATATAAATTTAATTATATACTTGCATAAAAACTTCAGACTTTTTCACATTTAAGATCGAATTGTATTGCCTTTTTTGCGTTGATCTAATTTTAAATATCCAAATATATCAAAAATTATATTTTTTTAATGTATTCCCATATATAAATTTATTTTAATGAATATTTATTAGAATCCCGCTATTTCGTCATAATATCAGTCAAAAATCGAAGCCATTTATTATAAACAAACTCGGCTTTAATACTTCATTTCTATTTTATTTTTGATATAATTTTAGGTGATTTTTAGTTATATTTTACTTTAAAGTGACAGTATCTCATATATACACCTAATATTACTTAGATATCAATTGAGTCATGTTCACGAATAAAATAAATAAATTTATAAGTTTCGGTTTTTCAAAAATTTCTGGTTTTGCAGACCTTTTTTTTCTCAATTTGAATACATAATTCCCATAAAATCCGATAGCTTTCGATAGCTGATTAAATCAATTTAAAAATCTAATTGTATATGGAAGCACTCTCAAAAAGGATTTGATTTTAAGATTAAAATTCAATTTCGATATTTTGTCGTATTTTACTTATTTTCTACAATTTTAATTCATATATTGAATCTACTGATAAATATAAACAGAGTCGAAACTTTAATTGTACAAAAAAACTATATTTCAAAAAATACTAAAGAAAACTCGGCGTAAAATAGAAAAAATTTGTTTTTTTTAAAAAGTCGTTCCCTAAATTTTAATATAGCTATTCTTTGAACTAATAAGTATGTTACCATATATATGTTTTACATTTGGCACTAGAACATTTTTCGAAATAATTTTACTTTTTCGATCGATTTTGTCTTAGAATCAGCAATGAAAATATTTAATTTTTGCCTTCAAAATACATAGGGTTTATATTCGGAATACAGGAGAAAAACATGATTTATATCAAAGATCCTTAAAAAATCAATTTCAAAAATCTATTCAGTGGAATACAATATGGGATGTTACTATCATGTTTAAAATTAAATTTAAATCATTACACAATTTATTCATCAATTTTAAAATTTATGGATAACGAAAAATAATTTAAACGTATCAGAATATAATAAATCCATGAAGAAATCTAGTTTCTCATATTATATTTATCTTCTTCTCATACTGAAATATCTCAAAACCACTTGTTCTTTTATATTTCCGGTTGGCATACACCGTATTATGTAGAATTCAAATGGTCCTCTACTATCAAGCATTTGTATTAACATCTGCTTTTATAGAAGGTACATTGAGGCACATCCTCGGGCACATACTGTAAACACTTCTAACGGAACTATTCTTTGTATAATAAAGTTCATTATCAAAAATGCTTTATAAGGCAAACCCTTTGAAAAAATATCACCGAATTACCCCCTGTTGCTTTTTATCCTAGTCACACATTAAAAATGCCTTCACGATTAGAATGGCAATCTTTTTACTAAAAATTTTCTTTCGCCTAAAAAAATATTTTCGATATTTCTATTTTGAAAATAGCAAAGATCAGAGTTCATCCATATTAAATTTTAGAGTATTGTTCTTATTTTTAGTATATATTGATAATTTTGAAATATCTAAAATCTGGAAATGCCAATTTATGTAATTTATGCTGTGAGGAGAATATATTTTTAGCAAAGTAAACATTTTTTCTTTGTATTCGAGTCAAGATTATCCTATAATATGGAAGTGCAAAGTTCTTAAGGTAGGAAATCATATGCATTTGGTTCGGATAAAGATGCTTAGATATTCGATTATAATTCCTATGGCATCCAATAAGAGTAAATATGTCCCAAATTACTAACAGCACAATATTATGTTGATATTATATCTACTATTAAATTATATACTTATTTTTTCAAATAATAAAAGTGGAGGGAGGATAACCACATAAAAAACTTTCTGCTTGGCAATGAGTGTGTGAAACTGGTGTGAGGTCATTGTTTGGATTTTTGGTGGAAATAAAACCACACTACATCTTCGGTTGTTCTTTGGGAGTCGTTATGAGGAGAAGAGGTCTAAGAAATGGAGAAACTTTTTCTACAAATTTATTTGTAGTTTTTTATGTAACCAGATTGCAGACCGCAGCTGAACATGTAGGTAATTGCCATGTAAAAGCATGGAAACCTAGCCTTGCTCACTCGGGTTAGAAGACTTAGCGCCTGGGAGATATAAAATAAAAACTATTAAAAGCCGGGAGAGCTAAGTAGCAGGTTATACCTGTTGGTATGGCATTGCACTGTCTAGGTGGACCCCATGTAAATCTCTGAAATATATCTTAGCTAGAAGTTTATTGGGTTCAGAAAGTGTAGAGTAAGTGGGAATGCTGCATAGTCTTGGGGGAGCCCAGGGGGGGCTTCGGCCTTCGATCACACTCCATGCAACGGACATTAACGAACTCCGGGCAACTGCCTCGCCTAGAAATTAGGTTCTACACACCTGGTAGATGAAAGGCTTTGAGACGTGGATGGGGTTCGGTTGGTGGATTGTTAACCTGACTGGTATGTTAAACAATACTGCCCTTTTAAAGTTACTTTTAAATAAAATGAGTTTAAATTTTCAAATAATAAAATACATGAGAAAGGCATATGAATTAAGCAATTCTCTTTAAAATATTATATACTTTTTTTCATAGATTTATCTGCCAGCAATTTATTTTTCAAATAGCATTTATATTATAGTTTTAATTAAAGACAGTATAAGGACAGTCTAAATTATTTTTGATAATTTGCATACATAGTAACTCTAGAATATTACATTTTTGAAAAAATATGTTAATTTTATATTCCAATTAAGTATACTAACGAATAGTTACTTGTTTAATGTATAGGTTATACATGATTTGCGATCAACATACAATGTTAGTTGTGTTCTTCACACGTTTAACTTTTTTGCAAACTTTTTATTTCATTTTTGACTTTTCGGTTTCTGCCATTGATTTATTTGTTTAAATACTTGAATTTTTTGTGGTTATTTTGCGAGTCTTTCAATAACAATTGTTCTATATTGTACCTTCTATAGATAAATGGTATAATAAGAATAACCACACTAAAACCATATGCTTGGCAATTACTGAGTGAAATTAGTGCGAAATTCTCTGTTTGAATTTTTAGTTGGAAAAAAACCAATTGAATTTTCAAGTGCTTTTTAGGACAGTATATAAAGTCTAAAGGATAAAAAAAGTTAAATCCTTTCTTCAAAATAGGTCGTCGTTGTTTTATCTAACTAGATTAGATACTATGGCCGGCTATATAAGTAAATACAATGTAAAAGCCGAAAATATGATCTTTCTCTCTCGAGTGTGAGAACTCAGGGAATGTAGATTTATAAAACATGCCATATAGAAAGAAAAAAAATCTAAGAGCGAGTGCTTTTTAGAGTATAAAATTGCAACATCTAGATGTATCTCATGTAATTTATAAAAATATATTTTAGTTGATAGTCTATTTTGTTCAAAAGACGCATAGCAAACGAGAATGCTTACTTTTATGAAATAGCAAGGTGGTTTATAAGTGAGATTCCACATCAAGCAACATAAATTGATAGAATTTAGAGAGCCTAGCTCTGACCATTAAAAAAGTTTCATACGTTTTGCAGATGAATGATTTCGGATATAACTATCTAAAGGATACAGATAGATAACAGGTAAACGGGTATTCCTCTAAAACCTACAATACATTGATGCATTGAACCAATATAACACACAAACTTTTAAAGATGATAAAATATTTATTAACTTATATTCTGTACATAGAAAATATTTTTATGTTGGAACTGCATCAAAAAATCTTATTCTATTTAAAAGCATGAAAGTTATTTTTTAGATTGAATTTACAAATTGTATAATATTTGACGTCGATGACATCAAAAAATATAAATATAAACTATAAGAATTGATACTCGGGTTTTTAATGGAAATCAAATTTAGAAATTTTAATTTATAAATGTCACATACGCTTCTGAAATGGTCAAAACATATTATTACTTTACACATTCACAAATTCCTATCAGAATCTTAATTCCTTCATATAATATTTGTATAGAATATTAATATTTATTTGTAACTTAATTTTGCTTTTAGAAAGTAGTTTCAATGAAAATATATATATCAAACAATCCTTTTCTGTAAGTAAATTAGAACCATGAATTTTCAACGACAATTTGATTAAATTTTTAAAATTTCTTAAATAACTAAGATCTATCATGTTTATTTCAACATCACGCAAGTTTAATATTTTTGAAGAATTTATAAATGCACAGTCAGATCCTAATCTAAAAAAAACCAAAATTAGAAAACTTACATCTTGTCAGATTAAGATCTTCTAAAACTTCAAAATTTTTTATTATATTCAGATCGTTTAGAATTAAATTACAATGCAACAGCGACATTATATTTAATCTTATATTGCACATCGAAGATAATTTTGTTAAAAAACCCAATTTATTTTCACAGTAAGACAATTCAAATTTTTCTAGGAAATCAAGCTTGCTTAAGATGTCTAATTTGTCTATTATTACTATATTAGTGCTATAAAAAGCCAAAAATTTAAGATATTTAGGCTTTGAATTGAACAAATGCAAATCCGTGATCGATTCAAAAACACAAGATTCGAATATTAACGCTTCTAAACTTTCTAAATTAAATATTTCAATCAAACATTTTTCTCCGATATTCATATTATGAAGACAAATTTACTTTAATATTTTGTATGAATCCCATAAAACAATTTCTAAATTTCTCTTCTCTGAAAAATCGTTTTCAATATGCAAAGTTTTTAATCGTTGCTTTTTTAAGAGAATATCGTTAAATTTAGTACTTAAATGGCTCTGTTGAATGGTTAATTCTTCCAATTCATTTAAGTTTTCTATTGCCCTCAAGAAACAGTATTCCGTTTTTTCATTCATTTTATAGTTTTGCAGTTTTAGAGTTCGCAAGAATTTAAAATAAAATAAAGAATCGCAAAACTCTTTTGGTTTTTTCAAAGAATAGAATGAAATTTCTAAGTGCAAAGTATATTGAACAATACTAAACTTACTAAACCCATAAAAAAATGATTGTTCTGATGCTATACTATTGAAGGAAAGTATAAGATTAGATAAACTCACTTTACAAAATAACTTACACCACCAAATGGAATTTATTTTTACATTTACAAATGCAATGTATTCCAACTTTTCAATTGAATCAAGATATCGATCGAGGAAAAGTGTGGTTTCAAATATTTCAACATTGTAAAACACCAATCCTCTAAGTTTTTTTTTCTCCAAAAATGTCCTAAGAAGACTTGATGAGATGTTTAAACGTTCAAATCGTAAAAATTCTATATCATTTCTACATACAATACCAAGATTCATTAAAAAATTAGATGAAGAATATCCTTTAAAATTATAAAGAGTTATAGATTTGAATATTGGACGCGAAAAAAGGCGACATGTAAATTCTATACTCAGGATATTTTGTATAGAGCCATCTAGTATTAAGGATTTCAAATTTATTTCATTTAATAGAATTTGAAAGAAATTAAAAATGATCTGATCTCGTAGCAATTTTTCAAAGTGTAATAATACTCTACTGCTATCAATAGAAATATTTTTATAGGGAATATGTTTATCAAAATATACAAAATCATAATATCTCCTAGTATTTTTTATTAAAATTAGATTGCCATCGCGAAATATATTATTTATTATCCACATAGTTAAAAGGCCTGAAATAAAAGATTTCGTAATATAGAAATCCATTTTTGACCAAAAATTTAAATCCATTAGTCCTTGTATATATGTACAATTTTTCTTCAAAAAACTTTTGTTAGGAGATAAAAATATTTTAAAAATTAAAGCTTGAATGAATTTACTCATATTTTTGTTATTTATAGCTTTTAAATATTTAAACCCAATCAATATAGTTTTTATATCAATATGGTTTACTTCATCAGGTATTTCTGTAATGTCCTTAGTTGATTTTAAAAAATATAATAAATCAAAATTACATTCGATTTTTCCATTTGGTCTATCAGATATAGATAGATTCAAGATATTATTAAGGCTTTCAAAATTGATAAAATGGTCTTTTTCGTATGCAAAAATTTTAGTGTTTTTTTCGTCTAAAATCGGTACGCTATTTAGTAAATCAAGCTTGAAATCTTCATTATTTGCTCCCAAATACGTTTTTGGTTGCCTTTTCATGTCAAGAAATATAATTTTGGAGTTTTCCTATTGTTCAAACCTATAAACGTATTTATATGATGCTATTGTATCCAATAAACAAAGGATGTACCCAAATAGAACCGAATTATTCACAAATGTATTTCCAGAAAATCTTTTCTTATATCGTGTAGTAAAATTGTTCATCCATTATGTAATTTGCAAAAACCAAGTAGTTTTTTTATATTTATAATAACAAAAATCAGTAGAATATTCTTATCATTCTTTAGATGAAAATTAAATGATTTAATATATTCTTATCCTGAGGAAATTTTGGTAAATTTGTTTCAATATTTCTTTTTACAGACTTCTAATATAAAAATATTTTTTATTTATCTATTTAATTAAAAAATATTAAATATTAAAAAACGAATAAAATAGAAAGAGAATTAGAAACAAGAAAAATACCTTCCAAATTAAAAACCCAAGATTTTATTAAATAATTAATAAATAAAAACAAATTTTACAACTCTTTTATTGTAATATATATTTATTTGGAAGTACGAAAAATACTTATAAATTACAAAAATATCGGGTATAATGCTTAAATCCCCTATAAATCTAACTGTCTGTAAATTATTAATTCGAATCTTCGAGATTACACAAATTTTTAGATCAGGCAATTTCTATTAATTTACATTATTCCTATTTCATTTTACTTGCCACCTTTAATTTGTTTCTTCTTTTATTTTTTCGTAATATATCATGAGCTAGAGATGCAATTAAATATTCGCTGTCTTTTTATGTACTTTATTTTTTGTTATCGAATGTTTGTGCTATGATACACTTCTTCTGCAACAGCAAACCTTATATGCAGTATCTTTTCATATAAAGAAAACCTGCTCCTCTCACCTTCAAATTCGCTTCAAATATTTTCTTAGTCAAAAAATGGTTTAATTTGTCTTTTTGTATTATTAAGAAATAAAGTTCTATTTTTATATATAACAATATATGTATGTTCTCTGTGAATTAGACTGTCAATATAGGGATTTATCCTATGTATGACGGTATATTACTAACTGGTTTAATTAGGAAATTTGTTTTAAAATGTGCTAATTTACAATGTAGTGATTTAAAGAGTGTTAAGATAAGAAATATAGGTCAAAGGGTGATGTTTATATGGAGGTTAAACGATATTAATATACATAAAAATAAAGAAAATGGTATAGTAGGTTAAATATTTTTGTAACATATAAGTTTTACTGAGGCGGTTTTGTTTTTTATCATCTTGAATATAGATAAGGTGTGTTTTGTAAAACTAAAAATGAGCACGCAGAAGCAGATTTGTCCCCTTAAAAAACCTTGAAATGTATCCTTTGTACTATAAGCCAATAGTTTATTTAAAAGAACACCTCATTAATCTGAAGCCTAAACGCTTTCCATGTGATTTATATTCGAAGGTTTCAACATCGTTGAGAGAGTAAGCAATTTGAACAAATCTAAAAAAAAGGTTGAATATTAGTCAGGCTGTATACATTTGTTCAAACAAGAAGAGTTGGTTCACTTGATACGTGATTAGTATACAAGGCTAAACCGAAAAGGTTTAAGGAACTTAGAAGTAAATATTGAAGTATGAGTAAATATAAAGAAGTGCCGTAAATTTATCTATGTTGACAATATTCGATAAGACACGACGTCTTTTGCTGTATGATACTTTTAAATCTCAAAAAACACCCTGTTATTCCCAAAAATATCCTCTCGTGTTTTCCTTCTAATTCGAAAGCTATGCTAAATATAAAATGGCTATATGAGTAAGCACATTCGACTTTATTTGCGAGAGATGGATCTTGACTTGTATTCTCCAATAATGTATAAAATAATTTTTGTTTTTTAAAAAAATATATGTCTATAAATTAATAACATAAAATTGATAAAAATTGTTCTATTTGGACAAAATTACTCAACAAATAAATCATATAATGCGAAATAAACGAAACATATTTCGATATAAAACTTAGGTACATTGTCGAAAACAACATCCGAAATTTTCACAAAATAATGCATTTTATATTGTAAACTCATGTAAGTAATTATAAATAAAAGTGGCGTGTTGAGCTTTATAAATTTCCGGAATTACAAGGCAAATTTTTTTTACATCATTTTAGCAAATTAAATATCACAGAATAAAATATCTTCTACAAATATATACTCTGAGATTACGATATATCATTATATGATGATGAATAGCATATTCCAGGTCTTAAATCGCCTTTAAAGATGAACCAAGAAGACTTGAACATGAATATCATAAAGATTCCGAAAAATGCAAATTTTTCACACATTTCAGCTTATTATATAAAAGAAGACACAATGAGTAAAAAAACAAATTTGAAGTGTTTTATCGTACTTAGCACGACACAATTGGAAAGCGACTATTTTTGCGCAGAGAACTTATTTTTAGTCTGCTGCTTTTCTATAGCCCAAATAGTCCTCTCATGTTAAAGGCCGGCTATAAACTGCATGCATATATCAAATTATGGCTTTATGGCAAAATATAAAAAAATCGACTCGAAAACCTATATCGCATTTAACAAGAAAATATTACCCAATCAACGTTTTGCAGAACATTTCCATATTTGGAATCAGGAGATTACAATTATATTTGCTACACAACATATCCAACACCAGCAAACCTTTGATATATTCCAAACTCAAAGGCGATTTGATTGGAAACAATTTTCTAAATATTACTTAAATTAAAAAAATCATTGGTGCATGTGAAGAACAATATTGTGCACTGCCCGCGATTCTATGAATTCTTCTAATTTCAACAGTTTAAATTATATGCTATGCAAAGCTTCAACATATAAGTCAATCCATACCGTAATGAATCGACACGAAATTTGCAATTGGCTAATTTCATTTTCGAATTCAAGTTTTAGTTAGATTCTAATCGCACGTCTTGATATTGCAAATGAATGCCTATCATTCGTCTCTGAATCACCTATCCATCACAACTTTATAAGGATGCGAGAATTTTGGTAAAATTATGAAAAATGGCATTCAATCTAAAATTTTAAAAAGTAAATACAAAGGAGAAGATAAATTCTTACTTTGTATTTTTAGGTTACAGATATGCCGCTTTAATCTTAATATTTCGGTTTATGGGGCGATTATTTTACGATTAGCCTAAAAAAACGTTGCAAATGAGTAAAATATAATCAGAGAATCACTGCTGCACATATGACTACCTATATGTGGCCACTTTGTGCGAACGAAGGCCTTCTAATTTTTCATGTACATACGAGACGAAAAAACAGAAAATAATATATATTAGAAAGCATACCAAACGAATCATATAAAATATAAAAAGTTCTAAGCATATTTTTTTTAATTTATAGGTTTTTGAATTTCTTGTTTTTTTTGAAATCGGCGAAGTATGTGGCGGCTACTCGGTTATAAAATCGAAAAAAGCATGCATTAAAGTATAAATTTTAACATCAAGATAAAAATAGGTAATTTTAATTAAGTGGTACACATAAAAATTCGGCATACATTTACCTCGTTCTAATTCAGCGGCTAAATATTTTTATAATACCATATGAACATTAGGCGATTCAACTAATTAGATTTCATTTATATAGAAATAATACAAAATTTCGTCATTTATTGCGAACTTAATTTGGCATTTAGAAAGTTTTTTCAAAGTTAGTAAACAAATCCAGCAATCTTTTTCGGCGAAAATATATGGGGTAAAGGGGGACAAAGACAACTTATTTAAATTTGCAAACCTTTTTAAATATCTAAAATCCTCAATGCCCATTTTAACATACTGTAAATTCAAAATTTTCAAAGAATTCAGAAACATACAGTCAATGCCTAATTCGTAAAAATTACAATCTTGAAATTTACATCCCAGAAGATCTAGGTTTTCAAGTACATCAAATTTTTTTATTCTATTTAGATCTTCAAATCCTAAAACGTTGGATTTAGATATTAGAATACGTAATCTGATATTACACATCAGGTTCAAGCTTGTTAAATATCCAGGTTCGACCATACAATAAGATATATCTAAAACTTCTAAATATATAAGTCTGCTTAAAATATTTAAGTTATTAATGATTTCTAGATTTAAGTCATTTAAATACAGGAATCTGAGTTTAAATGATTTAAAATTACAAGGCTTCCAATCAATTATTTGTTCGAGAACACAAGAGCTTAATGATAAATATTTTAAATTTTCTAATCTAAAAATTTCATTTAAACCTGTTCCTTCAATCGTCATATTTAGAAAACTAATACTCTTTAACGATCTATAATTTTGTGCAAAATCAATTTTCAAAATTTTTTCTCCTAAAAAATCATTTTCAAAATGTAAAGTTTTCATTCCTCGTTTCATAAAAAGACTACTATAATTTTCTGTACTAAAATAACATTGTTTAATAGTCAGGTTGTCTAATTCATCCATATTTTTTATCGCTTCGACTAAATATAATTCTGTTTGTTCGTCCGTTTCATAATTTTGCAATTTCAGAGTTCGCAAGAATTGAAAACTGAATAAGGCATTGCAGAATTCTTTAGATATTTCGCTAGTACAGAATGAAACTTCAAAACATAGAACATTTTTAGGTTTACTGAACCTATAAAACTCATTTATAAAAGATTTTTCTGTCGATATACTATTGAAAGAAAGTATGAGAGTACATACATTTAATTTAAGAAATAATGTCTTCCACAAAATTAAATCGATTTCAATATTTTCGAGAACTAAATAGTCCAATATTTCTGGAAATTTTATATATCGATCGATTGGTAGAATATTTTCAGGCATCCGAACGTCTTTTAAAACCAATCCTTTAAGTTTTTTTCCTTCTAAAAATAATTGAAGAACATTCATAGTGATATTTAGAA
The DNA here is from genome assembly GCA_022605425.2 of Hamiltosporidium tvaerminnensis. Lineage (NCBI taxonomy): Eukaryota > Fungi > Microsporidia > Dubosqiidae > Hamiltosporidium > Hamiltosporidium tvaerminnensis. Next base: position 841,589 of record CM061249.1, read on the forward strand.
ATTCTAATCTCAAAAACTCTATATCATTTCTACATGCAACACAAACTTTTTCTGTAAATAATGATGAAGAAGACCGTATAAAATTATAAAGCGCAATCGATTTAAATGTATTCAGCGAAAAAATAAGAAAACTAAATTTTGTATCTGGAATATCATATTCTATAAAGCCTTCTACTATCAAAGATTTCAAATTTATTTCTTCCAATAAAATTTGAAAGAACTTTAAAATGAATGAATCATGTAACAATTTTTCTAACAATAAGAATAATCTACCGCTATTTATTAATATATTCTTGTAAGGAATGTGTTCGTCGAATATTGAAATATAATAGAATTCTTCAATATTTTCTGAGATAATTAGATTTCCAGCTTGAAAAATATACTTTACCATATAAATGTTTAAAAAGCTCGAAAGAAATATTTCCTTAATTTGTAAATCAATTTTACACCAAAAACCTAAATCAAGTAGTCCTTCCATACACGTAAAATGTTCTTTTAAGGTGGGTTTTTTATGATTTAAAAATACTTTAACAATTAGAGCCTGAAGGAATAAGGTCATATTTTTGTTCTTAACAGCTTTTAAATATTTCAAACTAAACAAAATATTTTTAATATCTATATAATTTACTTCATCAGGGATTTCGAAAATGTCCCGAGTTAATTTTAGGGAATAGTACAAATTAAAATTGCATTCAATTTTTCCGTTTGGATTATCTGATAACTCTAGGCTAAGAATATTATCAAGGACTTCAAAACTTATAAAATTATTTTTTCCATACGTAAAAGCACTGGTTTTTTCGTCAAATAAAGTCGACTCATCATTTAATAAAGTCAATTTAAAGTCTACATCATTTTGTACTGAATAAGTTTCCGTTTCTTGATTCCCAGTAAAAAACCTAATTTTTAATTTTTCGTTCTTTATAAAACCGTAAATGTATTTATAAGGAGAAACAGAATCAAGTAAACAAGAAGCATACAAAAATATAATCAAACTAGGTAAAAAGGTATACTCAAAGAGCCTTTTTTTATATCGAGTAGAAAAAAAATTCATCAGGATTGGATTCAAGGACTTTTATGATTTTAATTAAGAAATTAGTAAAATATTTTTTGATCTTTGGATAAATTTAAATTAAATATTTAAATAAATTCTACAACCGAAAAAGAACTTATTTAAATGAATTTTTTTGATATATTTGACTAAAAGATATGTAAAAATAATCATAGAGTTCGAAAAAAATATTTATAAAGCGCGATTCAATATCTAAAACAAATTATTTTCCGAAATTAATAATACGGAATGTAATAATATTTATATCAAAACTATAAAAATTTCTTTCATATCATAAATTTGATAAATTCAAAAAATAATTTATTCTCTAGAAATTTATAACATATAAATATATTTTAGAACTTAAAATCGCTTAACAGAATGGATATGATAAAGAAAAACAATTCTCTTATTTCTACAAACAACCAATTTTATTAGAATAAAGGAACGGTAAGAAGAAAGGCGATCTCTTTGTTAGAGAGTACTTCAAACTTGGCTACCTTCCAGAGAAATATAGCACGGAATTCAAATGAATTCTAAATGAACAAGTGTATAAAAAAATACTTTATTTACGCAAAATTCAGTTAAGGACATGGAAATTATATTAATATCGAGAATTATCATTGCAGATCGCTTATTGAACGCTTTATCCTCAATTTGATTTTAAAGTTCATTTTAAGATGCAATAATATATTTAGTATATGTTTAATACGTTTTGCATTTGAAAATAAACTTTCTATTTCGATTTTTATCTGCACAAGTTAAACCGGTTGCTTTATAATTTTAAGGTTCATTTTTTGAGCTCCTGTGAACAATTGAAGCAATAAAGTGTTTTTTGATCGTATAGCATCTTCTCAATTCTTTAAAGATATTTTTTTCGCGCCAAATGGTTTTATCTATGCTACTTGGCTTTCTTAAGGAAATCTTAGGGATCCTTTATCATTACCAACTGGCATTAAAATTTTACCTCCAGCAATTCGTTCATTGATATTAAATTTTAATTTTTTTGTGCAAAATAAATGAAATCTGTAGGTTATCCTAAGTAATAGTGTGTTTTAAAAGATAATCTGGTTATATCATATACATATTTATCACACGAGCAATTATTTCAATTCCTTTTCTGAATCAAACTTGCTTTATTAATATGCATATCTAATTCCTTGGTTTCTGGAATAGAACAAAATACAACGAGGTTGTAAAATAAATTTTAGATATTTAGGCATACGAGCTATTAGTTATCATATGATGTAATATCAGACATCTTATTCGTTATTTTTAAATCGCTTTGCATAAAAATATGATTTCGTTTCTCGCAAAATTACAATAAGAATTGTTTGTAATTTACTTTGCAATATTTAGATTGCATTCGTTTAGATTTATTCCAGATCAAGTAAATTAGTTTTAATAAAGCCAGTAATAAAATGATCAATGCTGCTTTCATTGAAATTCCTGGTTTTTTCTAGGTAAATAAATTGTTTGAATTTAAACCAAATAAACAAAAATTTATGATGGTTTTTCTGATGTCTATAGGCGGAATTATCATATGTTATGTTATCAACTGCATGTAGTTTTTTGCAAAAAAGCAGTCAGAAAATTATTTGATATTGTGTAAAATAAATTAAAAGATATTTTCAAACTATTGAGGTATTAATACTTGCTTTCATTCCTTTTTGATTGGATTTATTTTAGATATAATCGAGATAAATTTCGTATTTGTGTTTAAATTTCCCGTTTAGTTATACTGCGTAGAAAAATCATTGGTTTTTGCAAACTTTTGATCATAAATCAAAATACTTGTATGTACTTAAAGTTTTTAATCTTTTTTATAACGACCCTAGTTGCGCCTGAAAAATTTCCTTTTTTGAGAATATACACTATATCTAAGTTCAATCAAGTCGCAGAATGTACAACCAAAAATATTAGAGTTAAAAAACTTAAAATATGAATTAATAATTGTTAAACTTCCTTGGCAAATCATATATGTTAGATTAATCATAAAAAAAAGTTATATTTTAATGAATTTATTTATACTGTGACCTTATTATAACATAACATCAAATAAAACCCTGCTTAATTTTCGGTTTGCGATGTATTAGACTCAATGTTCGAAGCATATTTCATATTTAGTTGTATCCTTGCGGTAAATTATATTTTATGTAAACAGCTATTGGTTAATATAAGAATTTGCAATGGAATGAGCTAAAAAATTCGAAAAACAACAACAATATTGCAGATACTAAGTTTTGGGAAATTAATTGTAAGTAAATTCTCAAAATAATTTAGGTCTATTCCCTATCTTGCTATATTTACTCTTTCCTTCCTGGTTCACTAACTATTCAAATATACTGATTTCAGTTACTATCTGTTTGAAAATGATTAACCTTAGCAGTCAAATCCGTATGTTCTATTTTTTATTAACACCTCTTGTCTATTGAAGCCTTTAATGTGTCCAATTTGTTAAAAAAATAACAAAATACTTAATTAATGACATATTCTTCCTTTTAGGCTCTTTAATTGATTTATACCTCACAGATGAAAAAATCTCTCAATTTCTCGCTTTTCAGTAACGTTAATTTGAATATCCGTAAATAGCTATATTTAACACTTAAAAGAGTAATAATAATACAAATTATCTCCATTTTAAGTATACTAAATTTTCTAGAATAGAAATTTGCCTTATTTGTTGCTAAAATAGAACGACTTATACTTTGTATAGTTCTTAAAAGCTATAAAAAGTTTATTCGTAGATCCATATTTTTAAGATATTGAAAGAATTTAATTAAAATTATAAAGCCTTAACATATTTTAATTTGATCTAAAATTTATCATGGAAACACAATATAAACAAGTAAAATAAAATATAAAAAATTCATAACATTTGATATAAGTTCTCTAAAAACTAAGTGAATCGAATCCGGCTCGCAGGTACATTTCGTCTTTGCCCCGGAACCTTTAAAACATTACTCGTGCCAGGCTAGTCAAGATTTTTCTTGCAGAGTAAGCATTTTTTAAAAAGCTGATTCCAATTTTGTAATATAATTATATGTTAACAGAATTTCTTAATTTTACACATTTTCACACTACTGTAGCCACTTCTTTGACTTCTAAAAATTCAACTCTACATTTTCATTAATTGTCGGTTACTCCGTTGTGGTAAGCCCATCTAAAATTTGGAGTACAATATGTTCTATATTTTGTGTTTTAAGACCATCTTTTTATTTGTTGGCGGCTTTAAAGGGAATTTTGGTTAGTTATACATCACTGCCCATTTAATTTGACTCAATTAAGCTCTCTTCGTAATTTGGCTTAGATTCAAGTCCTCTTTGTCGATCAAAGGAAATTTTTTCGACCGTTTTCTTGGGACAATCGACTGAATATATCCCTCTATATCCATGGGTATTTGTAGTCTATAAGCATACACCTTATGGTATTTTTTCACAATACCCCTTCAGGTCATGTGAAAGGAAATATTTCCAAACTATATTTATAAATGAGACCTTAATTTATTGCCAACAAGCCATACTTCGTAAGCATCTTTCATTCAACTTTTTGAAGAGAATATTAGAAGGTGATTCAAATTCCAATGCAGGTTATTCTATTTTCCTTCTTGCCTTAAATGAATATACCAGCTCATCATTACGAATTGAAACATGTTTTTATTCTAGCTTCAACTCTTATCTTCGCATATTTTTTATAACAAATTTACACCGAGTGGCCTCTAATTTGTTAAATATGATAATAAACTTAAGCAAATGTAAATAAATTATGCCATAGAAATTGGAATTAGAAATAATTTGAATTATAAATTTGTAAAAAAAGAAACTTTATTTAGGTTTAGTATTTTTTTAAAACACTAAATCATGTTTTCTATCATTTTATGCCCGAAAAACAAATTAAAGAAGATAAAAGAATGGCTATTAAATATTCAATTTAATCGAGTAGTTGAGGTTAGTCACAAAAAAGTTGTTTTAAATATGGGAGAAATTTCTTCATAGAATTATTAATAATTTACTTTAGGTGCCCATCTTTTGTTTGCGTCCTTTGAATATTTTCTGCACTTCCTTTGGAGAATTATCTTTACAGATAGGAAGTACTAGAAACCTAAATGAAACTTAAACAAATGTATTTAGTTATCGAATTGGGTTGGAAATACTCAAATAAAATTTTTTATGATGATTTTATACATTTATGTTGAAACCATCACAGAATTAGCACATCTGCTCTTTTCAAATCGAGCGCAGACTATATTTTTGACATCAGCTGTAATCTTCATTAGAAATTTTACAGTGTTTGTAACTAAATCAAAAAAAAGAGAATCTGGTCATTTCAATGTATCTGAAGTTTCTTTTGCGAACTAGATTGAAAAATGCTCTTTTATAAGTTTAAATATTATTGCGCCGATTAAAATGTGAGCAAATTTTTTTTGTGATTTAAAAAAGACTATTTTTCAACAAAATAAGTTAATTGGGGTGTACAATTGAAGACAGATTATTATTCTTTTTTTCTTGCTAGTTTAGATTGAGATAATTTGTCTTTTTGATTAAATAGGCATAATAAAAAGCTTCTATTGCCACCGTTGATTTCATCTTGCAATAGAATGATTTACTCTATATAAAAATATTTAAGTGTTTATTATATCTTTAATGAATCTAGTGAATACTTTACTCTCAAACTACAAACTACCTTAAGATATTTTAAACACTTTCTCAATTTTTTTCATTGAATTCAGGAATTAAAGACTATTGCCAGCATGCATTTTATATTGTTTATCGTGAGTTTCCTTGGATTTTTTGCTTCTGACAAGCCCAAGCATTTTGAATGACAATGATCATAAATATAAATACAACTTATTGTACCTGACACTAAACCACGTCTTTTTTTACAGTCTTGGATACAATAATTACAATAGTTTGTTTTTATACTCTTTTAATGCTATCACTTACAATAAATTTTATGTTTTCCCATCAAGATTGTTACTTTTAAATGATCCAGCGTTTATCTAAAAAATAACTGCCGAGTGATCCTGCTATAAATGTAAAATTATTTAAAATCTCTAATTGTAATTTATAATATAAATAAATTTCTCGGGTTTTTGACAGTACTTGAACTATATACACATATCTTTTGTTGTTTAAGACCAATGAAAATCATTGTATATGTTTTGTTTGTTAGAACATTGTGCAATTTTATTATCTATAATGTCTTCTATTCTCTTTGCTACCCTATTAGCAAACAAAATGATGTTTTTATATTTATTAATTTTTTATGAACATATGTTTAAAACTCGCCAATAATACAATATTCAAAAAATTTGCTGATCGTAAAAGATCTACCATGTTTGGTTAATTAAAATTTATATGAGAAATAACTTAGGTGGATGAGTTCTATGAAATTAGTTGTTGGAACAAGAATTTTTGAAAAAATTCTAATTTCAAAGTTTTACATTTTTCTAAACGAATTTTAGTATATTTCCAGTTATTTTAAGAATGTTTCACTCTCTAATAAGTTTTTAGAATGTATTTTAGGGACTTATATAGAGGTTGATAGTAAACAACACATATTACTACATGGTTGTCTAGATAAAAAAAATTTAGATCGCCTTTCTTCTTGAAAATTCTGTATTCATTATCAATTTCCCCTTTTTTATAAGTATATATGTTTTTAAAATTCGAAAAATAACAAAAAAGAACTAGTAAGGCTAACTATGTATTTCTAACCAAACTTGAAAATTAATGCGTTTCCATACCGCATCCTATAATGAACTAGTAAGGCTAACTATGTATTTCTAACCAAACTTGAAAATTAATGCGTTTCCATACCGCATCCTATAAGGAAATAGTAAAGCTTAAGGTTTTTACCGATAAAATTTCGCCAATTTGAGTAGATATGGGAAATGTAATGTTTTTTTTCTTATTTAAATAAAAATATTGATGATAAAGTAAATTTTAAAAAGCAAAAACCTATCGAAGACATAATTTAATTTTATTTGGCTTATTTTTGACACATCTAAAGCTCTTGCGACGTCCCAGATACCCGAAGGTCGTAATACAAGCCAATAGCTAAATTTCGCATTAATAAGAAATATTCTAACAGCTTCTATTCTTCAAAACGTATTTTTTTCGAAAAGCGTTCGATTAATACAAAAAACCGCTTTGTTAAATCAAGGTTTGGATACTAAACTTCGTTAATAATGCAAATAATTGCTTGTTATATTGACGTTGTAGATAAAATTAATTTAAAAATACAGAACATATGATTAAATTGTAGAGTTTATACCTGACGATTATGGGTCAAAAGGTGTTTAGCAGCACTATGTACAAAATAAAATGTCTCTTTAAACTCATTATGTTGTAAGGGGCAATAATAAGATAAACAAAAGCATATTTCTGACCTAATACATATATATTTATTCATACTTTTGATTTTAAAATATAAATTTTTATATATATTGTTTACTATAAGTCGTACTTCAAAGAATGTAAATACCTATGAATACAAAGACATACGTTTTATCGAAAGCGCTTAAGAAGCCAATCGAAATAATTTTCATTGGTCGAGAAGAGAACTTGAGTCGAGGCAAAATACCAAAGAGAGCCGGGGAAGATGCCATTGGTTTTATTACCTGAGCCGAGAGTCCGAGGAATCAACAATAGCTTTAAAACAAATTTAATCGGAGAAAGATGGTATTAAACATCGTAAAACATATAATAACACCCCTCTTATTTCAGATAGAGGAAACCACTAGGGGAAACTAACATTAATATAAAAGAAGATTTGAATCAGAAGAAGAAAAAAAATAGCGGTAAAGAAGCAGAAGAATATATATAAACGTGTATAAATAGGTATAGCTTAGAAATCTACCACATAAATTTATTTTTACAGTTAAAAATATATATTTTTTTGAATGTCTAAGAGAAAACTTAAATCTTTTCTTTGAGAATATTGATGATAAATTAAAAGGCTCACTATGGTCCATTAATATGAAGGCAAATAATTCCTTGACTCTTGGGTCCTTATATATAAGGCAATATAGTTTTCGGCTAAAAGTTTAGAGATCTTTAGCTCAAGTAATAAAAATTGGAGGATCAATCATTTCGTCCAGCTTATTTTTTTCTTTTCGTTTATTATAAAATCTGTTTCTATAGGCTCAGAGATATATTAGGATTAAATTTTTATTTCTTGAATAGTCATGTATAATTTCACATTTTATCATTCCTGGAATAGTCATACATAATTTAGTTTTAATTTATTTATTTTAGTCTTCTTTTACCTCTTGATACCAAGTAAAAACCAATAACAGCAACATTTTCTGTTATTAATCAAGGTTTCAGCCTTTTCTGTGTTATCCCTCTTCTGCGTAAATCTCCTTTTTCTTCGATGATTTGAACAATCACAGTTTCATATATTTCTTCGAACCACACTTTACCTTTTAATTCAATAAGTCATGGTCTGGTTTTCCCATACCAGTCTATTTTGAGGAATTCTCTTATTCTCCATTTTTTTAGTTTCTTTAACCCCGGAATATCGGAATTGTCCATATACTCAGCGTGATTAATAAATATCCCATCAAACCTTATAATTATTTCACAAACTCATTATCAACCAAATAGTTTTGGATGGGCATATTGTTTCATTATCTTAAAATTTATAATTGATTTGATTTAAAAATTTTAAATCTAATAACTAAGAGCTATACAACTATGAATTAGCTAATGTAGCATATCCCGAGAAAATCCTTTTTTTGAGACAAAAGGAAACACTTACTAGCCTTAAGATTAACGAAAAGAAAAGCATAATATAATAAAAATAGGTGGTTTACGAAACAGAATAGGCAAAAATATTGAGCATGAGCTCTGAAAAATTAAAGGCAACGAGATGGAAAGAGGAAAAATATGCGGATCAAAAAAATATCGATTTATAATTAGAAAATGTTCGGAGTCAGATAAAATTGCAGAAAATGACATGTTAAAAGGTATATAATTACAGATCGGATGAGGCTATAGAATTCTAATGAAAATATTAAGAAATTAAAGCCCAAACTAGCCTACTGCCACGCGTTGCTGCGATTTTGGAAGAAAGAAATTCCCGGGATATCGAAATTAAAACAAATTTCAAATTTAGTCGTTTTGATATTTTTTATCACTTTATCTAGAGGCCTTTCAGAAATAAAATATTTTTTGGTCCGTCGTCTGACGTGTTTACGAATATACCGAGAGTTCGGCATACACATGGAGTAGCCAAACAGAGTTACCCTGTGCGAGAAGAACGGATCTTCAAAATATTTCCACGCATTTGCAGCAATTAGATCATAATTTGCTTTTTTCATGGCAAAGGTGAGGCTCACAGAATTTTTAAACATGATAATTTAAAAAGAAAATTTGGTAGACTTACTAGAATGCTTGGTAACAGTAATATTTCCCTTTTGGTTTTTCATATAACATTGTGGCTCTGATGATATTTTTTATTCCGAAAGGCTCGTGCCCTTACATAGCTGTAGTGAATTATTATTTCCGGGAAACTGATAGTCATTTTGATTTTAATAATAAAATTTACGTGGAATACCTAGAAAGTTATTAGAATTTAGAAAATTGTTATGTAAATGACAACTTCGTCTGTATTGATAATTTTATCGATTGACTCATATGCTTTAGCTCTGACCGGTATTTCAATTGTATTTTAAAATTTATATTCTTCAAATCATTGTTACTAGCTGCTAATATCGCACATTTTTTGGGGTTTTAATGATTTTTTTTATTTTACAATGATAATTTGGAAAAAAAAATTGAATCAAATTGTCTTTAATTGATGTTAGCGTATAAAAGGTATTTGAAACTGTAATAAATTTTGCTATACTTGATCTATCTTCCCGCTTTTAATATTTAGTAATTTTTTCGCGAAAGGTTCGAGAAATGTTTCATTTTAAAGCTGAACTGATATTTTTGTGTTCTAAATGTATTTCTTTTTTTTAATAAAATAATGATATGCAACATGTATTTAGTTCCTGCCTGTATTTATCGCAGATTAACTTGCAAGGATTGTCCGAAATTACTGTAAATAAAATTGGGCACTGCCAAAGGAATGTATACTAACTCTTAAATATTGCTGTTTACTTCCACGTTTTTCTATTGCTTTTTTATATGCTATTGTGTATTCTTTCTGTGTAATAGGTTAATATATCTGGTAAAATTCATATATTCTGGAAGATTCGTGATATTGCATTTTAGCGTCTCATTGGTTTTGTAAATTAACTAAAATAACGTGCCAAATTTGCTGTTTAGACCACTAAGTAATAGTTTTTGCAATTCTAGAAAAATAATATAAACTGAAGGTGAGAAATGGATGACACAATTTAATTTTTTTTGTAGTTATTAACGCCAATTTGCACCGTTACACTTACTTCCTTACTTTACTTTATATCAACACCCTTCTACTTCCTACATTTACAGAAAAACCTGTGAACCAATATATAAATTTAATAACAACCTTTATACTACTATTGCGCATTAGCAGTCTGAATCTACTAATATTTGTATTAACATCCCATTTAAGCACCTCATTTTTATTACCATTTTTTAATTAAAGTCTTATAATTAACCTTTTTAGTTAATATACATTTATATAGAAAATAGACCTCTTTATACAAATAATAGAAACCTTAATACAAGTGATATGACACAGATTCGTATACATATTAAATCAAAGTAAAGATAGCTAATGAAGTTTAAGAATATATTTTTACTTTTTTCCATTTTCTTTATTAAATGTGAAATATAATCCGTTTTCACGAGTGAACAGTTAGTTAAATATAAGAGAAAATATGCAATCCAAAACTTTAGAATACTTATACAAAAAATTCCACGTTTTTCTTTCACATCTCTCACCCAATTGTAAAATATCTACAAAGTGTCAAAACCATGGCTAATTGTTAAAATATGATCAGATTTCCTTTACATACCGATAGTAAATATTATTAGGGTTTAATGAAACTTCTAGTCTACTATTAGAAGAGCGTATCAATTGCATTATACAAAACAAACAATCCTTTTCGGACATATGATTATGATTGTAGAATGTCAACGATATTTTTGTCAAATTTTTAAAATTTAATAAATATCTTAAATCTTCACAATTGATTTCAACATACCATAAATTCAAAACTTTTAAAGAATTAAAAAATTTACATTCTGCGCTCAATTCGAAAAAATGACACTCAGAAAATTCACAATAAGAAATATCGAGTTCTTCTAGAAATTCCATTTGTTTTATTCTATGTAAATCTCGCGTGCCTAAAATACCGGCTTCGAATAATAATATGCGTAAAGTTTTATTAGACATCAAATTTAAACTTATTAAATAACCAAGCTGGGATCTACTGTAAGACAAATCCAATATTTCCAAGCGATCGAGATTGTTTAAAAAATCTACTGAATTGATATTTTCTATGATTGTACGATTGAAATACAAAAATTTAAGTTTTCTTGATCTGAAATTTGGAAATTTCAAATTTGCAAATGGCTCAAAATAACAGTGATCAAATGATAAATATTCTAATCCTTTCAACTCAAATATCCCAATTAAACATACTCTTTCAATAGTTATATATTTAAAACAAATTCGATTCAAAGATTCAAAGTTATATTTAAACTCTACCTTAAATATAGTCTTCATAAATTTTTCATTTTCAATATGTAAGGTTTTTAATCCCTTTTTTTCGAATATATCATTCTGGGTTGTGTTGCTAATATGGTAGTTTTGAATAGTTAGATTTTCCAATCGAATCATTTTCATCACGGCTCCGAACAAATTTGATTCTGTTTGTTTATCTAATACATATCTTCGTAATTTCAAAGTTCGCAAGTTTTCAAATTTGCATAGAGAATCGCAAAATTCTTTTGATATTTGAGCGAAATAAAATATAATTTCTAAATGAAAGAAATTTTTCACATTACTCACTTTATTGAATTCTTCAATAAAATATTTCTCAGCGGATATGCTATTGAATGATGTAATAAGGGTATGGACAATGGCTTTAGAAAAGAATGTATTCCACCAAATAGAATTAATTTTCACATTTTGAAACTTTATGTAATCAAATCTTTCACTTACAACCATATATTGATCGAGAAGTGGTAAATTTCCTGGGATTGAAATATTTTTGATCGCTAAACCTTTAAGTTTTGTTTGTTGTAACAGTAAATAAAGAACATTTGTAGGTATATTAACATTTTCTAACTTTATAAATTCAAGATCGTGTTCACTTGACAGCAATAAAATTCCGCAAAAAAAATGATGAAGATGATTGAACATTATAGAGCATTATCGATTTAAATGAGTTCAACGAAAAAATGAGAAAACTAGATTTGTTATTTGAGATTTCATCTTGCGTAAAGCACATTAATATTAAAGATTTTAAATTCATTTCATTCAATAGAATTTGAAAAGCATTAAAAATCTCTGGAAATTTTAGGATTTTTTCAAGCAACATGAATATTTTATGATCTTTTATCAGCAAGCTTTTATATGGAATATCTGCTTCAAAAATCGAGGTATTGAATTTTTCGTTATTAGTCTTTAATAGAATTAGATTGCCCTCATTATAAATATATTTTATTATATAACATTTAAGATGTGCCAAAATAAATTCTTTTTTAATATAGAAATCAAGTGTAGACCAAATATTTGTCATTGCATATTCTTTGCTGTATGCAAATTCTATCTTTGATGAATTATTTTCTAAATTCAAATATGTTTTAAAAATTAAAGCTTGAATGAATTCTTTCAGGTTTTTATTATAATTTGCTTTTAAATATTTCAGAATAGAAAATACACCTAGAAGCAGATCGAAATTTACTTTATCAGGTATTGCTGTAATGTCTTTAGTAAGCTTAAGGAAAAAAGCTAGATTAATATTACATTGGATTTTCCCATTTTGGTTTGGGGATAATCTTGAATTCAATGTATCTTCAAGAATTTGAAAACTAACAAAATTATCTTTTCTGTACGTAAAAACATGAGTTTTCCTCTTATGTGGCAGTGATTTATCATTTAATAAAATAAAATTGAATTCGACATCATTTTTCTCTGAAGATGATTTTAACGGTTGTTCGTCACTAAAAAATATAATATCAGAGCAATTTTTTGTTTCGAAGGTATAACTGTATTGATATAAGGACACTTTATTGAATGAACAAAAGATGTGAACAAATGAAATCAAATTGAGCAAAAAATCAGCAGCTAAAATATTCATTAAGAATTGTAATATAAGGGGAAATTTTAATATTTAAAATTAAAACGATTTATTTAATAAATCGGGACTAAAAACATTCTTTTTTTATTCAACAATCTCTTACACCATTTTAACCACTTTATTTGGGTTTTCCCTTTTTTACGCTTGTTTAAATCCATTGTCGGTTCCTCTACTGTTGTTACGCCATCAAAACTACAATTAAATTTTATTTTGCTTTCAAGCGTTTGATTCCATATTTGCCGCTACTTACATGTCTTAGAAAAGATATTGGTCATCATTTATTTTAGCTCTTTGTAGAACAGTCATTGTCATCTCCCCAATATTTCTATTCGACCATCGAAGCAGCTCATATATCTTCGTCGATCAAAGGAAATTGTTAAAAATGCCTTTTTGAACAATATTAACAAATCATATGCCTTCAGATTCATTAGTATCTAAGTATTTACTTATAAAAAAAATGGTGTCTTGTCATAATATTATTGTATTTGATCACATGGGAAATTATATCGATGGATATTTACACTAAGTCCTAAACCATTTGTTTATATGTCATATTTCCTAAATTTCTTTGTTTGAACTATTTGAAGCGAACGTTAAAAAAAATTTCTTCATCATTAGATTAATATTATTTTTAATTATTTTATAAAATAAATAAATGAGTCTAAATCGAAAAATAAAGTCGGTCTTTATTTGCTGTTCACTTTAACTTGACATACTCATGTAGAATCACTTCTTGAAATGAATTCCACCTAATACGTTTTAAATACTTAAATTTGTATATATTTATTAGAAATAAATTTATCCATAAAGCCACTTTTATTATGTCTTTTGGTAAAATCATTACCAAATATTTTCTCGAATATTTTCGCTAAACAATTTACTGATTGTCTGGCCGGATTGAAATGTTGACTCACACTTTCTTCTGCTCGAAATACGTTTCTATCTTTAAATATCAAAGTGCTTCATCAAGCGGCTCTATACCTTCTTCTTTAGCCTCATGTGAAGTAATTTACACTCCTTCTCGTCATTTATAACATTATATAATTTTATACGAGAAAGTTGCCTTTCTATTTCGTTATTAACATGGAAATTGAGCTTATTCCCATCTCTTCCAAGCATTTTCCTTTTCCAACTCGTATTTTACTTGCAAAAAGTCTTTTTATGGCGCAAGATAGGTTTTATTTTCATTTTCCACATTTAAGAAGTCTAATGTTCTGGTCGATTATTCTTTTGATTTTCGCAGACAATCCAAGAGTTGCAGGACCCCATTTTCGCTCTTGAAAAACACAGTGCAAGCTTCTTTACAGTTGTTAATGATAAAGATATATGCGTTCCTTAGATGCTAGGTGTAGCTTTGTTTTTTCTTTACTAAAATAGATTCACTATACCCTAAGGCTTAGTAAGGCCGGGAGATATATATTCAGGCATACTATAAAACTGTTTTTTTAGGAAAATTGCGTGTTGATTAACATCTCTAATGTCTAACATTCCATCTCATCCAAAAAAGTCTTACAGTTCGGGCTATTATTTTTTTCTGTAGTTTCTTAGATAACTCACTTGTTGGTATTCCAACACAATCTTCGAAAACTACAAGATAGTTTTGAATAAATATTCTTATAATAATGGTAGAAATATCTCTGGAAAACGGATCTTTCGACTTAATTCTTTCGTTTTGTTTCAAATACTATGTTGTCCAAAATTTTCTTTATCATAGGTCATCTTTTCAAGGTTTTTGAATCCTTTACAGGGTATAAAATTACCAATCATCGATGTATGATTGATGAAGTTTGATTATTCTTATGTGTGTATTTAAGTTTTGCATTAATAATTGAGCCCATGGCGCATTAGGGCCATATAAAAAACAAAAAATAGGTTCAAGGTTAGCACGTCTCGAAAATATTTCTCAAATCTCGTTTTTTTATGATTTTGAAAGCCCTATAAATATATCACGTTTATTATTATGTGGTAATCTCAAAATTTCTGAACAATATAAAGTAAATTAAAGCCACAGACGTTTGACTCGAATACGTATAATTTATCAAACTTTAGGCTTTTTTTATATCTATTCAAGTTGAATTCTATTATTTTCACAGTTCTTTTGGACTAACGTTTAAGTGGGTACGTTAGTTCGCCCTATCACATTTTTTTTAAGATTTTAACTTGTATTTTGATTGTAACTGCATTTTCATATAATTATTGCCTTGTTCTCTTATCCTATAGGGTCAACTGCATGTACCTGACATACAGTAGATTCACCTGTGATCAGAGTCTCCTTTAGTATATCTTTTTATATTGTGAAGGTATGCTCGGGATAAAGCCAAAGAGCCCGATATTTTTCTTCTAAACACGTGACCTTCATAATATAATAAAGATGCCCACGAAAAATCATACGTTTTTGTATGAAAAAATGATAAATAAAGTTAATACCAGCAGATTCTGAGTGGTTTAGTAAGTCAATTTAAAATGCAAAAAAATCAAAAAACAAAAGTTATAAAGTCTTATGATTATCCTAAGAAAGTTATCAAATACTCATCCTAGGTGACTAAGTATTATTCTTGTAACCCTGATGAGCTAAAAACCATCTATTCCGCTAAGATCTCATTCATGTTCAATTTTATGAGCTCCCACCAGGAAATATAATATCTACCTTAACTACAGCAAAAATACGATTCTCTTTTTGGACTAGGTTTCTACACTTGTACATTCTTACTTTTTTTATAAATACAATTTAAAAGTTATTCTTGTCGAACAGAGCCAAGGAATAGTTATTTGTTCTACTTAAAATTAAGTTCTACACTCGCATGATCTTATTTTAGGTTTTTCTGAAAGCAAACTAATTTTATTGCATACAGGCTTTTTCGAAGATGTTTTTGTAAAAGCTTTAAACATAGACTTTGTCTCATTTTTTTCTATTCTCGTCAATATCAGCTCTTACCCTTTGTTAAATAGTCATAACATACTCGATCGCTCATCATGATTCTAAAATATCTGTTATCATTATGGATACACGAGACTTTGCGCATTTGCCAACATTTGATTAGTATATCACAATTTTACTATTACCAAAATAATTTAAGAATCTCTTTAGATCGAACTAAAAATTCATCAATTTCCTTCAACAAGATTTCTTGATTTTTTCTCAATTGATTTTTTCTCAAGCTTATATACCGAGTAGTATTATTCAAGCAACATGACTCAGTGTTCCCGACCATGTCTGGAGCAAAATTGGCTTGGATTGTTCTCTGCTTTCGGAAGAGGAGACTAAAAGAGGGTGGTACCCCATGTTAGATTGGGCGTAGGGCCAACATCCCATCCTTTAAACCATATTTTTACGAAACCCGAAAAAGTAAACAAACCCACTGAAAAAAAAACCGGTGGGCGGTATTACCGAAGGTGGCCAAGGCTCGTACAGGGCTGACGTGTCAGGAATCAATAGATGAACAAGTCTCAGTGAGAAGGGTGGTGAATCGATGTCTTTCTTCCTTTTTTTTAGAGAATTGCATTTTTGATCTTATTTTGAACTTGCTATTTATACAATGATGTTTTTGGCATAAAAAAATATATCGGTATAATTCCTTTAGTCTTTTTCCAGTCATCACTTAGGCATCTGACAAAAACTTGCCTGTAATACAAAAAAATGCATCGAATGAATCCTCGATTCTGGCTTTTACAGATCTGGATACGAATCTGAATATTACAAGCACATCTGAAAATAACTAAAACACACGGACTTAGTATATTGCTGCTAGATCTGATCCAATTTCAATAGCCCTCTATTTGATACAATCGTAAGGCGACCTATGGTGTTAAACAAATACATTGTTATTTGGTCTGCTATACTTAATAAAATATAAGCGTTATAAATATAGAAATGGAGCTTAGAACTCCACTCTTTGAACTTCTGATGGGTTTAAACTCTACACAGAATCAAATAGCGTGTTTTCCTTTTCTACTGACATCATTTCTTACTCTTTTTTCCCCACCTAAATTTTCCTTGTACCCATATAACCTTAATATTTTATTTAACCTACACACTATAATTTAGTTCCCTTCTCATCCAAATATAAAAAATCTATTTTCTAAGAAATCAACAATTCCTTCACCCAACAACCTTTATATATCCTTAAACTATCCTTCCTACCCCCTCAACAAACCCCTTACCCCCTTAAAAACATTTTTACCAACAACCTTTATATATCCTTAAACTATCCTTCCTACCCCCCTCAACAAACCCCTTATCCCCTTAAAAACTTTTTTACCAAAAACTAAAATATTTAATCCAAAAAACAAAAAAATACCCTTTAAATGCTAGAAAATGCCAATGGTTTTATATTCACCCGTTGTATAAACGAAAACAAAAAACCCACACAAAACATTTCCACCTCATCCTTTACTACCACCCCACCATACCAAAATACAGACGAATCATTTTTAATTTCTACTTTTACCAACAAAAAAACGCAAACATTTCCACCCACCACTACCACTCTACCTTCTTTCTACACCCAACACAACAGTAAAGAAAAAAATAAAACCACAAATATATTTCTCAATCCCTTTACAGACATTAAAAAGAATAAAACTAAAATCAAAACTAATACCAATAATAAAGACAATAATAGAATTAAGAAAGATTCTAATCCCTTCAAAGACAATAATAAAGACAATATTAGAAATAAAAAATCTAAAAATAATTATAATCCCTTCACAGACAACAAAACGAATACGAATAATAAGTTCAATAATCAATACAATATTAGAAATAAAAAATTTAAAAAAAATTCTAATCCCTTCACAGACAAGACTAAACAAAATATTATAAATATATATTCTAATCCCTTTACAGATACCACCCTCCTCCCTACAAATTCAATTAATAAGAATTTAAACAATTCTAATCTCAATAAAACCAACCCTTCATCAGAAATAAAACCAACTTTTATTTTTGAATTTGTCAATAAAAAAAATATAAAAAATAGTAAATTTAAAGAAAATTCAAAAGATAATAAAAAGGTTGGTAAAAATATCAAAGATAATAAGGAAATAGGAAATAAAAATATTAAAAATATTAAAAATAATAAAGATAATAAAGAAAATAAGGAAATAGAAAATAAAAATATTAAAAATATTAAAGATAATAAGGAAATAGAAAATAAAAATATCAAAGATAATAAAAATATTAAAGAGAATAAGGAAATAGAAAGTAAAAATATCAAAGATAATAAAAATAATAAAAAAAAAAAAAAAAAAAAAAAAAAAAAAAAAAAAAAAAAAAAAAAAAAAAAAAAAAAATAATAAAAATATCAAAGATAATAAAGAAATAAGTAAGGAAAATAAAAATATCAAAGAACTGAGAAAATAAAACTAATAAAGAACTGAGTAAGGAAGTAAGAAATAATAAAGATTATATTATAAATAATACATCAAATATACCAAGTAACATATCCAATATATCAAGTAGCATATCCAATCCTTCTAAGTTTTATGAAAGGTTAGATTCTGATGAAAATAGAAATGAAAAAATATTAAAAATACTTTCGTGGGGTACAAAATATTTAAACGAAAAAGAAGGAAAAAATGAGTATGGAGATAAATTAATGGGGTTATTTAAAGGAAGTGTGGTTTTTAAGGAAAATAATTCTTTTTTAGGAAATTCTTGTTTAATTTTGGAAGAAATTGAAAACGAAATGAAAGAAATTGAAAATGAAATGCTGAAATGGAAAAATATTTATGAAGAGGTTTATATAGAGAATGTCAGGTATGTTGATATTAAGAAGGATATAATGAAGGGTGAAAAAGAGGGTGTTAATAATAAGGATGGGGTATGGGGTGTTAATAATATAGATAGTGTATGGGGTGTTAATAATAAGGATACTATAGAGGAGGGTGTTAATAATAAGGATACAATAGAGGAGGGTGTTAATAATAAGTATGCTATAGAAGAGGGTGTTAATAATAAGGATACTATAGAAGTGGGTGTTAATAATAAGGATACTATAGAGGAGGGTGTTAATAATAAGTATGCTATAGAGGAGGGTGTTAATAATACTACTGATAATTTACACCCTCTTAATACCCCTAACCTAACCCTAGATACATGCATAAATAGTAATTCTATTTTATATAAAAATATGAAAGAGAAATTAGATAGATTACTTCTTATAAAGAAAGTAGTATTTAATATTTTAAATAATAATAAGAATATAGCAGAAGAATTGTTAAAAAGTATACTTAGTTATGTTTGTGTAGATAAGGGTGTGGATATACTTCTTCTGTTGAGAGCATTTTCTAGATTACAGTAAGTTTTTTGTAAAAGTAAATTTTATTTTATAATAGTTGTTGATAAGAGTCTTTATGTTTATAGTATATTATTGGTATATTTAAGACCCTTTTAGTTATGGTATATTATTAGTATATTTAAGACCCTTTTAGTTATTAGTATAATATATGTTGTATATTATTAGTATATTTAAGACCCTTTTAGTTATGTTATATTATTAGTATATTTAAGACCCTTTTAGTTATGTTATATTATTAGTATATTTAAGACCCTTTTAGTTATTGGTATATTATTAGTATATTTAAGACCCTTTTAGTTATTAGTATAAATTATAAGTTAGTTAGCCCCTCTTATAAAGTATACTTATAATTAACACCCCTTTAATAACTATCCTTGCAATTAATACCCCCCTATACACCAATCTCCTTATAATTAACACCCCCTCTTCTTTTCTTTTCTTGTTTATTTTAAACAAATACAAACCCCTTTAAATGTCAGATACAAAGAAGAAGACTAACAAATCCTCTGATATTTTCTTTTATGCAACTTCTAGTAGAAAATTTCTTAGAAAATGTGTTAAACCATCTTTTAAAGAGTATGTAAGGTTATTCTATGTACATCTTATAGGTCTTGGTTTCTTAGGTGCTATAGGATATGGAGTAAGGCTTATACATATACCTATTAATAATATTATTGTTAACACAGGTAAGTAAATAAAGGGTGAGGATTAAGGGAAGTAGGATAAGGTCAATAAAGGGGTGATATTATAGGGAAGTAGGATAGGTTAATAAAGGGGTGTTATTATAGGGAGAAGTGGTAAGTAAATAAAGGGGTGTTTTTTTCAATTTTAAGGTATAATAGTAAATAAAAGGGTGTTATTATAGTGAGAAGAGGTAAGTAAATAAAAGGGGTGTTATTTCAATTTTAAGTTGTAATAGTAGATAAAAGGGTGTTATTAAAGGGAGATGTGGTAAGTAAATAAAGGGGTGTTTTTTCAATTTTAAGGTATTATAGTAGATAAAAGGGTGTTATTATATTCAAGATAAATACGTAAATAAAAGGGGTGTTATTTCAATTTTAAGTTGTAATAGTAGATAAAAGGGTGTTATTATATTCAAGATAAATACGTAAATAAAGGGGTGTTATTTCAATTTTAAGTTGTAATAGTAGATAAAAGGGTGTTATTATATTCAAGATAAATACGTAAATAAAGGGGTGTTATTTCAATTTTAAGTTGTAATAGTAGATAAAAGGGTGTTATTATATTCAAGATAAATACGTAAATAAAAGGGGTGTTATTTCAATTTTAAGTTGTAATAGTAGATAAAAGGGTGTTATTATATTCAAGATAAATACGTAAATAAAGGGGTGTTATTTCAATTTTAAGTTGTAATAGTAGATAAAAGGGTGTTATTATATTCAAGATAAATACGTAAATAAAGGGGTGTTATTTCAATTTTAAGTTGTAATAGTAGATAAAAGGGTGTTATTATATTCAAGATAAATACGTAAATAAAGGGGTGTTATTTCAATTATAAGGTATAATTAAGGGTGTTACTAATATATTTTTAAATTTTGCTTTTCTAAAGTTATTTATAGTAAATCTTAATCTATAGACTACCGTAAAAATGCATAAACAAATACATATTTATCTATAATCCTATTACTATATCCTAACCCTATCCTAACCCTAAAAAGGCATAAACAAATCACGTTTGTATTCTTAAACACATTTTTTCAAGAAACCAATATTTTTATTCATCAAATACCTTACAAAGTATCAAAAACAAAAACATAAAAACACACACCACCATAAAATAAATGCACATAACCATTCTTACACTCTTCATATCAGTACACACATTATACAAATACACACAGTACCCAAACAAACGTGACACACACCAAATATCAGAATTTGATCCAAACGTAAAAAAATTGTCACTTCTCGACAAACTAAAGATGTACGAAGACCTTCTAGAAAAGAACAAAGACGAGTGTAACTGTGAAAAACAAAAGAAACACACCAAGGCAGACGACAACAGACCAAAGCAAAAAGAAGAGGCGAAAGATAAAGACAAGCCACAAGAAGAAGAGGAAGAGGCGGAGGTGAAAGAAGAAGAAGCAGTCAGTGAGTGTAATTGTGATGAAGATAATGATTATTTAAATGAATTGGAAGCTGAAAGAAAAAAGAAGAATGCTGTTCTTAAGGCTAAGCAGTTAGAAGATAGAAAGAAGGTTGAAAAGAATGTTATACCTTCTATAAAAGCAGAGAGTGCTATCAATGATAAGCTTATGAGAGATGCTTATGAAAGGAGATTAAGGGATTATGAAAGGGCATTCGTGTAAGGAACTGATTAAAGGGATGTTAGTGATAGGTTGGGTTGTGAGGTGTTATTGAGGAAAGGTAGTGGTGTATTATAAATAAGGGGGTGTTAGTAATAAGTTGGAATTGAGAGGGTGTTATTGCGGTTAGGGTTAGGGTTATAATATAAATAAAGGAGTGTTAATAACAGTATCTATCGTTAAAGGGGTTTTTTTAGGGAAGATAGTTTTTTATTATAAATAAAGGGGTGTTAAGGATAAGTTGGGATCGAGAGGGTGTTATTGAGGAAAGATACTGTTATGTTATAATATAAATAAAGGGGTGTTAGTAATAAGTATGTATTGTTAAAGGGTGTTATTGACTAAGGTAATGCAAATTATAAAAAAAGGGGTGTTAGTAATATGGTGGAATCGAGAGGGTGTTATTGCGGAAAGATAGTGTTATTTTATAATATCATGGGTACTAATATATAAAGGGGGGATAATGTGTTTATATGAATAACAGGGTGTTAAGTAGTATCTTATTAATTAAAAGGGTGTTATTATTTTTGTCTTTAAATATTTTTTATTTTCTTTTTAGATTATGCGATTGTTGGGGTGTGGGTGAAAAACAAGGCAAACCTAAGGCAGATTGTAAGGAGCGTCTATTTTTTCCTAGAACAGAACTTGGAAAAGGCTTAAATAGTATTGAGTAATAAAGTGAACACAAATGCAACTGAAACTGTTGGATTTTTTGGAAAAAAGTAAAGAAAGATCAATCTGAGGAGTATCATTCCTCAAGTTTGAGAATAATAATAAAACTCATCTTGCTCTAATAACAGATTTCTTAAAGTAAAATATTGGTTTGAGGAAGAAGCTACTTAAAGAGAACTAGAAAGAGACTAAATAAGATAATTTATATAACGAAATAAAAAAATAAAAATTTGTTTTCAAAGTCAGATAATAGTAACTAAAATAATCGGTTGAGCGTTAGTGACTCTTCAAGGGGGTCCAAGAAAGGGAATATAAGGCTGTCATGTGG
Organism: Hamiltosporidium tvaerminnensis; assembly: GCA_022605425.2. Classification (NCBI taxonomy): domain Eukaryota; kingdom Fungi; phylum Microsporidia; family Dubosqiidae; genus Hamiltosporidium; species Hamiltosporidium tvaerminnensis. Next base: position 864,510 of record CM061249.1, read on the forward strand.
AAGAGTAGTATTTCCCTATATTCAAGAATAGAATGTATTCAGAGTAGAAAGTATAAATTTAACACTGCAATAAGTCTGGTAAAAAAGTTGGGAATTTGGTAACTTGATGCGAAAAAACTCTTCCTACATGGCTATATCATGCGGGAAAATGAAGGGGTTTGATACCTTAACTTATTTTTTCTATTTGAATAAAATTAAGTCTAAAATAGGAATTTGGTTTTATTTATTTCATAAAATTCTTAAAAACAGCATGCGGAGATAAGAGTGAAATCAGGATAAAAATTGATGTTAAGTTTGGAAAAGAGATCTAACATATTTATTTTAGATAAGATTATAAAAAATAAAATGCTCAGTGATGTAGTAATTACTTCCCAAGACTCACTTCAAATAGTTGAAATTGAGAAATTTAGAAAGTATGACTTATTGGCTAAGGAATTGGGTATTTTTTATGTGTGTAGTATTGTGATAATCCTCTTATGTGATAACTTGGAACAGTATTATAACAAAATGCCATAAGATGTATCTTAAAGGGCCCCAAATACCAATGAATATGAAGTATACATCCAGTCAATATTATTAAGAAGTAAGTCGGGATATTTTCTTTTGATCTACGAAGAAGACTTGATTCGGGACTAAGTGCCGAAGAGAGCGAGAGAGAGCGCCATTACAGACCTGATGGCTTAAACCCAATATACACTTCTAATCAGCTAAATTGACAAAGAAAGTTGTTTCGAAAAAGAAAATACAATTTATTCCCTACCACCTATGTCTTATGACATAGACACCATAAAGAAACGGATAATAAATATATACAAAGATTCGGATTAAAAAAAGACATTAAATGGCTCAAAGAGGTAATATAAAATTTATAACAGTGTGAAAACATTCTACCCATAAATCTATTAAAGAAGTTTATTTTTTCCTTTTTAAGTAAATACAAAAACTAATATAAGGTTATTTTGAGCAAAATTTGCAGATATTGCATATTTTGCAAAAAAAACATTTCAATATAAAGCAAGAAAAGAATTCACGCGAATTTTCGAATGTCTTAATACATTTAATCGCTCTAATTATTTTTTATAGCCATTTTTATTTTGTTTCGTTAATTTCTTAGCTTTTTTATTTAAAGAAACAAAAAATAAAACAATTTCAAACTGTTATAAAATTAAAAGAAACTTAAAGGACTGTTCCGAGGAATTTTACGATTTTATTTAAAAAGAATTTTTTTTATTTATGATTTCACATGATGAGATAATTCATCATAATAATACTTCTTGAAACAATTTTTGAAAAGCACCATCTGCAGGTCGCTCATTATATTAAGAGGCACTCATAATTATATCGGGCAACGAAGGTAAAAAGGTTTTTTTTATAAAAGTCAACTAATTTTCTTTTCTTAGTCTTTTAATTGCTACCGAAATCTCTATTTGATATCGCCACATCACGGGGATTGGATTTTATACGGAAAAAGTATACTTCTGCATCATTCTTCCGCGTGCCTCTTATTTGTCTCAATATTTAAGTAAGAACGCTAGAGGGTATATCGATTTGATAACATATACTAAATACCTACATGATTTTCATTAAATGACATCCGATGGGTAGCCTGTATTTCTAAGCCATTTTTTTACATAGAGTTCAAAGAATTTCCATATACATTAATTCCATTTTCTTTGCATTTAATGAAAATTTTGCCCTTGCGATGTTTAAATGCCACCGGAGAAGATTTTTTGATTACTCTGATCTAAGTTTTATTGTGGCTAAACATACTTTTCTTAAATAAATTTCTCTCTCATTTTCAGCGAAGGTTTTCTCAAATTTTTAACAAGTTTTCTGTTCTATTGTTTAATTACATCTCTCCATTGATCTTGCTTTCGTAGAGAACTCTCTCTTCTGTGTAATTTAAAATTTTTGTATTCGGCAAATATTTGTTTTATTGTTCAATTAAAAACTCTTTCCTGTTTTTTTTTGTAAAATGCAGACTTCCCTCAAGAAAAATGAGGCGACCATGCGCGTTTTTAATAGTAGGAGTTGAATTTATCTGCAAAAATTACAGGAAAAAAAACTACTTATAAGTTCTGACTGTGTAAGATCTATCCAAATTTGTCGTTATTTATTTAGTATTTCTGCGCATCGACGCAATCCATATGATTTTTTTAGATATAAATAATTTATAGGTGATTCTAAACTTCATCCGTAGTTGCATACGCTAATATTACTAAGATGTTGGCATGTCTCACAACAGTTCTGTCCGTTCTCATTCGAACGCCGTGCTTTCATCTGATTTCCAGGTGCATTGTTTTGAGAAAAATATAAGCTGAAGATTTTATGATTGAAAGATTAATTTCCGAACTTTAATTCTTAGATGCCATAATCTCTCAAATACTCTGTCATCATCTTATATATACCTTATCTTTTTTTGTTGTATAAATCACCCGCTCATTTTTAAATATTATTTCTTATTGTGATTCATGTTAGAGACTAAATTTCTCAAAATTTAGCATGATTTTAGTTTTATAATTCATATGTTGCTTAATCATTTTCCTTTCGACAAAAAGTTTTATCCACTCAAATACACTGGTTTTTTCTTTATAAAGCATAAGGCATATATAATAATTCAGAAATCTCATTATAATAAAGTTTAGAAGAAAAAAATCGATGCAAATAAATTATTTTATAATTTACATCGGTTGCCATTTAAGTTCAACAATATATAAACATATTTTCATCCTATAACATGTTATCATATAGAAATAAGTTAAATACTAATAAATTATAGGCTATTTCGTAAACTTATTATACTTTGATAATATTCACATACTATTTATACCATGAAACCATGTTTATACCTTAAAAAATTACATTTCATAGGTTATTTATGAACCAATTCCTCGTTGATAACATTTTACCACACCGTTATATTTTAAATCCCACCATACACTAATACTGTATATTTCATAGGTTATTTATGAACCAATTCCTCGTTGATAACATTTTACCACACCGTTATATTTTAAATCCCACCATACACTAATACTGTATATTTCATAGGTTATTTATGAACCAATTCCTCGTTGATAACATTTTACCACACCGTTATATTTTAAATCCCACCATACACTAATACTGTATATTTCATAGGTTATTTATTCAACAGGTTTAACATCAAATCTTAAATAAAAGTAAGAAAAGTTAAAAAAGTAAGAAAAATCGAAATGAGTGTAGAAAGTTTAAAAATATCAAATAATATATTTAAAGGAAAGAACCCAAGCAACACATATATTTTAGATAAGAATATAAGAAATATAACCATTTTAAGATACTTATTGAAATATACTTTATTTTGGTTATTTTCCTTCATTCCTTTTAATATATATTGTGAGACACAAGAAGATACAAATATGAGATTATCTAATCTTAATGATAATCCTTTTATATTTGGAAAAGAAGATAAAATAAGAAAAATGGTTATTAAAGATGAGTCTAGTTATGATGAGAGAGATATGGAGATTATAAGAAAGCACAAAGGGAAACCTATAAAATTAGGAAAAAATAAAATTATAGAAAAAGTTATTAAAGAAGAATCTAGTTATGATGATGGAGATATGGAAATTATTAGATATATTAATGGTAAGCCTATAAAATTTAAACGGTTTGTAGATAAAATTGTAAAAGAAAATGAAAAAAAGGATAAGAATGAAGATAATGAGAAGAAAAGAGTTGATAAGTATAGGGATATATTAAGAGATAAGTTTAAAACATCTCCAGTAAGAAATAAAAAGAAAAAAGGTGATAAAAATGTAGGGGGTATTAATACAAAGACATATTATAGTCTTAAATATGGGACACCGGTACACATAATAAGTTAATGTTAAAAGGTATAGAAGAGGCTTGAGAATGTGGGTGTTAGTAAGGTTATTTATTTATAGTGTATTAAAGGGGTGTTAAAATAATTATATTTGATTATGGTATTAAAGGGGTGTTAATATAGATATTTATAGTGTATTAAAGGGGTGTTAATATTTATATATGTTTATAGTGTATTAAAGGGGTGTTAATATAGATATTTATAGTGTATTAAAGATGTGTTAATATAGATATTTAATTACAGTATTAAAGGGGTGTTAATATTTATATATGTTTATAGTGTATTAAAGGGGTCTTGATATACATATTGATTTGTTTATGGTTATTTTCACACTATGTTAAAAGGGTATTAAATTTAACACGTTTAAGAAATAAAATAATTTGTTTTTCTCTTTCTCTTATCTTTTATGCAAAACATTGCTATATCTTATTTAAATATTAAATTTACTAATCTTAATTAGTAAATTCAAAAAATTTTTTATTCATTCCCTTCTATGGAAAAAGATATATCTCATGAATTGCAAGAGACAGCTTTAAACATTCTAAACAAACACATACCGGGTAATACCTGGTGTATAGAATTATTTACAAAGGGAAATACCAACACAACTCTCAAATGTACACATTTAGCTGGAATTTCAAAAAATAATAAAATTTTAATTCTCAAAATATTTAAAGAAGACAGCAACAAACTTATTGACAGAGAAAGAGAACACAACAACATACTTATGCTGCACAGTTATAAACTTGCCCCACAAATAATATTTACATTCAGTAACGGTTTCTGTATAGAATATGTACCAGGTACTGATTTAGAACCGTGTAATTTAAAAAAATATTCAACAGAAATAGCAAAAAAGATAAAAGAATGGCATTCATTACCCATAAAAGGAAATACAATACTTTTCCACACACTTATAAATTGGTACAACCAAGCCTTTTCAACTCATCATAAAATACTTGAAGAATTACAAATTTTAAAAATAATAAATAATTTGAAGATAAAAATAGAAAATAAAAAATGTAAATTAGCATTTTGTCATAACGATTTACTTGCCAGTAATATTATAGTAGGAGAAGATAATAAAATATATTTTATTGATTACGAATATTCAGGTATTAATTATGCATCTTTTGATATTGCAAACCATTTTTGTGAATATGCTGGATATTCTAATAGTTTTGAAAATATTCCATGTGAAATAGAAATTAAGAAATTTCTAGAAATTTATTGTTTTAAAGATTCTTTAATTTTATATGAAGAAGTACTTTTATTTATACCGGTGGCACATATTTTTTGGGGGTTGTGGGGTCTTAATAAGAGGGGAGATTTTGATTTTTATGGATATGCAATTTTTAAGATTAAAGAGGGTGTTAGGTGTTATGAAAAGTTAGAGAAAAAATAAAAATTTTAAAGGGTTTTAGGTGAAAGAAGAGGTGTTAGTGTATCTGGGGTATTGTGTTATGAAAAGTTAGAGAAAAAATTTAAATTTTAAATTTTAAAGGGTTTTAGGTGAAAGAAGAGGTGTTAGTGTATGTGGGGTATTGTGTTATGAAAAGTTAGAGAAAATTTTTAAATTTAAAATTTTAAAGAGGTTTGGGTGAAAAAGAGGAGGTGTTAGTGTATGTGGGGTATTGTGTTATGAAAAGTTAGAGAAAATTTTTAAATTTTAAATTTTAAAGAGGTTTAGGTGAAAGAGGAGGTGTTAGTTTGAGAGGAGGGTATTAAGTAAAGAGAGGGTGTTAAATGTTATAATAAAAGTTTTAAAATGATTTTTAATATTTGAGGAGATTTTTTTTATCTTTTTTAGGTGAAAAAAGAGTTTAAGTAACATTTCATTAAATATTTTTTGGTAAAAAAATTAAATTTATTTGTAAAATACTTATTCATAGTAATTCTCATCACTTTCTATGTTTAAATCTTCTCTATCCACAAGTTCTACTTCTTCGTAATCGTTATCAATACAACTGTTAGTGTTTGAAGATTCTTTGCTGGATGTAGAAGAATCACTTTCTATAATGAAGGAGGTGGATGGTTTTTGGGTGGAGATGGAATATCCGTAGTATTTTTGTAGTTCGGGTGGTAATATTTCTAGCGGAACTGATTGGATGACTTTTTGGTGGTTGGAAAGTGGTTCTTTATAATATTTGTCGGAATATCTTTGTATTTCGTGTTTTTGTGGTTGGTTTATTGATATTTTATCGTAATATTTTGATAATTCATCTTGTATTTGTAGATAAGAGTTGGTTTCGTCTGATTCATAATTTTTATGGTTCAAATCTTTCATAGCAGTAGATATGGTGTTTTAAAATATGTGGTTTTATTTATTTGGTGGTAAACGTTTTTAGAAAAAAAATATAATTTTTTGAAAATATTGAATGATAAATTAAATGTGTTGAATTAAAAATGAATTTTTATGGTTAAAAATAGTATTTTAAACATATAAATAAACATTTTTGTTTAAATAAATAGAATATTTTAATGAAAAAAAAAGTTAAAAGTACATACCAAATTAAAAATAAACTAAATATAAAATATATTTTTTTAAGATTAGTTGGAGAATGAAAATATTTGTTAAAATATCGTTTAAATTAAATGCATTTATTTGATGATTAGAGAAGTAATTTACAGGTGAAGTAAATATATTTATACAAATAGAAATATTTACAAAAAATTGCTTTTAAATGTAGCTATTTTTAAAAATATTCATGCAAATTATCTAATTAACAACTCTTGCTATATCTTGAAATTAAATAAATTAAGAGCAGTTTATTTAAAAATCAACATGAAAAACATAATTTTGTAAACAATAACACAACTTAGTAAAAACCCTACACAATATATCAATAGCACACTTAATTTTTTCAATTTACTAAAATTTCTTTTATTATCAAACTTTAGAAAAGAATTGAGCAACATTTAACAAAACAAAGAAGAAACATTTTTAAACATTCGATTTCCAATTATTTTATTTCCAGACATATAAGTACCAATAAAAATAGAACATGTAGTTTATTGTTTAAGATAAAAAAAAACCTTATCACTTAAGATATCATGATTCCTCAATCAAAAATATTTTTAATATTTTTTAATCAAAATATATTTCCTTATAAAACACATGTTTTATCAAACGGGTCTTTAACATTAATTTCTAGAAGAAAATGATAATTCACATTTATATATTCTTTATTTAAATAAGATTTGTATTCATATTATTATTCCTAGAAGTTAAAAGAAAATGATAAATCCCATTTATATATTCTTTATTTAAATAAGATTTGTATTCATATTATTATTCCTAGAAGTTAAAAGAAAATGATAAATCCCATTTATATATTCTTTATTTATATAAGATTTGTATTCATATTATTATTCCTAGAAGTTAAAAGAAAATGATAAATCCCATTTATATATTCGTTATTTAAATAAGATTTGTATTCATATTATTATTCCTAGAGTTAAAAGAAAATGATAAATCCCATTTATATATTCTTTATTTATATAAGATTTGTATTCATATTATTATTCCTAGAAGTTAAAAGAAAATGATAAATCCCATTTATATATTCGTTATTTAAATAAGATTTGTATTCATATTATTATTCCTAGAGTTAAAAGAAAATGATATTCACATTTATATATTCGTTATTTAAATAAGATTTGTTTTCATATTATTATTCCTAGAAGTTAAAAGAAAATAATTTTCATGATTCTATAAGAATTTTCATAATTGGTTTCTTAATTTAAATTTTGAAAATAATTCACAAATTTTAAATTCAAATTATTTTTTAGAATTCTTATTTCTAAAAATTAAAAATAAAACAAAAAAACCTGCGAAAATTGATGTGGTTTTGAATGAAAATTTACGAACAAAAGCATCACAAACATCTCCCAATACTTCTACAAATATACGAGTGAACTCTGCACTATCGATACCTCTCTGCATATTGCATTCCCATTCCATACATAATTTATTTAGCGCGGGTACTCGTGTACTTGGATGACATTTATTTACAAAATAATTTTTTTTACTTTCTTCTATAATTTTTGAAATCTGTATTTTTCTTTGAAAAATTCTGTTTCTTACATCTTTTTGTATACCAAAAGCAATGGCAACCAAAGTATAGGAGAGTATTGTAATGATTAAAATATTAAAGAAAAGATGGAGATAACTTATAATAACAAAAGGTGCATTTAAGATATACGGTTTTATATCCGAAAATTTCCATTTTTGACGGTCTTTTTGTTCGCTTTCAACTTTTTTTTCTACATTTCTTTCATTTTCTTGTATTTTATAGTCTGGTAAATACAAAGGAAAGGTGTTTTCTATTTTTCTTTTTTTTATTGGTGAAAGGTATTTACATTTTTCAAGAATAATTTCTTTTTGTTTCATATTTTTCCACTTTAATTCCATTTCTACATTTAAAGGTACCTCTTTCATTTGTGGGTCGAAACTTAAATATTTTATGTTCGTAAAAATTTTTTTTAGAAAGAGACAAGAAAGATTAACAAATTTTTAATCTTTAACGTTTTCTTTAAAATTTTATAGCCGTTCAAAAAGAAAAAGAAAAAAATGATTTATGAGATTATAAGCAATAAAATTATTTTATATATTTTGTCTTTTTAGAAAATCATTTCCATCTTTTTACCCGTCTTGTTTCCAGATGTCCAATTATTCTACTCAATATGTAAATTTATAAGCCTACTTGTCTCATTTAATATATTCTTAAACCTAGATTTAAATATTTTTCATATTTAGGAATTAAAATATTATTCGTCGTTGCAAGGCACCCGTAACAAATTAAGATTGTATAATTTTAAATTTCCTGTATTGCATTTCACTATACAGTTTCCCGGATTGCAGGATTATTTTGTTCTGTCATTTGTTCTCAAAACCTTCACAGCAAATGGATTTATATTTTTGATATTTGACTATATGCTGCAATTTTTTGTTTTTTACAGCCCCGTACGCTACATTTAGTCTACTTATATTAAAAGAATCTCGGTTTATTACATAAGAAATTTTTGAATGCATTTGAAAACAAACATAACATTTTGACTAAAAAGTTGCAGTCTTGTAATTTATACTTTTTCGAATAAATTTAGATAGAAATATATATTTCAATGACTATTTGAAATAAAATTTATTAGTTTAATTAAAATTTCAATAGAATTTTTATTACATTTGGCATGAGTTACTGTGAATATGTCTAAATCTACTTTTTTGTACACATTTAAGGCAGTATTTACACCAAAAAATAATTCATAATTTGGATTGGAAGTTTAAGTTTCAAAGTACAAGAGAATTATATATATATAATAACAGTCTGTTTTGGGCGTCTATTATGAGCATATCCGGGTATATTTTACTTTTAATTAGTAAAGGCTTCACCAGCTTCCCTAAATTTCCGAATAAGGATACTTTCCCTCAGTACTTAATATATATCATGAATTTTAATTTTTAGAAAACTGTTATCGACAGTTCTATTTTCATTTATGAGTCAATTGCATAAATTAATGATACTAACCTGTTTTTTTCGAGCCTCATATAACTTTTAATGTAGTTTTCGGTTTCCATTTCTTTGTATAATTTATTACTGAAGAATTTTTAAATCTTTCTTTGGTGATACTCTTAAATTCTATGCTCATATAGAGAAAGCTTTGATCAGGTTAATAGATTTTTTTTCATCCACGTTTAGACTTGATCGTTTTTAGCTTCAAATGTATAGATTCGCTTCAGCTCAATAAATAAAATCCTTTTTACGTCTGCCATAATTTTCAGGAAGGCAGCTAACTTCAACGTACGTCTCTAACAAGGAAATCGTCTTCCTGCTCACCGTTCCTCTGTTATTGTGTAAAGAATTGTTTTTATAAACAAAATAATCGTCTTTATTAGTTTTATTCATCATGGCACACCCTTGTTTTCTTTTAAAATATAAATGAAAAATTTTATATTTTTGTGATATAAATAATATCACAACTTCAAATCTTATTTTGTACAAATATTTTAAATCCGGCGCAAAAATTCAGCTGTTCTTGAGTAACACAACGAACTACTCAACATCTATTTTGGGTTGAATTATCTCCCAATAATTTTAACTCAACATTTTCAAATTAATATCAATTGTGTCATGTGTTTTTTTCTTTCTCCAGTCTGACGAAGTAACTTTATTTAATATTTTTTTCTTTAATACATAATAAAAGACTCAGTTTGGGCATAATTCCAACATTTAAACGTCTTAGTTCGGTGATTTATAAAATAATCGGTGTGAAAACATTGATTTACTTTTTGTTTGAATAAAAATACTTAATTTTCAGTTATTACATGGGAATTTATACAGCGTTGATAAGGTCTATAAAACTGTAAAAATTTTTCTACAATTCAGTTAATTTTTATTTAACTAGATTAGACACCACGAACGAGCGTATGGGTAAATATGATGTTAAAATATGGACAGTTGACCTTGTTAATTCTCTTGGGGATGATATACTCTTAGACAGAAAATAACATATACCCAAGAAGCCAGAAAAACCAAAAAGCAGATTAGAATTGTTCGTTTGGGGTAATAACATTTTCAAAACCTCTTAAAGCTGCTAATACAATTTTAAATAGAAGTTTAACAGGATCAATAAAATTTAGACTAAGCTAGAATACCGCTCATATTGAGAATATCTAAGAAAGGCTTCTATCTGCAAACATATTCTAAGCAGTAGATATTAACAGAGAACGATGAACTAGTTTGTCAACTAAATAGTACTGCACACCTTTTTATGTAAAGCCTTTGGGGACAGGTATCTTAGAGGATATAAATAGAGTATCGCGAGTGCAATTATTTATTTTGAATCCAATATTGTGTTTATCTAATCAAAACATGATAACATACTCCACTTTTTTAAAAAAAAATTTTAAAATATGTTTATAGAAATACAATTTTATATTTTTCTGAAAGATTTATAGGTTTCTACTTGAAGAATCTAAATTCTATGCTAAAACCTCGGAACTCTGGAATAGTTAGTATCCCTAAAAATATGCAAAAAATGTTCAATATTAGAAGAATATTAGCATAAAATTTACGAATGAATATTATGATAAGAAAGCTTTATAAATAATTAAAAGGATAAAAAATATTTATTCAATATTCACAGGCCTAAAGGTTCCGAATTAAGACTTTTTTAGGTTCAAATCCTTTATTTATGCACGAAACAATTTCTTCTAAGAATTCCCCATATGCTTGATATTCAAGAACAATGTAATCTTGGCTTACGAAATGCATTTTAAAATCCCAAATCTTTATCTGCTGAATATTATAGCCCCGGAAATTAAGTTCTTTAAGCTTTTGCAGTTTTGCAAAAAATTTCAAATCGGCTTCAGATATCGGGATTTTTATCAAATACATTCTTTTATTTTGTATTCTGTTGAAATACAAAATAATTCTGAAAAAAAAATATTATTTAAACAAATCATTTCGATTTTTAGTTGTTCTAAATTTAGTAAATTATTAAGTGCATATGAATCAGATTTTGTAATACTCAACCACTCTAGATTCAGTTTTTTTATACTTACTAGATCAAAATTTTGAAACAAATTCTTTAAAGAAACTGGATTAGGTTCAGATTCTATTATATGATTTTCAGGTAAAGTAAAGTTAAAATTTAAATGTGTCCTTGAAAGTCCACCCAAATAAATAATCTCTTGGATATTTTCAATATTTAATTCTTTAATATAAAAAATTTGAGTTTCAGAAGGATTAAACTTTAACGTACTACTAAATGTGAAATATACATCCTTGACTTCAGTCATAAAGTTTACAAATTGATAAAAATACCCGAAATCATCATGGTTTTTTGATCGAAAACAAAAATACTTAATAGATTTGTTTCTAATTTCGATATCATCATCTTTAAAAGATATATCACAATTTTTTTATTGTTAGACTTTTAAGTTTGTTAATATTTAGAATATCTGCTACAAAATTAGAGGTTATTTTGGAATCCGCAATTCTAAGCTTTTTAATATTTTCTTCTAATATTGTTTCTTTGGGTGTGAACTGATACAAATCCAAGTTTGTTAAAGTAATCGAAATATTGTAAAAAGTACCTTTGTAATCAAAATAACATCCAATTTTCCAATATTTAGAGGCGATATTTACAACCTCTAATAATTTAAATTTACTTGTATTCTCATTTCGCCTCAAAAAATCTTACATATAAATTTTGATTTTCTAGGGGCATATTTTTGAGATATGTAACCAATTTTTTTAGTGAATATTCTGGGTATCCATGACGCTGTATATTTATTTCTATTTCCTTAATTAATTTAAGATTCTCCGGATAATTGATTTGCGTAACTGTTTTTGGTTTAGTCGGCCTGGTTTCCTCAAAAAATATGAATTCGCTCATTTTGTTCAAATAATCTAATAATATTAAATAATTTTCTATTTTAGATCTTATGAAAACAATTTTTTTAATATTTATAAAGTTCAAATTTGCATCGATACATCTAATGATTTCAGAAAATATATAAACTTTGAAAAATAAAATCTCTTCAACCTTCTTTTTTATATTTTTTAAAACCAAGCAATAATCTGTAACATTTGTTTCATTTAATTCACTTATATGTACATACTTTATATTCAATGTATTTAATATTAAGATAAATAGATTTATGCTCTTTCGATTCCCTGCTATTCTTTCTGAGAATAACATCCTGAATTCATAGCCTAATGATAAAATTTTTTGTCTATCTTCGGTATATACAGCTTGATATTTATAATCAATATAACAATAGGATTTCTTAACGAAAAATGGAGAAAAAAAATCGGCTCTCGAGTTCAACATTTTTAAATATTCTTGCGATATTATTTTAAAGCATTCGTGAGAGAAATAATCTTGTTTCGAGAAATAAAACATTGTTTTATGAACATCAAAATGAATAATATCGTTGGAGTTGGCTAGAGAATATAAAATTGTTTTTATCTTTATTCCGTAATATATTATCAAGTTTGATTCTAAAATATTCTATGAAATACAATATTGTATAAAACTTGTGAATGGTAATTTCTTCATTCATTAAATAAAATGAAATTAAAACAGAATAAAAGATTAGAAAATCAGACTCTTTTATATGTTGACATAGAAATATTTCAATGTTTGAATTCATATCCTTTAATTTTTCAAATGGTTCAAAACTATGGCTAAATTTTGCGGTATCTTTTATTACATACTGATTATATTGCCTATTTTCATTTCTAAAAAGCATTTCTTTGAAACAATCAATTACTTTCGTGTCCAAAATACTACCTCTTTTAATTTGGCAAAGGCATTCAGTTTCTGTTGCAATTGAGTTTGAATATATGTCTTTGTTATCTTTCAAGACGTTAAATACTATATCTCTTTCACTTGAATAATATACAAAAAATAAAATATAAAAACCAAATGAAAAATAAAAAAAATTTATATGCGAATACCGCTTGCCAAATTTCATAAATTTTAGAAAAAAAATTGTATTTATAGTTTTAAAACCAATTTACCATTTCGGGATTCCTTATAAAATAATTCAGTTTTGGTTCATGTAAAATTATAAATGTTTCTAAGAATCGAAATTTATTCTATATTCCAATTTTTGATTGTATATTTCTAGATTCAACTTTGAAAAATACAGTAATTTTAGTGATCTATTGTTCTTGAATTTTTCAAAAAAGCGATTCGACTGTTCTTTAGATTTTATAAATCTATTTCTTCCTAATTATTTTTCAATTATATTTTTTTATAGTTCTAAGATTTTTTTTTAAATAAAAAAGTAGTACTAAGATCAGTCTAAATTTAGAATTAAAATTTCTTTAAAATGGCTACTCACGAATGTATCAAAAGCACAGTAATAGATTATTGTGTAACATTGACTGTTTTTAGCTGCTATGGTTTTTTCTAATATTATTTGCAACATTTTTTTTAAACATCTATCTTTAATCTCATTCATTATTTCTAGCAATAAATCGAGGCGCGAAAATAGTAATTTTCGTTCAAATTTAAAAAAAGTAGTTTTCAACTAAATTTATTTACTATTTTTTATGTTGTTCTCTGATCCATGGTTCGGATATTTTGTGCGCTTTGAGTTCATTTTTTCAAAAAACATTTTTACATATGCCCAATCTTTTTTTGACTATTTTTTAAGTCAAATCCAATCAACTTATATTTTTTAAAGTTTGTTGGAAAGTTTTTTTTACTTTTTAAGTTATGTTGATGAATTAAGGAGGATTCATTTTCTGGCTTGCGTTTATTTTTCAGGAAAAGAAAGTGTGCAATGATCGTAAAACCTAACAAATAAAAAAAATGTTTATGAAATGCCTATAACTTGACGAAGCCTCAATTAACAGTTGAATTGTGTTCCATCTGTGGGGAAAAAGCTAAATGCATATGAATTACGGAGATTTTGTGCATTTTAAATGGGTTAAAGCTACTCGGAAGAATTCAGAATATCATATTTCACCGAAATCTAAGAATATGAACGATAATATTTCGCTCTTTATTGGTTTCCATTGCGCATGTTCTTTACATTTCATGTTTCAAATACGTCAAAGTAATCGATTCTCTGTTTATCTTGATTACGATATTATCTACTGATAATTACTCCTATCCTGACCTGTTTGGTATTGTTACAAAATACCGTAAATCACGCCTTAAAAGACTAGAAACACCCATAAATGTAAAGGCATATATTCATTCAGTCTATAGTACGTAATTAGACAGTTGAAACAATTTCCTTTAATCGACGAAGAGGACTTGAGCCAGGGCTAAATGCCGAAGTGGGCTGAGGTAGAGCGCCAATAGGTGTAATTATGAGAGCAAAGAAGCAGGGGGAACCAAAATCTCCTTTAAAACAGGCGATTAGAGAGGAAAATGGTGCAAAAAATTTAAAAACAAAAAATAATACACCTCTTATTTCACAAGAAGGAACCACTTAGAGGAGCCGACGATAAATATAAATGAAGAGTCGGATTTGGAAGAAGAAACAACTGTGGTAAAATTGGTAGAAGAAAATGCATAAAAATTGTAACCCATTTTAACCCAGATTTAATAAAATAAATATTGACCTGTTTTACATTGAAATCTTCATTTCATTTTATATTATATATTATCACAGAATTTTTGCTCAAATAAAAATATTTGTGCTTATTCTTAATGGCCTAACTTTTGGAATCGATTTTTTATTTTAATTAAAAACACAGTATCGTATTTTTAGGATTATGAGGTACCATGTGTATAAAAAGGCTTGTTTATTTTAATTATGACATTATTTCGGATTAAAAAAAGTAAACTTTCTTAAAAATTTTAAAACCAGAATATATGTATTATTTTTTTTAATGCATTTCTTTTGAATCTGAAGAGAAATTTCGGTTGATAAACAATAGTAATTCGTTTACCTAACCGATATAAACGGAATGGCTAATACAATAACTAAAGAAATAGAGAAAGGCAGTAAATAAAATTTCAAATTGGATAAAATTAAAAATTTCGGTTGTAATAAAGATATCTGTGCAAAGGTTTAGTGTCAAAGCTCATATATTATTAAACACACGGCCATAAAACAAGCGCTGTATATAATTGAGATGGTTGCTGTAAACCAATATCTTTTCCACTCATTCAAGCACTATAAATGTAGGCCAGTCAATAACCAATCAATTTCTGTTGCTTATAATACATAAGAAACAGCCGAATAAAAGTATTGCTCGCTATTTTTTTTACAAAGCTATTTAACAGATTCGACCTATATCTAGTCTCTGGTATCACAAAAGAGATACGGAAATGTTGATAAAAAAATCGGCCTGTAATTTAGAGATCTTATGATAATATTTAGCTGATTATATATATAGGCCAAAATAGTAACTAGGAAATACTGTTAGAATGAAAATATAATGAGTGATGTAAATATAAAGATTTACTGCAACTCATGTAGAATCACTGAAACTGCACTATATTTTATCTATACCAAAGAATAAAGCTTTAAAAACAAGCGAATTCAGTGAGTAAAAATGTATATTAGTCGTTTGAATTCAAAGGCTATTATGTTAATCTATTAAGACAAAAGTTATGATCTTTTAGACACCATAGAGAGTAGATATACCAAATATTACATAAAGATGACAAAAAGTGATTTAGGAAGTATCAAAACAGTCTAGTAAATGTTATGATAATAATATACATAGTGAAATCTAGTTTCGGTCGAAATAAAACAAAAAAAAACAAGTTTTGGTCTTAACTTTCCAAATATAATTTCGAGAAGTTTCTTAAAGAAAGAAAACTCTCGGCTTCTTACATATAAAACCACTAGGAAACCATGAGAGTTGAAATTTTATTTGGCCAAAAGAAAATTCGGTTTCAGATACGCTTTCATTTAGCCTGGATCTTGAAATATCCAAAAAAATATACCATGTTTTTAAAAGAATGTAATTCTACAAAATTATTGTTAAACAGAGCTTTTACTTGTTCTAAAAATTATCAGCTTTCGGGTGTTTTGGGCATGGTATGACATTGGTTTTGAGCAAATCAGAAGTTGCGGTTCACAAATTTAAAAAAACGAAACCAAAATTCATGATAGGTTTTTGAGATATCTGTATCCGATATTATCCAGTCTGTTTTTTTGTTTGATAACTCAATTGTAATTCAGAATCGCAATCAAAGAGGAAAGTAAAGTAAAGTTCTTCAATGTATTTTAACCTTATTAATCAAGAGACTTATAATTTCTTACAAATATCTCTATGAGTTCAAAAAGTCATGATTTCTTTCGAGTTAATTGGTTCACTATCTGGCTTAAGTATTAGATTTCAAAGAGTATGCGACAAAGGACACACAAATCAGATCAATAACCATCATATACACCTCTTTAATTTGGCGACAACTAAGCAAAAATGCTCTTTTGTAAGTATTAGAGCTCATAATATTTTTTTAAAAAAATTCGAGTATAAAAAGTTTTCAAGATGCCGACACCATCGAATTTAAGCTTTAAACGTTGAAACTTTTTAAAGCTATTCCCAAGGCCGAAAAAAGTTTTTTTTTACATAAACCCATTTTTAAAAAATCAATGAATCATAAGGTTGTATGCAGTTTATAAATTTCTGAAAACATTGTTGAAATTATGTCAAATATTTCTTTTGTTTCCGGACAGCGTAAAAAACTTGCGAGCAAGAAAAGAACAAATTACTCGCAAACATAAATATTCATTTTTAATGTATATGTTTTAAAAAATATCCTGGTGAAAGTCAAATTTAAACTATTATGGATGTCATTGCATCTCATGCTGTTATCGAGTTTTTAACAATTTAAATTTTAAATAGGACATTAGCTCCGCTTTCATCGATATTTATCAAGCTATAATAGGAAAAAATATGATCTTTTTTGTAGAACAGATTTGATATAGGACAAGAAGAAACTAGCTAAAGACAATCTAAGATGAAACTTAACTGATACCTTCAAAACATATTTTATGCCGATAAATAATAGAAGAATGTGAATGATTGCAAATAGTCGATTTCTAAGACTAAAAATAGTGCCGTTTCGAAAGTTTTGTTAACTTTACCTCACTGACTTCAACTCTTAAAGTATTTTTGATACAATTATTGAATGTTTGAACTGATAGTAGATTTTCACGTGAAAAATGTTTGACAAAAATTGCCTAATTTATCTGACTGTAGTTAAATTTTGCGTGTGGTTTATAAGAAGTTTGTACTCTCTATACCGAATGTATTAAGGCTTGTGCTTACCCAGATCGGATCTCAATTAAAATATTGAGCACATGAAGTTGCTCAACGAAAATATACACGCCGCTTTTTTTGTCTGAAATACAAATAAGATGTTTTCTGCGGGAATAGCAGAATCCATGGGGTCAGAACCGAGATGTTATAATATCTTAGTATTAAACGGAATAATTTTAACTTAAATATAACGTGAAAGAGCGATTAAAGCGGAATCACTAAAAAAATTAAATATCAAAGTCATATTAAAATTAAAGGCGCAAAATCATGTTCGATATTAAATAATAGCAGAAATTTCGAGTCATTAAATATCGTCAATCATTTTATGTGCCTCAACAAATAAAATTAAATCTTAGCGCTATTTTTATTTGGTTAACTTCTGGAGAAAAGATTTTTGTTAAAAATACGACATTATTGTAATGACTTTGAAAAATCTGCAGGTATACAGAAATACGTGAGAAAATACCTTTGCACAGCTTGAAATGGCGCTAAAATAAGACGGTGGTCAATACACGATCTCTTAAATAAATATAATTTTAAATTTTAGCGATCATTTGAGAGTCACCTTTGAAAATGTATTATAGAAAGTTAATCCAAAATTTAATACATAAGACCATGGATGATGTCGAAATCGAAGTATTAGACCTGTTATAGATCTTCCGAGTAAGAAATTAGATAAGATATCTTTTTGCAATCGAAATTACTCATAAGTTTTGCTCGAAGTGATGAAACTGAATATCCAAAATAGTGAATTTTCATAAGATGAGTTATCTAAATTTTATATTTACTGTAGAGATAATACAATATGTGACATTCGAAGAATTATGTCTTTTTATACCAGAAAATGTATAAAATAACATATGAAATCACCAAAAATATGGTTTTAATTATGTTGATAGTTCTTATAAATTCACTTCGGTCATTTCGTTTGATCGATAAGAGATATAGTGTGGTTAAATAAGGCCTGGCAATGAAAACTGCATTAATATTTACAATGCGCTAAAAGAGATAAACAAGTCATCTTCGTAGACATACGACCACGAAGAAGAAGTATCAAACAAGCATATACTAAAACAATGAAAATCAAAGTGTAAATCGAATTATTCATATCAAAGTGATGCCTCTCAATGTATAAAAAATGCAAATAAAAAATACGAGTAGATAAACTGAGATATAGTGAAATTGAATAACTGTAAGAAGAAAAAAATATTAGTACTAAATAGTTGTATATTTGAAGTGGTAAATAATATACAAACACATTATTATATAAAAAAAAAGATAATATATAAATTATTAATTATCTTAGTTAGGCATTCACAAACTGTTCTGTATTCATCATCATTATTTTCTAATTCAGTCACGTTTTGATATAAGATATGACCTGCTATAATACATTTTTTAAATAAGATAAATGGAGCATGTTTACGCTGTTTTTTGAAGCCAAGATTTTTTTTATTGAAACCTTATCACAGATGTAGTTTTTTCACTTAATATTATTTATAAATTTACAATCTATAATTTATTTATTAAATTTTAGAAGTATGACGTATAACTGCATCACTTTTAGATTGTGATTCATTTATAAAACATAGGTTGTTGGAAAATAATAAGAAAGATGTCTATCTACTTCATTATGCATTTCAGCTGGAATACGAAACCAAAATTGTGCCCCTTTACGAAATCATATTTAAGCTTATCCCCATGATATGATTTTTTCGACATATACAAGCTATTATTCCTTCTGAGTCACCTTCCTGAAAAAAGTATATTATTAAATAGGTCAACTGAAAAGAAAAAAAATAGCGGCTGATTGAGTGCATTATATAAAATCATAATATAGACACATATGCATATCTATAAAGCCAATCCATTTTATTATCTAGTTTCTCATAACTTTCAGCTAAT
This sequence comes from Hamiltosporidium tvaerminnensis, assembly GCA_022605425.2. Taxonomy (NCBI): domain Eukaryota; kingdom Fungi; phylum Microsporidia; family Dubosqiidae; genus Hamiltosporidium; species Hamiltosporidium tvaerminnensis. The sequence goes on from CM061249.1 coordinate 884,031, forward strand.
CATCTTTGAAATATTTATTTCAATCATTCAACTCGTCTCGTATCTCATAGGATTAGCAAATCCAAATATCTTTTTTGAATGCCAAAAGCTGTTAAAAAGAATTAAGATTTTTTTCGAACGCATTGCTCTATCTGCTTAAATATTCCCGAGACATCGAATTGTCAAAATTGTTTTAATGAGTCTTTAAAGAACTTTAAAGTCGTGTTGAAGATCGTAAAGCACAGGAGATATTTTTTTTCAGTGTCAATTAAGCTTTGAATTCATTCTCCAGCCTTTTCGATCCGAGTATATTGTAGTGTTCGTTCAATCAATGATTAACTATCATTTTTTAGTAATATTTCGTTAGTAAACTTGCTAGATGTCTTCAAAGTAGTAATTTTACTAAATCCTTGCATAAATTTATGATTCGTTTCGCCTGTCTTTGTAAATTTATCCCATGCTTTCAATCTATGCCATAAATTAATTAAATCTGCCATTTTTTCAGATTATTCTTCAATTATATGTTTAATGAACACTTTTAAACACAAGACAGCCTTCCTAATTTTTGCATTCTTTGAAGTAAAGATCAATAATAAGCATTGTTAATTTATTCAATTTTTTAGTTAGCAGTTTTATATAAGCTGTAGTGGATCGGTTGGTCATTTTCCGATTTCAAAACGGTCACTACAGTTTTCCTATACCTTGTTTATACAATCATATTCTTTGTTTGTGGATTCTTTTTTTTATATCCTTACATTAAATTTTAAAAAAACAACTGAATTTTATTTTTAATTATATTGAAATTGAGCTAATGAAATATTTCTTTCTTTAAATGATTTTTTCAGACATTTTTCCATAGCTTCATAATTCTCTTAATCCGCGGTTCGTTTAGGATAATTCTCAGCCCCGCCATCGTGAATACACCATCGTCTCTATTCTTTTAGTTTGTGGGAGCTGTTCATGGCTCAGCTCATTCATTTCTTTTTTCTTTGAAAAGTTAATTGCTCGAATGTCTTTTTGTTCACAATGTGCTCAATCACATTTTTAGTTTCAAAAGTATTTGGTGTATTTTAAGACACATCTTACAATATTTTGTCAATATACTGTTTTGAGTTATCACTTGGTATTTATTCTTACACTATATTTATAAATAAGAACAAATTCTTTCGCTAAATGATCATACTTCTCAGGTTTCAGATTTTCCTATGTAAATGTAGTATTGAAGAAATTTATTTATCTTTCGTATAATAAGCTTTGCGATAGAATAACAACCTAAACATATAAAAGAAAGATGTTTCTGAAACGCCTATAACCATGGGAAGCCATAATTCACTCGTGGATTGCTTTCCTTCTATAAAAAATGAACCGAGCTACCAATCAGAGGCATTCTTATATCAATGAGTTTCATCTTATTCATCTTCTTGCCTAAAAATAATATATCTCGTTCAATTTTCCTAAAATTATTTTAAATATAATTTTTTAAAAAAATTATGTGCATAATCCAAGATTGAATAAATGTAAAATAGAGTGTTTTTTGTTCTATTTGTGTCACTATATTTATATTATATCTATAATTTCTATTCGAATCGCTTGGTGAATTCTGCGAATATATCTCTCTATACTTATATATGCGACGCCTCTTCCATTTTCTTCTCAAAAAGAATATTTATAAATAGCTTTTACACACTGCCAGAAACTATTATAGTTAAAGATTTTTTGCTTTTAGAAGCTTTCGCATTAGGTTCATAGGAAGAAATACGCGTAAATTAACTCAGATGCATGATATCAATTTTTAAATAAATATTATTTTGGCTGATAGCCTGATAATCTATCAGTAAAATTTTTCAACGATCAATATGCAAAAATGATCGCTTAATAAATATTAACCAGAATGTTTTTTTTGCTTTTCTTTAACATAAAATTGGCATTGGGTATCATCATCAATAGATATTACAAATATATGAACGAAATATCACAAAATCGCTATAAATAATCTCGGTGTGTCCGAAAGAAACATACAAAATAATACCTTTCCTCTATTATACGGTAAACGAAGTTGTATGTTACCATAAAAATGAGTTTTTAAAAACCAGAATCTAAGCGTTTGTTTCTCTTGACTACCAGATTTAAAATTTAGCAATGCTAAAATCTAAAGAAAACCAAAGCAGGTAACCGATCTTGTAAATTAGCTTCACAAATAAATTTTTAAAATTTTGCTAAAAGATCAATGGATTTTTTCATGTAGGAAAACCAAAATACCTTTCGCCCGATAAACACATTGTAAGCACTAAGATATCTAGCCAAGCAATAAATATTTACGGAAAACTGGTTACTAGACTATTGTTCGATGCAAGGAACTATATGAAATTGAACCCGCGTGATCTTTTTCATTTTGACGGCAAGTGCTCAATATGATCCTTGGAACAGAAGGTATTTTTAGAGAGTAAAATACTTTATCTATAGGTATAATAGAAATCATTTTAATTTTTTAATAAAAAACAAAGGCCATCCTAAAAATTTTCAATGATTTAATAGTCAGTATTCTATATGTGAATAATATTTTGCATTTTATAGAGCCATAAGTTTATTATGGAAATTAAGCGATAATATAGTCTTTAACTAGAAAATACACATGCCATACATCTGTATTTTCTAATAAATATCTGTATAAAATCGCATTAAAATTGTGTATTGGTTGTTTGGTTGACAGAATTATTCTTCTTTGTAAGTGAATAAGCTAATACGGAGGACAAACATAAACATCATAAGTAGAAATAATCAGTTTGAGGAAAGATAACCCCATTTAAAAACTTTAATTTTAGAAAAAGTATCGAGAATTGGTGTTGAAAACATTTTTGCAGTTTTGGTGAGATACAAGCCACACTGGATCTATAAGCCATCCTCTATATTCTTGAGTTACAAAAGATTGGAAGCAACGGTGTAAAACCTACCATTTTTCATTCTTGACATGAGAGGTGAAAATGGATGGAATAAGACAGTAATAAAAAATCTATGTATATGATTATGACCCAAAAATTATTATTTGAACACCGTCGCTTTGACCAAAGTTCTATATTTAAACACAGAAAAAAAACAGAATATGTTATAAATTAAAATTTTTCACTTTACATTGACTTTTGCTAAATCATTTTTTACCTAACATATTTGCCAGAAGTAGATTAGATCATAAAAAGTAAGTTCATATTGATCCTACGCAGCTTATTAGGGAGAAAAAGATTGGTCATTGCCTCTATTGTGTATAGATTTATTTTATTTTTGTTGTATCTACTAATATTTTTAAATTAAATACCTTTCGCATCCATTTTTTTTAACATCGTTATTTTAAGATGATCATACGTGTATATTCAGAATGAAAAATTCTTAGATACTTGTTTATGAATAGGAACTAATACAAGTTACCAAAACGTAGTAATGTTAATTTTAAGCCCAAATTTTAATATTAAGATTTTATACTTTTAAATTCTTGGATCAAGAAACAATAAGTTAGTAGATGATTGTTAAAATATTTGACTGTTTAAAATATATAGCAAATTAAATTAATAATTAGAAACCAGAATTTGTTGAATCCTTTTTGTTTGGTTTGTTTCTTCCTCTACTATTGAGAACACAATCCTTGAGTGAATAATCCATTACGTCTTATCAAGAATTAACATATTTTTTAACCAGTTAGGTTGCTAATCCAGGATAGGCCTTCCATTTTTGATGATTGATAGTTGTAAAACAAATGAATCCGGCTTTCGGAGTAAATTCTATTTTTAACCCAAAGACTATTTATACTCTGATTGCATGTAATAAATAAAAACCTGTTAAATAGATAATATTTATATCGGGTTTGGTTGGAATTTATAACTTATTAAGTTATGATTCCCTGATTATTTAGTTCAAATAAAAAATTTGCACTCAAGATAAACTATAGTTAAAAGTAAAGATATAACCGATTTATCACCAAAATAATGGTATAAATATACTTTTTTTAATAAAGCTATAAATAATGAGCTGTTTTTTAAGTTATTTCTTCCAATGACATATAAGAATTATTAAAATACAAGATGATCCTTTTTTTAGATATATTATTTGTAAAATTTATTTTTTTCATACATGATATGCACTATAAACCTTACTAAAACTGTTTAATAGAAATAAATAAGTTAGAAGCCATGATAAAGTTTAAATTTAGAATTTTTTGCAATTCAAAAGTCGGATCTATAATACAGAGTACTTAAGTTTAGATTGATGAAATGAATAAAAAAATATTTTAATAACTATATAAGGGAAATAAAAAATATCTTTATATTAGTGAGATGCAATGGTTATAATTACTTAATTTCAATTTTGATTTCTCGGTTTATTTCATTTCAGTTTTCTGTTATTTTTTGATCCGAGCTTTGTATTATAACCCAATATATCTATTCAATAATCCAAAAAATACATCACAAAAATCTGTAATTTTCTTTAACATTCCTTTTGGATTATTAGGATTAAAGACTGTGAAAAAATGCTATGAAGATTGATAATTCTTAGTTATAGTTGCAATGAATGCTTAATGTGCAATGATTTGTTCAAATTGGTTTTGTATGAAGCACCAGAAACAGATATTGTGAGTTTAAGATTAATTCATCGTAACAGAAATATCAAAATCTAAATTATAAAAAAATTTCGAAATCAAATATGATAAATAAAAAAATTTAGACTCTTTTTGAGTTAAAACAAATCAAATAAAGATATACAATATTCTTAAAATAAAAATATACATCAGAAGCTACCATTTTCATTCAGATAAAAAAATAATCCTAAAAGCAATAAAAATAAATCGTCTGTATCAAGTTTAAGATCAAAATATTGAAAAATTAAATAATTTAAATGATTCAAAATAATAAGCAAATATTAACAAAGATACAAAAAACTAAGCAAAAATTTTACTACGCAAACATGTTATTATAAGAAATAAAATATTCTTTAATATAAATCTTTACAGACAAACACTAAAAGCCATTTGGTTTATATTTAATCTATTGAAAATATTCATTTACCTTTATATATATTTTTTATTCCAAATCAAACATTTAGTCCTTCAAGATTCTATATTTTGTTAAATACAGTTAGAATTCTAAGAATTTTATAGAAATATTCATTTATTATATTATTTAATTAAAATGTGGGCTGATAAGTTTTCTCTTCTTTAAATAATTCCTTCCACCATTTTAACCACTTCGTTATCTTCCTCTAAATACGAATCTTCGTTAATATTTTTCACGGTTCCTTCGCTGTGATTACTTTATCCAAAATAAGCGGATATTATATTTCTTAATTTCTATTTTAACTCATTTATTATTTAATTTGTAGATAATTAAATGCTAAAAGATTAATTGGAACCACAATTTAATATATTGTCTCTATTATATGATTTATTAGCTTCAGAAAACCCCTATTAGAGGTAGAAATAAGATGATTGTGATTAAAACCCAATTGTCTAGTTTTTTGAAGTTTTTCAAAAAAACCTCAACAATATCAGATATAATATTTTGTTATAACAGATATTTTTATAATTTCTAGATTATCTAATAAAGGAATAAGTACTAATTGAATTTACAAATTATAAAATATCCAATTTTTATACCAAAATTTGAACTAGAAACGGGTTTTAGAAATATATTTTGAGTAAAAGAAACTTTTTGAAACTTTTTAAAAAAATCACAAACATAATTAAAATTGTATATTCAACCTTCGAATTAGTTTATTTATTACACATATATTAAAACAAGACCTTTTTTTCACCTATCCGTTCAAGTATCAAGTTTTTTGAAACTTCTTTTAGTCTTATGACAAAATAAAAATATATCACCAATTTAACGATTCTATGTCGGTAAAATTTATTTTACAAATCATTCGATACAAATTAAATTTTTTTTATTACCAAAATACACTATAGAATAAAATAAATGAAAATAGAACATAGATTTTGATATTTTTTTTAAATCATACTGATTTTTATTGTTAATATACTTAAGTATTAAATCAACATAACAATTTTTCTTAAATAAAATACTCTGTAGCTCATAAACCAACGAAAAATTATTGAATAAAAATCGAGTTTTAAATAAAAAAAATTCATAATGATTGTTTTTATAAGATTTATGGATTCCTTTCCAAATATTATTACAAGTAGTTTGAAATTAGGATCAACGAAGAATTTGTAAACAATAAAATTATTAAACTAGAGGTATAAAAGTACTCGAAAACACGCTGAATAAGAGTACAGCGGTTTCTATAGAGAAAAATCAAGAAAAGAACATCGATGTAACCTAAGATGATATATGACCGACTTTTTTGTTTTTAAAGATCTAAAATATTGTATATACATGATGCAAAGACATAAATAATTATATATTATACCATTCTGGTATAATGCTTATCAACTTTGCTATTTTTATATGTTTTAAATAAAAATATAATAAAACCCTAGAAAAATGGATCTACAAATATAAAAGAATAAACAAATTCTTGGAAATTCAGATTAAACTTTCATAATAACTGTAAAAAATACAGTTTACAAAATATAATTTAGACATTAAAACATAGGTTTAAGTTACTCTTAAACTTGATCAAAACGAAAAGTTTAATTCGTTTAAAATGCAATACCAGACGACAAATTGGCTTTTTTTATTTAGATGCATCTTTTTGAAAAGTGATATTTTTATATTTTCGTATGACATTAACTCAGTTCTCGGTTTAACATAGATACTTGGTTCATAGTACTTCATAGGTATCAAAAACACCTAAATTCCTAAACTTTTCATCTAAAAAGTGTGTAAAGCTACTTTGAAAAGCGAGAAAGTTTTTATGTTGGTTAATCTTCGTTTACGATAGTGACAGCAAGATAACTTTATCTTTAAATCCGCCATACCAGCGGCATGTCTACCAACTCTACACTTTTCAAACCAAATAGATTTCCAGCTAAGATATATCTCTTAGACCTATATGGGTCTACCTATACATCGCAATGTCATACCAACAGTTATATTCTGCTACTTTGCCTTCTTGGCTTAATAAGGGGTATGCTATCTGTATCTTATTGTTACCAAGTCTTCTAACCTAAGTGCACAAGGCAAGCTCTATGCTTTTACATGATAGTTACCTACAAGTTCAACCACGGCTTCAATCTAGTTACATGAAAAACTACAAAATATATTTATAGAGAATTAAGAGTTCTATAGACACATCCTTTCATTTGTAAATTCCACATAACAACCAAAAACAAATAATTTTTGCCGCAACAAAATTTCCAACAAATAATTTTTACTCCAATTAAGGTACTCTTTGTTCAACATATAATTTTTACTCCAATTAAAGTACTCTTTGTTCAAAAAATAATTTTTAATCTGGTAATCTATACTCTACCAACCTAAACTCTATAGACACATATTTAAGTAAAAAATAAAATAATCACTTATTAAATAAATATTTTTATATTTTCGTTTACTCAATTACAGTAGAATTATCGTTTAAAAAAGAATATTTTTATCAGTTCTAATAAACACATATATTTATGAAGTAATACAACTATTATTTTAACTGTAGATACATATATCGAACAGAATTAAAAAAGAGAAAAATATGAAATAATAAGAATATTTAAAAGAAAATTATTTGATTGTTTTTTTTAAAAAGAAGGAAATATACTTTGAATCGAAAAGAAAGTCTGAAAGGAAAAAAATATAAATGTTGAATCGAAAAGAAAGTCTGAAAGGAAAAAGAAATAAAATTGAGTCGAAAAGAAAGTCTGAAAGGAAAAAGAAATAACTTTAGTCGAAACGATAAAAACTAAAATTTTTACAAACGAGAAAAACGAGATAAAACCGAAGAAAATAAGGAACAAAAAAAAAATAGAAACCCTTTTACTTAATCAAATGCTGCTAACTCTTCTTGATGACCAGTATGTCCTCTGTTTTTCTTCTTTCTTTTACTGAGTTTGTTACCACCCAACGAAGAAAAAGGTGCAATTTCAATAAATCCTTCATTCTCTGCACTAACAATATACCCAGGTTTATCAGTAATACGTCCTTTAATACTAATATGTCTCTGATTAATCATAACCCTGGCTTGATGGACAGATTTAGACAACCCAGCCTCAAAAACACGGTGTTGCAACCTACGCTCAAGAAAATTGACAGGCGTCAGATTCAATACTTTCTCCAAATTCTTCACAATATCACTTCGATCTCGAAAATCCACATCCTCAAAAATTCCAATTTTTACTATTTTGTTCAATAGACACCTACCATCAACTATCTGCTGCTTCTCATCATTACTTATCAGTAAATCACGAGCCCTTCGTTTTATATCATCACATATTTTTTGAATTGTCCATAATTCTCTCTTATTTTTTAACCCAAACATACCCACCAATTTCATTTCCTCCAATAATCTGTCTCTATCATAAGGACGCTTCGGATTCTTTGAACGTTTATGAGATCTCGGTCGTGCCATTTTTTAGGGGTCGTTTTTCTTAAAAAAATATTTTAGTTTTTTTTTAAAAGAAAATAAAAAATATTTATATTCTTGGTAAAAACTTAAGTACATTTTTAGAGTTCATTTTTTTAAAAAAATATTTTTTTAGAATTCGTTTTTAAGAAAATAAAAAATAAATTCGTGTTCGTTTTTTAAGAGAAATATTTTTTAAGAATTCGTTTTTAAGAAAATAAAATTTAAAAATTGTAATAATTATCAATCTATTATTGTTTTATTACTTATGACAAATTATTTAAACCATACATTACTCTTATCATAATATATCTTACTCTTACTACTAATACTATCCTATTACCATACTATCTTACTAATATCATACTAATAGTACCTTGGTACTACTGCCCTAATATCCTACTACCCTAATATCCTTCTATCCTAATACCCATCTATAATACCCATCTTACTGTTTTTTATTTTTAATTTTTTTCTCCCCTCCAAATGAGAAGTAAAGGTTACAGAAGAGGAACAAGACACAGATTTGCACAACCACACCGTAAACACGGTGCAATCCGCATGTCAAAATATATGACAACCTACAAAAAGAACGATCTAGTAGACATAAAAGTAAACCCAGCAATCCACAAAGGTATGCCACACAAATTTTATCACGGTCGTACCGGTAAAGTAGTAGGAGTAAATCCCAGATCTTTAGTAGTAATTCTTAACAAAACAGTTGGTAACAAACAAATACGACGTACTTTATATGTCAGAGAAGAACATGTCAGTAAAAGTAGATGTAATGAAGATTTTATTGCACGACGTACTACTAATGATGAGATAAGACAACAAGCAGTTTTAGAAGGTAAGAAAGTTAAATGTCTTAAAAGACAACTTCCAGGTCCAAGAGAGTCATTTGTTGTTTCTATGGTTAATAATACACCTGTTAGTCTTGGTTATGAACCATACGTTGATACTTTTTAGTAAAGAAAATTAATTAAGGATTTTTATTTTATTAAGGGGTTTTATTTTATTAATAGTTTTACTTATTATAATATTTTATACTTTTTTTTATATTTGGTTTTATTAATAAGGTATTCTATTTATTTTCTATTTTATATTTGGTTTTACTTTAGGGAATTCTGTTTATTTATTGATAGTTTTAGTAATATTTTTACCTTAGGGAATTCTGTATCTATAAAGGATTTTTTTTATGAAATATTTAATTTAATTAATAATATAAAATTATATAGAAAATAAATTGTAAATATAAACTATTTAAAATGTATTTAATTGGATATTAAATAAACCTTTGAAATGTTACAACTGTGTTATGTCGATCATTTATACCTACAGGGGAATAAAAATAATAGAATCAAGGAATTTTTAAATTGTGGTTTTTGTATGTATTTATTTGATATAAGTAATAGAATTAAAAGAAATATTTAAAAGAAAAATTAAGGAAGTTTAATATTTGTAAGATAATACAGATATTTAAAAGTATTGTATATATTTTTATTTGAGATAAAAAAAGTAAAGAAAAAAAAAAATTTAAAGATTATTTTCATGATATAGTCAATAAAATAGTGAGTTATTTTTTAGATATACAGGTAAATGGTTGTGTAGTGGGACTATTTAAATGATTCTAAATATTATATATGTGTTTTTTATAATATTGGTTATTTCTTACTTTTTATTTGTTTTTATTCCAATTGATGTCTTTTTGTTTTTCTTGGTTTTCTAGAGTTTTATCTAAACGTGTTTTTTAAGGAAATAAGTTGGATGTGTTATTTTAATACAATATTAAATTAAATTTGGGAGGTTTAATCTTGTTTTACTATCACAGAACACTGTAACACAATTTATAGATTAATTTTCTCTTGTTACTGTTTTTTGTCTTTATATTTATGAATATGTGTGTAGTGATCACAAATATGGAAGTATTATAGTGCTGGAAGAGAAAGAAAAAGGTGTTTTCATAGCCTATTCCAAAATTAGAAAGTATTTAACTGAGTAAATAGAATAAAATATGATTGTTTAAATAGAAAGAAGAAAATATTGTTTTATATGGTTGTATGATCTATTTAAAGATCTAAGCGTCTATTCTGAGAGGTTTTTTTGGTGGTAAATATATTATTTGACTATAAAATTTTAGCTAAGCCGTTTTTTTTCTGATTAGAATTATAATTTTGTTTTTTTTGTAGGAGCTAGATATTTAATCAAAAGAGCAATCAATATTTTTATACGGGAATCGACTTTATGAACTAACAATAATAGTCTTATAACGAATATATTTGGATTATTTATTAAAATTTGAATTAAATTGGTTTTTACTAGGTTTGGCTTTATATTCTAACAATAATAGTATTATAACGAATATATTTGGTTTATTTATTAAAATTTGAATTGAATTGGTTTTTACTAGGTTTGGTGCAATAAATCAAACTAATTATTTATAATAAATTATCAAAAGTAACTATAGAATTAGAATATATATTAAATATATCTTGCTTACTTGCATACACATTCTTGTCTTCTTTTGCCTCTTGTGTGGAATATAAATAATTCGTAGCTATAATATCGTGTCGAGGGTCACTGCCCTAGTGTTTTCTGGGTATGTTTCTCTTATACGCAAAGTAGATTTTCAGCGTCAAATACTTTCAAAATCTCTCAGGTTCTTCTATTTTTTTGTACAAAACTTCTCTATTTTTTAATGTTAAAATTTAATTTAGATGCTAATTCATTGATTCTTGAGATAGTATTTTGTTATATTCAATCTGATGTAATTGAGATGATGGAAGATCAGGCTATAGATTCAGTAAGCTTTATACTCTTCTTCTAGAATCCAAACAATTGTTTTCACAACAAAGTACACAATAATTACCAAGCAGATGGTTATTTTGGTGGTTAGATTCGTAAACTATATTAATGTACTAAGTTAAATCAATTTTTAATTTTTTTGTGTTCTATATTTATACTAAGAATTCGTTATCTTCTATAAATGTATAGTATGATTTAAACCTGCAGTACGAACATTAATCAAGTTTATAAATGTAAATATAAAATTATATTTCTAAAAATTCGTTATAGTATCATTCAATCTCAATTTTACTTACATATCTGGATATTGATTCTTCTCATGAACCCAGGTATCATTCACTTTACTAGTTTTTGTAAATTTTTTCTAGTATTTCTGAACGAAAGTCAGCCAATCAAATTTCTTTAACAAAAATGTCGACAAATATTTTATGTCCAAAACTACTAAATGAGTTTCTTTATGGTTTTAATTGTGTTTCTTTTCGGGTATCTAGCTATAGTAAGTCTATTTTTTGCGTTAAAAAATTCCAAGTTTACCATTACAAATTTAAATGAGAAATAGATCATTATCTGGCTGTTCCCTTGATTAAAAACATGAAATTAAATCATATATTCTTTAAGTTTTAAGTTTGAACTTGAATTGAAATGTTTTCTACAACACTCCTTATATTTTAAGATAAAATTAAAAATTATAGATTTACTGGTAAGTTCAATCTGAGACTAAAAATAACTAAAGCAGGTGTCGATTCTGGGATGATTTTTTGTTCATTTAGATTGTATTTTATTGTCCAAATTTTATTACCATGTATATCATAGTATTATATGATTATTTTAGGTTGTATTGTTTCAAAAGCAATGTCTTTTTTTAAATAAAATTTAGATAACTTGCTTATGATTCGACAAAAGATTAATAGTGTTCGTTTTGGATAAAATTTTAAAAATCGAGTGTTTTGTGGTGGAAATAGCGGTTTTTATTCAAGCTATTTGTAACAAAACTGAATTGCAATGAAGTGTAAAGATTAAAAGACAGAGAAATATTTATAAGAAAGTTATAAATATTAATCAAAATATAATTATTAAAAAATACAGTATTCTTGTAATTTTTTGATCATTTTAAATAAGTCATGGTGGGAATAATAAGTCAATAGAGAAGCTAAATTTTTTTTAATACAAATTTATCTTTGTTCGCTGCAATTCTTATGGTTTCTAATTTATATTATTTGCGGTTTTTCTATGCTATGTTGCCACGATTTTTGCAGTTAATTATTTTAGTCAGAAAACGTTTTGCCTTTTTATCAATTCTAAAGAATAACTAGAAACAATTATATTCGAAATATTTCAAACTTCACAGAATAGATAAAATATTGAAACCTAAATTCAAGTTTTAATTTACTCATATCAATTGATTTCGTTTGATAATAATTATTTTTTTTTCCAGCTCTACGAGTATTTCTATATAATCAAAAAAAGGCACTGAAAATAATTTTTTTGTAGAAATCTTTAAAATTAGATTCCTACAACTAATTGCACAAATAATTTGCGCAGTAAAATTGATTTTAACATCATATTGTAGTTATAAAGACATAAATATGCTCTTTCTATTCTTATATTTGATTTTTTTAAAGTTTTTATAATATTTATTCCATAAAAAGCTATTAAATATATTTGAAACACCAAGAATCTTATTCCTAAAATTTATTACAAAAAAACGAGAAAAATAATAATCCAAATCCCCTGCGCTTAGTATATATGAGGTTTTGAAAATGGGTTATTTATACATTCACCATATATCTCCATAAAGTATTTTGAATTCTTTATGAATTTTAAGGCCGATTTTAGTGTCAGTTTTTTTTTAATAAAATATCAATATTCTTAGGTTTCTTATTTTTACCTTTCGAAAACTAAACAATTAAGAAAGTCAGTTATTAACGAAGAAACATAAGAAAAGTTCTTTTAAAGAACCGACCGAACCAAAAAGGTTAATGAGCTAACAACTATCTATTATAAACAAAAGAGCGAAAAATATTATCAAAAGAATCGAAATTTGGAAATTTATACTTTCTAATGGGGATTTTCGTATCAAACAATTAAAAATGAATATGGTGTAAATTTAAATACAAAAATATCATAATTCGACGCGATAACTTCCATGAACAATGAATTTAATCGAAATTCATTTGAAGCAAATTATTAAAATAGTTAATCAACAAATTTTTCAAATATAGATAAACACTATAAAAATACATTTATTTATTTGTTAAGCTTTTTTTTGTGGACGAAAAAGTAATAAGAAAGACCTGCTCCTAAAATCAGTACTACAACCGAAATGCCTATTATGTATTTCCACATTCCCCTGTTTGATTTTTGCTTTTGTTCTACTCTTAATCCAGAAAAAATATTTTTTAGTTCGTTATAATAGCTAAAAGTAAGGTGTTGTATCGGTAAAACCTCTTTATCTATAATTACTCTGTAGTCCAGCAGTCTTTTTGCTCTTTGTTTTGTTTGACTTTCGTTACCAGTTTCTTCTTCTGCATGTGTTTGCTTTGATGGTAATTCAAGTTTTGTAAATTCTATTTTCTCATTTTTACAACAACAATGCAATTCAAAGCCATAATTTGGATGTTCATAATAAAGTATTTTATCTTTAATTCTTATTTTCGTTTCGTTTTTTGAAATTTCAAGGTCTTCTAAGTTTGAAAAACAAATTAAAAAATCATATAAAATGTTAAATAGAGGATGTAATAGCGCCAGATCCGCAGTTATGCGTTTAGATGGATCTTCTTTTAAGCACTTTTTGAAAAAATCATCGGCATCATTCATAATTTGATAATTTTTAATTGTTATATTCTTTAAGGCTTTGCGACAAATATATGCAAAACAATGAACATCTGCGTTACAGCTATGTCTTTGTCGATTTCTGACTTCAGGGGCCAAATCTCTATTTCTGTATGTTTCATGTCTCTTGTTTATCATGTCAAAACTTGAAAAAAAATTTCTTTGATCTTTTTCAAAATTTGCAAGTCCAAAATCTATCAATTTCACCTTTAAATCTTCACATATCATAATATTATCGAACTTGATATCCAAATATATAATTTTTAGACTTTGTAAAAAATTTAATACATCGAAAGTTTGTTTCATTATAAATAAAAAATTGATAAGTGCTACATTTCCTTCTTTTAAGTATTTCTCCAATGTTATAGGCAGATATTCAAACAAAAGATATTCATTTCGCTTATCTTTACCATATGCATAGAATTCAACAATATTTTCGTGCTTTAAGTAATTTTTAAATAATTCAGCTATCCTATGGCAATCATATCTTGCATTTATTGGTTGTATTTTTAATGCAAACTCTTCTTCGTTTCGTATATTTCTTACCAAAAACACGCTTCCTTGAACTCCACTTCCTAAGTATTTTATAGTTTTATAGGTTTCGGAAAAACCATCTTGGATCAGTGTTATGGGATTTGGTAGTGATGAAAGCGAATAGCTCACATAGAATAATAGTATTTCAAAACTCAATACTTTTAAAATCAATTTGTTCAATTTTCTATCACGAAAATACATATGGAGTAAATAGAACAACATTTCAATCAATAGTTTTATAGATAATCAAGTCGAATTTTTATAATTATCGTAAGAAAAGATAAAAATTTAATTTCTTTGTAGATTACAGCATTTAGATAGAAATATAGAAAATTTAAATTTACTTTGAAATTAAAACAATACATAGAATATATTCGATAGTACTTACTGTTTTATATTGCTTTGTTTCGTTATCTTTTTTGTACTTTATCAGGCGATAAGAATAATTCTAAAATCGTGATTAATTAAATTTTAATATTCTTAAAAAAATATATATTCGTTTAACTGTAAAATCTTAGAAATTGCTTCAAGATAATTATGTAATGGTATTAGTATATGTATTTTCATATTCAGATACAAATCATAGATTCAAAAGAGATCGATAGAATTTAAAGTAATCCAATAATTGATCATCTATAAAAATATGTGACCCCTTTATAAAATATATGCTTGACTTTAGATTGTTTTGATAACCAATTATAGTATATAAAACAAATTCCTATCATTATGATTTTCGACTATTTCCATCGGTATCATGAAGCTGAATAATTCTTCAGTTTTATTCTGATTGTTTCATGATAATATCTGCACATACTCCCTGACATTATGAATATGACGATCTATAAGAATTTTTTTTAATTGAGCACGTATAATAAATTTACTTAATTTTTGAAGGAAATATCTTTTTAATCAGAACTTCTAAATATATTTTAAAGATGCTAGATAGCAATATGGGAGTATATTTTACATCTAAAATTGAAAATTTTTCGATTTATAATGGCTCGAAATACATTCAAACAGAGTTCGAAAAATGTATCTATTGAAAAGTTAAAATTTAATTAACGTCGATTAATAACCTTTATATGAATTTTTTAGGGTATTTTATGTAAAAACGAAACGAAAATATCCTAAATGCATACATTCAAGCGATATAAATATTTATAATTTCTCTTTTTTTCTTTCTAAAATTCGTACCAAAACAAATTGTATAACAGATGAATGCGTCAGAAAATATGTTTGTAGGTACCAGAAAACATTTACATTAGAAAATAACACCAGAAATGCCTTTTGTGTTTTTTCTTTAAGATCCATCTACCTTTTCAATTTTTAAATCTACAAAATAAATATTATAATTTAATTTTTAAAATGTTCTATCAGTCTAAAAGAGTGGTACGTTATATTTTTTTCATGGCATTAACACAGTTCTAGGTTTAACATAGATAAATGCTGCTCAACACATCATCGGTATCCTCCACGATACCTACATCCCAGAGCCTTTCATCTAACGGTATGTGAAACTCAATTAAATCTAAGAAGTAGTTGCCTAGTTTCATCAATTCACATTGTCAAGATTTGGAGCAAAGATTTAAACCAATTTTGGAATCTTATAAGACTAGCAGCAATCTCACTCAAGCAAAACTTAATAAACTGATTAACACTCAGCTAAGATATATCTTAAACACTTTAGGAATTAAAAATAGACGTTGAAATCTCTATTCAAAAGGTATAAATCGCTATTTGGTTTCCATGCCTTTTAAGAGCACACCTTTTGTATTTGCCTGCGTTTAGTCTCCTAACCCAGGTAGACAAGGCTAGCGAAGTATGCTCTTACAGGATCATTAATTACCTTTTAATCACGGTTTTCACACTAGTTTCAGAAAAAAATCTGAACTTCTTTGTAAAAAAAATTTAAATGTTTTGTAAATTTTCTTCTATTTATGAGAATTCAGATGAAACAGCCGAATAAGTAGTGTAATTTAATTCTCAGTAAAAATACAGACAATAAATCTGTATTAATTTACTCAAAAATTATCATGCAGAATGTTTTTAATGTAGTTATTCTCTCTCAACCATTATGGCTAAGAAAATAGATATTTGTTTCTTTATACTTCATTCCAATATTAAAGACTGTCAAATCTCGTATGAGAACCCGTCGCATGTAGAAAAGAACAGTGTGTGCGCAAAAATCTTGGTTTGGGGTAAGCTCTCGCACTTCCTCATTCTGTTGAAGGACTTTCGAAGTTCTTTCTATTGATTGAGACCTCGTGCATATTTTTTTATGAGGATAAAATTTATTCTCTTAAATCTTTTATTCTTTCTATAAATTTCTATTCTGACACATATATTTGGTATGATTGAACTCTTGTAAATTTAAACGATATATAACAATATTGTATATTATTGAACTAAAAAAATATATAGTTACATACAGTTATTCTGCTTTATTGAAATTTTTTTCCGAGTTGTGAATTTCCATTTTCTGTCTTGATTAATTCATTACTCGTTTATTGCAAATTTTTCTTGAAATTTCAAAAGTCGGAATGAACCAGAAAGTTACAAATATCATGGCGTTAAAAAATATGGAACGAACGCAACATATAGTTTTCTTAAAAGAGATTATTGCCTGATAATTTATCTATAAATATGTTTTTCCTCGAAGTGGTATTTATTACTTGAATTCAAGAGTTTTTGACATGGTTCTTAATTTCTAAACATAAATATTAACTGCGTAACTTGAGTATAATTCTCAGTTGTTCTAATAAGTTGATTATTTTGGCTGAACATTTGATTTGTTAATATGGTATGTCAGATCTCTTGCTTGTTGAACCGCTTATTAATTCAAGGTTAAGAATCTTATTTTGTAGTTCTAATGCAAATCTATCTTACTTAGAACAGTCGGAATTGTTTTTAAAGATTTCATTATTATGGTAATTATATATGAGTTAAAAACCAATAATAAATTATTAAGTCAAAGAAATAGCCGTTTATTTGTGTATTAAAGAATTTCTTTGATAGAAAAATTTATACTCCTAATACGATACTCTGCTGTTTTTATTAAATAAAAGAGTTGCTGGTTATATTGCTGCAGATCTATATAAACAAAAAAACTATTTCAATTTTTAGCTGTAATGTTCACAGATTTTTCTTTTTCTAAAAATTAATCTAAAATATTAGCTTTCCTGGTTCAATAAATATTTTTTAAGGTCTAATTTTGCTATAATGTAAAATCATTTTATTATTCAAAGGTTATCAGGATTATATGTGTCATCGTTCATATATAAATATTTAATATGATTTTTTTATTAAAAAAATTATTTACGTTTTTTTTATTTATATATAGTTTTAAAGATTATAGTTTAAATCTTCATTTATTTATAAAAAAAATTCCAATCATATGGCAGCATAGGATTTTTCAAACCTTAATATGAAATTTTTGAAAGAAGATCTTTGCCATAAAACAAAGAATAAAATCTTCCGAATATCAGAGAAGAAATCTAAATCTTAATTCTATTGTACCTAGCAAAGTAAATATTTAAGACTCATTTTATATATTTACCATCGAATTTAAATTTGGAGGAAATTATCATTATTTTGTAAAAAATAATTTTTGTAGAAAAACCGCGAATTTTATATATTATTTAGTTTTAATTTACATATTTTACTTAGTTGCTTTTTCGGCAAAACTTACTTCAAGGTAATTTAATTTGATATCACATCTCAAAAAAATATTTAGTTGATATATAAATGATAAAATATTTCTACATATTTATCATTTTTTTTGCTAATTTAGAAAATAAAAAGTTTATAAAACATAACTTAATCATATTTTAGAGTTTCGGGACATAATTGAACATTTAAATTGTTTTTTTCGTGAATGTTTTATTCAATCTACTATGAAAAAGTTCTAGAACTACGTATCCTTCGAATCGAGTGAATGCTAGAAGTTTGATATCAGCAGATTTATTGTTTTTAATTCAATCATATTTAATGTACTTTTTTAAGAAAATATTTTATAAAAGAAAAAAAGTATTAATTAATATAGATAATATTATAGAAAGATTATTTTTCGAAATACATTTTATTAAAACGAAATATAGTTAAATTTATGAAAAAATCACAATAATTTCCAAATTTCATTTTTCAAAACATATCTAAAATATAATTCAATAAAACAATTTTTGTGGCAAATAAGAAAAACTTATTATATTTGCAAGTTCTGATGTTTTATAATTAAAATATATAAATATCTTTGTCATACTTTGATATATTCAACAGTCATAGTATCTTCTGCTGAATTAGTGGATGAAATTTTTAATATTATACCAGTCGGTAGTGAAATAGAAAAATTAACAGAATTAAAAAATGCGTTTCGAATAATTCTTGCATTGGTTATGTTTAGAGTTGTTAAGGAACGAAATGTTTCGAGGGTTTGGATGTCCATATAATTTAACTCATTTCTAATGTAGCTCAAAGCTTCTAATGTAGAAGCTAGCAGAGTATTTTTTAATATTGAGAGACTACCGCCTTTTATATTATTCAAAGATAAATCAAGAAATTTCAATTTTTTAGCTTCACCTAATATACTCAGATTAAAATTTTCCAGTGAATTATTACTCAGATTTAACTTCATCAGATTTAAATGAAAATAGTTAGTCTTTAGAAAGTAAAGGTTTCTAATATCGCAAAATGAAATATCTAACACTTCTAGATAATTATAATTTGTAAATGATAACATACCTTCACCTTTTATGTTAGTTCGGCTTAAAACCAATATTCTTAAGGTTTCATTTAATTTTGAATTCCTAAATACTTCCAAATCCGAATCATTTAATGTAGTTTTAATTAAGTTTAATTCGTACAAAGATTGTAATTCTGTTATACGCTGTAACTCTTGGTAAGATATTTTGTTATATCCTGCGTTCAAACTCGAAAGCGTAAGATTTGAATTTTTATAAAGATTTTCTGGAAAAGTATCACTTTCAATGTGTGTAGTTGATATATTTAATTTTTTAGCGCTTTTAATGCTATTTAATACACCGAGAATTATATCATTCAAAGGAATACCAACTAGATATATGTACTGTAGTCGGTTAAAATTTGAAGCTCTAAATTTATATTCTCTCTCAAAATTTATAATAGTTCCACTCAAGTTTAAATTCTCTAGGTTTTGAAACAATAATATTGTGTTAAAATCTTCACTTGAAAGAGAACTATTTTTAATTTCTAGCCATTTCAATTTATTTTTGAACCTAGAATGTTTCAAACCTGCAAATGTATTATTTTCATGAAATGAATCATTGAAAATAATCGTATTTAATTCTGTCATATCAGCGAAATTTTGAATATCATTCTTTCTAAGTTTAGATCTCGAAAGATCCAAATATTTAAGATTGGTCTCTAAGCCTTTGTTAAAAACCAATATATTTGCTCTTAATTCTGATGAAATAATGGTCATACTACAGATATTTTTAAGTTTATTCAATGAAAATATAACACCTTTTGTTATTTCTGTTCCGATAATCTTCAGTATTTTAATCTTATCTATTCCTCTACCATCTATTATATAGGGAATAACCTTATAAAAATCACTTCCTTCTAAAACTAATTCTTCTGATATAAATGTATCGCTTATATTATTAAACAAGCCAGACCTCTTTAAATCTAGTTTTTCTGCTAATATTGTAATTTTTTTGATTTCTAAGAAAAAAATATTGAATCTTAAAAATTTTATGAATGCTATATTCCCGATTTTTTTTAGAATTAAATCAAAAACGTGCTCATCTATGAATAAACTATCATTTTCAACAAATATTTCTTTTAATTTTCTCTGTAAAAACTCGTTTACCATGTTGCAATCATTATTGCTTTTCCTAATTATATTGTTTATGTCATCTATACTTAATAAAACAGTTAGAAATATTTGAAGATGTTTTCTTATGTTATTTATAGTCCAACTTTTTTGAATTGTAAATTTATTCGGTACATATATCTGGTTTGATATAAGATTTTTGACAAAATTTATGTAAAAAAATATATTTGGAATAGTATCTTCTATTAAAAAAAAGTCTAAGAGTTTAAAAATGTCAATTAAAGTATTTTTGCAAGAAACAATTTCTAGCGCATTTTCTTTTGACAAAAACAAGCTAAAAATGTAAAAATTATCACAAGTTGTTATCTTTTCCAAATAAAAGGGCTGTATTCTGGTCTCCAACCGTAAATGTTTGTTCAAAACTTTGGAAATATTTTTTAAGAATAACGGAATATTAAACCGCAAAACGCACAGATCTTCATATTTAATTTCGTTAAAATGGTAGTTTTTTAATATTGATTTGCTGTGTTCTTTATTTCTTTCATCATAATACAATAAAAAATTATCATTACTATCAAAAAGGCCTACAATAGTCGCAAAACATTTGTTTTCATGAAAATAAATAGCTTTTCTCAAATTTTTAGTCCTAACTGAAACATACACACAAGGATCGCTTCTGAACAAACCAAAACACAAAAGAAATAATTTCATGGGTTTTTTTATAGTTAAATATTATAAATAAATTTATATTTGATTTATTTCCATATATAGATATGACACCAGAATTCAAATCAAAAAAAATTTTTCATTGTTCTTTGAAATATAATATTCAAAAAAAAACAATTTTCAATAAATTATCTTATTATAATTTTCTATATTTCTTCGTACGTTCTTTTAAATTTTTTTAAAGAAAAATAGTCAGAAATTTAAATCGTTATAATAACATAATTTATTGAAAATTGTTTTTTTTTCTTTTAATGATATGTAATAGACCAATTATTATTTTACGATCATAATATTTAAATTTTGATCAAAAAATTTTAGAAAATTTAAGCCACAACAATTTCAAAGACTTTTATTTCATCTATTAAATTTAAATCTATAATAGCAGATAATTGATTTATTAAATATTAAAATGAACATAATAGTTATTTCTTGAAAAGAAATCAGATTTATCGCAACTTCATCAAAAATTAAAAAAAAAGAAATAAAAAAGAAATAAAAATTAAACAATAAATTTTTATAAATTCAATTTTAATCAGAAAAAACGTGATATATTGAATTAGTAAATTATATTGATAAATTAATAAAATTATTTTGAGTAAATTTGAAAAAAAAATTTTCTCTTTATTTTTTTTTATAAATTTGATTTTCTTTTATCAAATAACATTATAAAGAAAAAAAATGCATTTATCCATGCATATGAGAATTTTTTAAGAAACAAATCTTGAACAAGTGTTCAGTTTATTTAACAATGGTTTTTTGCTATATTAATCATTTAGGATAATTATATAAAAATGTTAAGTCTCCTTTTTCAACTCTACATCTTCTTATTGGGCATTTAAATATTAATTTAGTGCATAGATTCTCCAATATTTACATCTATACGTGGTTACATTTAGATTTTCGAATAAATCAATGTTAATTTCAAATTTTCATTTTTTAGTGCTCTAATATTAGGTTGAACTCAAAGCAACAGTGAGTTAAAGCTTTCCAAATTATTTCAATTGTTTTGTGAGTTAGTTGTAAATACCCCACTAAAGATCTCAATATTAAAAATTTGAGTGTACCATACGAGGTATAGAACAGGTCTGTTCTATTTTTAAGCAGCTGTTTGAAACTAAATTATCATTTTATTTATATTTGTGGTATTATTTATACTACAGAATACAAAAATCTCTTCTATATCCTAAATTTGATTAACTCTAGAAAATGAATTTATTCTTTGAAAATTTATGTTTATTTAATAAAATTTTGGGTTCAAAAGTTTTTTTAAACATTTTCACATATTTTCTTATACCTCTTTTACCAATACCGTCTCTTTTTCTAAATCAGACTCTTCAATATTGGTTATCGTTGATTCTTCCAACGAATTCCTCCTTTCAAAATCAGGTGTATTTTTTTGCTTTTATTTCTTTAACACCATATTCGTCATTTCTGTCTTGTTTTAAAGAGGGTGTTGGTTCCTCATGCATCCCCACTCTCTTAAATACACCTATTGACGCACTTTCCCAGCTCTCCCCGGCATTTATTCCTGACTCAAGTCCTCTCCGTCGATCGCAGGAAATTGTCTCGACTGTCTTCTTAAGTACTATCTACTAAATGTATGCCTCTTCATTATGGGGTATTTGCAGCTTTTTTAGGTGTGACTTATGTTATTTTGTCATAATGCCGTCCCAAGGTATCACATACGGAATTATCTCAACACATCACCTATAAATAAGACCTAAATCATTGGCTAGCAGGTCATACTTACTAAGTTTTTCAGTTTCAACCATTTGAAGTGAATCTTGGAAAGTGATTCCTACTTAAATGAGTGTTATCTTATTCTTCTTCCAATCCAAAATACATATGTCGGGTCTATTACACCGAATTTTACATCAGTTTTTATTCTAATATCTAACTTTTATCTTCGCATGCTCGTTTTCAAGAATTTCTCGCACTGACTGGTTCTAATCTGTTTTGAAGACTTAAACATATATCAATTTGAGAGAAGTAAGTGTAGGTATCTAACCACATCGCTATGCCGTCTGGCATAGTCGGGTCTAGAGTTTTATCACATCGCTGAAAATTTATAAAATTTAAATATATTTTAAGACTTAAAATAGGGTACTACCAAATTAAATAAAAACAATTCTCTTATTTCTACTAACAACCAATCGCATTATAATAAAAGAACAGTGACTAGAAAGGCGATCTTCTTGTTAGAGACGTACTTCAAACCTAGCCAGCCGCCTTTCAGAAAACATGGCCATATATTTAGTTCTTACTTATTTTCGCAGTTATGTTAAAATTATAAATTTCACGGTGATTCCAGCTATAATTCTAACAAGTATTATTGCAAAAAACTCACCCAACAACACATTTTTGATGTATAAATACACGTAATATATATTTATAGCTGTAAATCATATTCAATATAAATTCCTTTTCTTTTTTTTTAAATTCAGATCCACAAAATCTTATTTCCAATAGAATTTATAATTAAATAATTCAATTCAGATTTAAAAAAAATTTCATAAAAAAGAATTTAAAATTCATTTTCATTCACTTAAATACTTATTCCAACATTCTTTTACCTCTAAGTTTTTTAAAAAAAGAATACGATTTTAGAATTTTCTCAGAAATATTACTGTTTCACGGAAAGCCAGTTTTAGGGTATTAACCATTCCAAGACTCATATATTCTTCTATTCTCTCCTCCAATCATATTAGTTTTACATTTGTATAATTCCTAGTCTGATTTACACCCCAGTGTATTAAATTTAAGATACTCCTTTATTTTTCTATTTGTTTCTTTAAATATATTATAATTTATAGAATATAAGTGGAGGGAGGATAACCACATAAAAAACTTTCTGCTTCGCAATGAGTGTGTGAAACTGGTGTGAGATCATTGTTTGGATTTTTGGTGGGAATAAAACCACACTAAATCTTCGGTTGTTCCATGGGAGTTGTTATGACGAGGAGAGGTCTAAGAAATGGAGAAACTTTTTCTACAAATTTATTTGTAGTTTTTTATGTAACCAGATTGCAGACCGCAGCTGAACATGTAGGTAATTGCCATGTAAAAACATGGAAACCTAGCCTTGCTCACTCGGGTTAGAAGACTTAGCGCCTGGGAGATATAAAACAAAAAAACATTTAAAGCCGGGAGAGCTAAGTAGCAGGTTATACCTGTTGGTATGACATTGCACTGTCTAGGTGGACCCCATGTAATTCTCTGAAATATATCTTAGCCGGAAGTTTATTGGGTTCAGAAAGTGTAGAGTAAGTGGGAATGCTGCATAGTCTTGGGGGAGCCCAGGGGGGGCTTCGGCCTTCGATCACACTCCATGCAACGGACATTAACGAACTCCGGGCAACTGCCTCGCCTAGTAATTAGGTTCTACACACCTGGTAGATGAAAGGCTTTGGGACGTAGGTATCGCAGGGGTTACTGATGGAGTTTTGGGGTAGCAGTTATTTATGTTAAACCTAGAACTGCGTTAATGTCATGAAAACAAATATAACACTTGCCACTGCTTTAAAAAAGATGTGATACTTTAAAATAAAGTGATTTATAGATTATAAATGATTAGCCCATAAATTTAGTCTGATTTATATCCAATCAAAATATTTTAAATAATTTTCACACACCCATCATCAAACAAATACTTTCTAATTTAATTATTCTTCCTTCTACCCCCTATTTTTCCTAAAGCATTAATTATAAATCAAACAAAAAAACGTACCTTTTTTTAAATCCATAATTTATTTTTAAAAATTACAAAATAAAATTTGACTCATTTAAATGTATTTAACCGAAATAAATTATAAACAACCCTTTTAACAGTTATTACATCTAATTAATCTGATTATAATTTCTTAAACAAGAAAGAAAAAAAACCTTAGATAACTAATATATCAATAAATCAATGTATAAATCAGAAAATAAAACCAAATCTTTTTTTTAACCATCGAAATAACTAATATATCAATAAACAAATGTATAAATCAGGTAATAATAATACAAACTTATTATAAAATCTTATAAACTAAAATATCAGTAAATTCAATAAAAGACCAAACCTTATTTATTAACCTTTCTACTTACTACTAACATTCTCACTAACAATCTTCTTCAATTCTTCTTTAGTAGTAACCTCTATCTGTCTTATATCTTCAAGTGTTAAATCACACCAGTTATCCATATCACAAAACAATTTCTGATGCGCCCCAATAAATATTTTCTGAATATTTCTATCAACTTCTTTAGTCAACCATCCAAATCCAAAATAATTAATTTCAACCGTTACATACTTATAACACGTCATAAGCGGTATATTCTTATCTACACACTCTTCAATCCAATCTTTATATTCTTTATTCTTACTTTTATCTTTTCCATCTCTACTTTGAATAACCAACGGTCCAATTCCTTTCTTCTCACTTCTGAAAACAGTAGGATCATATTTAGTATCAACTATAGTCTTACTAATATCTATATACTCTACTTTGGTTTCTTTCCATTCCCCAATACTTTTGTTAAAAATATTTTCTTTATAAATATTTCCATCAATGTGTAAAGATTCTACTGTCACTTTAAAAGAACTTGAACTGAATGCTTTATTGGTATATGTTGTTACACATTTAGGGAAAAAATTATATGCTACTTCTTCTAAAGATAAAGCTTTAGAAGG
The DNA here is from genome assembly GCA_022605425.2 of Hamiltosporidium tvaerminnensis. Classification (NCBI taxonomy): domain Eukaryota; kingdom Fungi; phylum Microsporidia; family Dubosqiidae; genus Hamiltosporidium; species Hamiltosporidium tvaerminnensis. Next base: position 909,893 of record CM061249.1, read on the forward strand.
TAAAACTTTACGTATAACTGAAGGTACCTTAGAATTTAAATTCATTGTTTTTATTGTTTTTCTACATTTTCCATATATTTCATGATCAAAATCTATATTTTCTAATATTTCTATTGATGTATCTCCTGTACTTTCACTTTTACTCATTTCTGCTACTGTGTACAATTGTGCTATGTTGTATTCAGAAAGTGTCACAGGAAGAACTATTCTATACTCTTTTCGTAGTGTTGTCATTACTAAAGGGGGTAATGATGTAATTGTTAAATATTATTAAAAAAGTAAAGAATAGATTAAAATATTTGAATAAAATATTGGAATAATATCAGATTGAATATGATTGTTAAATATTATTAAAGAAGTAAGGAATAGATTAAATATTGGAATAATATTATATTGAATGTAATTGTTAACTATTATTAAAGAAGTAAAGAATAGATTAAAATCTAGGATTAAAATATTGGAATATATCAGATTGAATATGATTGTAATATTATTAAAGAAGTAAGGAATAGATTAAAATCTAGGATTAAAATATGTGATTGAATAGAATTTTAATCTATTATTAAAGAAGTAAAGAAATATATTTTAATTGGAAGACAAGGGTTTTGAATAATAGAATATAAAATATTCTAATTGAATGTAAAATATTGATTTGAATATAAAATATTGATTTGAATATAAATATTATAGATTAAAATAAAATATAATAGAATTATATTAGATATTTGAGGTATTAAAAGAAAAATATATTATAATACTATCAGATATAAGATTCAAATGGGTAGAATTAAAAAATTTACCAGCGAAAATATAAAAAATGAAAAAATAAAGGCCCTAAACACCTTGGAGAACAGCGCAGGAGAGATTAAAATATGTGATATAGATGTAGAAATGATATTCGAGAGACTTATACCCCAAACAGACCTTCCACAACACCAACAACCAAGCAATAATTGCCAGACTAGTCCAGTCTGCTTGGTTGACATCATACCCTCGTTTTCCGGTACCGATGCCACTGCGTGTGGACCAGCCAACGGCATTAAAAAATCCTAATATTGATGCCATTCTAGAAGGAAATCGACTCATAGTATTGCATAAAATACTTGACTCTGTCGCTGCAGTAGAGCAGGAATGGCTTAGATCTGTTATTCTAGCAGTACAAAAGAGGTTTGAGAGAATGCCCAGAAATATAAAGCCCGCTACTCTGAGGTAATATAATGAGAAATTTAGCTGCACATTAGATATCGATGCGTTTAAAAAACTCGCACAAAATGAGGCAGAAAGGGAAATAAGGCAAGAAGAAGATGGAGAGCGACGTAGAATCGCCACAAGTCTCACTGAGCCATGCAGCCTGACTGACACCACGGAGTACATAAACCTGAGAGATAGAATTTGAGAAAATCAAATAAATCTCGGAGAAGGAAATTGGAAAAGTGGTGGTCCGAACTCGAAAACATCCAAAAAAATTATTTGATAGTAAAGTTCTGGACCTTATTAATCGAATTATGGGTGAGTATACTGATTCTTATTTGCCGATGATGATAACTGCAGTAGCACGGATAATCTAGGCAGCCCAGGTATGCTATGACGAGGCAACACGCAAAGAGAAGCCTAGATCCGCTTGGAAGGAAAACATAGAAAGTAAAATTTCTAAGTAAGTACTTTCCAAAGATCTTCTCGAGAAAGCTCGTAAGCAGAAAAAGCTCTCCACTTCGGAAACGAAGAGCCTTAAGAAAATCATGCGAGAGTTTAATTTAAACTTGAGCAGTGTAACGAATCTTTCTGAGGCTTTAGTCAAGAAGAATAAGTCTTTGAATGTTTACGAGAAAAAAATTACGATGCGTGAAAGTTGGAAGCAATTCTGAAAAGAGGATCTTATGTTTGAGCTTGTCTGAGGTCGATTTTATCGAGGGTTATCTGACCGTGTTGAACGAGCATGTGGTCAGTCGTGATGAAATTGTGAGTTTTTGGTCTATAATGTGGAACAAAGATGATGGTTCAGTCACGTATGATGATTTTTTTTATTTCATTTGTATCAGATAATCATCCGATCACGTTTCCTTTACTTGGTGAATTTGTAAATATCATTAATTGGCTTCCCAATTGGAAAGCTGCTGGAATTGATGGTATTTACTATTTTTTTATTATAAACTTACAACTCTTCACAAATATATTTATGATATTGTAAAAGTTAATGTTTAGAGGGAACACCTCAAGCTGATTGGTTTTACTACAGGCTTACCTATTTGATACCCAAAGGAATTCCACAAAGAGGCTCTGACTACAGGCCAATCACTTGTATGTCCAATCTCTACAAGTTAACGACAAAGTGTGTAACGAAAGTCGTTCAAATTGAAGTGGAAAGGCGAGGGTGGCTTTCAGAGAATCAATTAGAGGGCGGTAAGAGGTGTGCAGGGAGCGAAAGAGCAGGCTCTACTGAATATTGCCATAAATAAAGAGTACGGAAACAATCTTAAGGCAACATGGATTGATGTTAAAAAAGCTTATGATTCAATAGACCATGCTTATTTAACTCAATGCATTGAAAACCTTAATTTACCTGATTGGATCTTGAAATTTATCAAGGTAATTATATCAAAATGAAATTGATATATCAGTAGGGCCTGAAAAAATCAAAAACAAGAAGCTTGCGGAGAGCGATTCTGCAAGAAGATAGTTTGTCACCATTGTTATTTGTGTTGTGTATGGATCCATTGAGCCGAAAGCTTAATGAAAAATGCACAAAAGTGACAGTACAAACAGATGCAGAATCCCATTCTACTAATCATCTCTTGTTTATTGATATCTAAAGCTCCTTGCCAAAGACAGTTCGAAATTGAGTGCTATGACACGAGGCAAAGGAATTTTTAGAGGTGATTAGGTTAGAGATTAACAAAGAGAAGTCAGCCACAAATGATACGTGTTGTGAAGATACTGCTACTCTTCTAGAAGGTGTTAGTGTTTACAAATATTTAGGAATAATAGAAGATAGCAGAGGAATCCCAACACGTAGCTCATTTGAAGAAGTACAGAGCAAACTTATATCAAGAGTTGAAAGACTTTGTCACACTAGATTAAATGCAAAAAATTTATCTTTTGCAATCAATCAACATGCGATATCGTTAATCAACTATCACATAGGAGTACTTCGACTTGAACCGGCTGACTTCTCTAAGTTAGATGATGCAGTGCGTGCGGTGTTGGTGAAGAATAAGATACATCTCCGCCCAGGATGTAAAGAGCGTTTATACCTTCCTAGAGCAGAACTTGGAAGAGGCCTACATAGTGTTGAGTTGCGAAGCGAACATATGCTTCTGCTAATCTTGGATTGTCTGGAAAAAAGTAAAGAAATATCAACTAGACGAGCAGCAATCCTTAAGGTGGTGAATAATAATAAAACCCATCTTGGACTAATAAAAGGCTTCTTAAAAGTAAAGTACAGGTTGGTAGAAGAAGTCACTAAGAAAAGTTTAGAAGAAGCTCAACTTGCAAAACTATATAACGAAATAGAAAAACGAAAACTCCATTCAAAGTTATATAATGCAAGAAAAAAATGAGCTTGCAAGTGTTAGTGACTCTTCAAGATGGCTAAAGAGAGGAAATATTAGGCCACGAAATAAAGCAGTGTTCTGTTATATCCAGGATAGAAATGTATTCTGGAGAACAGATGGTATGTGTCAACATTCGGGAAGTCTGGTAAGACTGTAGATCATCTAGCAACTCGATGTGAAAAAATGCTAGGCCATGATTGCACTAGACGGCATAATGAAGTGGTTAGATGCCTACACCTTCTTCTTCTAAATAGATATAAGTTTAAGTCCTCAAAACGAATTAGGAGCCACTCAGTTCAAGAAATTCTTGATAAAGAATATGCAGAGATAAGAGTGGACACTAGAATAAAAACTGATGTTAAAATCCGGAATAACAGACCCGAAATATTTATTTTAGATAAGAAGAAGAATAAGATAACACTCATTGAAGTAGGAATCACTTCCCAAGATTCACTTCAAATAGTTGAAAGTGAAAAACTTAGGAAGTATGACCTGCTAGCCAATGAGTTGGGTCTTATTTATAAGTGTAGTGTTGAGATAATCCCTTATGTGATGACCTGGGACCGTATTGTGACAAAATACCATAAATCTCATTTTAAAAGACTAGAAATACCCATGAATGTAGAGGCATACATTCAGTCTTAGTACTTAAGAAGACAGTCAAAACAATTTCCTTTGATCGACGAAGAGAGCTTGAGTCAAGACTAAATGCCGAAGAGAGCTGGGAGAGAGCGTCAGTGGATGTTATTATGAGAGCAGAGATGCATGAGGAACATACATTTTCTTTAAAAGAAGCGAAATGAGAGGAAGATGGTGCAAAAAATTTTAAACCAAAATATAAAGCACCCTTTATTTTACAAGGAGGAACCACTTTAGAGGAACCGACCAATAACATAAATGAAGAGTCGGATTTGGAAGAAGAGACAAAAGTGGTTAAAGAGGTAGAAGAAAACATAAAAAAATGTTAAAAATATTTTAACCCATAATTTTATTAAACAAAAAAAATATACTTAGATATATACTATTATACAAGTAGAAAAATCTATTATGCTACACCTTCTTCTTTAAATGTATTTTTATCTAATTTCATTTCCCTAAAAATTAAATCTTATATTCCATCCTAATATAATTTCACATTAATTTAATTCATTCTAATAAATTTCTTTCAATTCAATCCTAATTCTATTCGATGATGTAATTTTAATCTTATTTACTAAAATGATACCTGTATGATCACTTTAGCATCTAATTCGTATACCTTTGTCCCTAATTTTTATTTAGAAGTTCTAAATACTAACCAAGTAACTTAAAGATCAAAACAATAGAATTAAGTTTCTGTATTAAGAAGATTTTTTAAATAAATATGTTAACAGGTCTAATCTTGAATTATATTCCTAGTTTAAGCTATATGTGACTAAATCTTGAACAAAAAATTCTTAATTTCATTTATATAAATTAAAATAATGGCTTAAGTGTATAGAATGCTAGTATGAGATATCTCCCCGATATAATATTATTCTTAGCATCTAATTATATTTTATTCCCTGTGTGTAACCAAAAAAGGCTGTTGCAAAGATAGAATGAATTACTAGTATTTTGCAATATATTTTGTTATTAATTTACTATGTATTTCTTTGTTGCCTGATAGACATCAAACGATTGCATTTACGTGTGTTTTTAATCTATCAAAGATCTTGGCACATATTTGGTATAAATATAGCAGATTGAAACAAAATTTTCGGTTTATAAATTATACTATAAATGGAAGTTAATATAACAGATGTGTTATACTGAGAAATTTGAAAAAAAATATTTTTTGATAAAATATTTAAAATTTAATTATAAAAGTCGGACATATAATCTTATTCAGTAGCTAAAAATTTTAAAATATATAAATTCAAATAAAATGTAGGACTTAAATAATCTCATTTGCTTGCTGATAAAGGTAAAAAATATCTACATACTAAAATAAAGTGTAAAATTCTTTTTTTATTCTCTTCTATCAGATATAAAGTACTATTAAGTTAATATTTTTATTAAATTACGTCTAATTCGAGAAGATATATAATTTCAGCTATTTACAATCACACTCTGCTCGAATACACTTAAAAATTAAAAAAATAATAGATAAAAGAATAAAAGATTTTAAATAATTTAGCTTAAATTTATCTCTTTTATTACAAAACGAAAGAACATCTTCAATTTATGGTTTAAAATATTCAATTGTTTAGTATTTTATTTAAAGTTAACAATATAAGATATGATAATAAATGTTAGATGAATTTTATTTGAAATTAATTAAATATCTGATGTAATATCATTAAGGAAATTACAATAAGATTAATAGATATATTAATAACCTTTTTTTTATTTTGATACACTTTGTTTAAGATAAAGAAAATCAATGCAAATTTATAAACAAACACTCGATTTCAAATCTATATAATAAGAAAAACAATAATAAACAAATGATTGTAAAAATAAAGAACAGCGGAAATATTAGAAAAATTAATATTTCAGAAGTAACAAAAAATCAGGGACTTGAATCGAGTGAACTGATTGGAATCTTAAATAAAATCGATGAATCCAAGCAAGATAGTAATGATATGGGAAATATACACAAAAGTATATTTAGAATACTTAAAAATTCGAAATTGAAAGAGAAAGAAGAAGAGAGTATTAAAACTAAAGATGATTTAAAAAAAGCAAATTTATCCTTTCTTGAAAATGTAGCAGTTAAAGTACATGAAATCAATATTTGGAATCATGAAGACAAGAGATTCCTGATGTTAAAATATCATATGGAATATAAATTTCCTATAATGATATACAAAAAAAATGAAATTTATTTTCAATCAAAACTGGTAAATAAACCATCTCGAGATGAAAAACAACAAATTACATTTAATAAATTGGAAAATAAGGACCAAAAAGCTAATGATACTATAAAATATGATTTACTTAGAGATAAAGAAAAGATCAAATTGGCTTGTTTTTGCTTTAAGAAGCTCCGTAAATATAGATCCAGCTTTAAAGATAATATTTTAGAAAAAATTTCTGATATATTCAGATCTTCGTTTAAGAAAGATTCTTATCATATAAAAAAAGCAAATACATTTGTTTATACCGTTGGTGACCATATTTTAGATGAAGGGATCAAAAAAGAGGGATTGTTTAGAATTTCTGGTAAATATGCCTATTATAAATTTATGCCGGGTGTTTTAGCTGCAGGAAAGAGATATGATTATACTGAGTTATCTGTTCATGACAACGCTTCAATTTTCAAAGCATATATTCGGGAGATAATGAATGGGATAATTTCAGTTCAGATTGCAGAAAGGGTGATGAAAATAATAAAAAACCAGACGGATCCTTCAATATTAGAATACATTGTGCCTTTAATAATATTTTCGATTACAAATGAAAATAGAAAGATGCTTATCTATTTACAGAAAATCTTTCGAAAAGTTAATCAGTATTCAAAAGATAATAAAATGGGGTCAGATAATCTATACAAAATTTTTACTCCTACTATTTTTCCAACTATTGAATGTTATGATTTGCAATCCTTAAATTTGCAAATTGAGATTGTAAAAAGAATTTTTGAGTCAAATTTAACAGACATCCCTTGTTTTTTGTATGAAGAAGCACTTTCACCCGCTAAAAATCAATAAATCCTTTAATTTTCAAATTTTAATGTTTTAATGTTTTAATGTTTTAAATTTATGGGTAGAAAGAAAAATGTTAGCAGCGAAATATCGAATAATACCAAAATAAAGGCTGCAAACGACGCTGATGAGGTGAAAAAGAGTGATAGTGAGATACAAAAATGTAAGCTACACCCACCGGCGATTCCCCTACCTTCCTCCTCCTACACAACAATAACACCTCCACCACCAAGCCAAACATGCAGTAAAATGCAAAATAGTGGGCTTGACACCTTACCTTCGCCTAATGCACCAGTTACCTCTTCGGTTGAAGTCTCTGCGTGCGAGCCATCGTACGACATGACAAGCCCCTGTACTCTAGCTATTCCGGAAGGTAACAGGCTAATGGCATTGCGGACGATATTCGATTCCGTAACAGCCGACCCGAAGGAATGGCCTCGAATTGTTTTTTTTGCAGTACAGACAAGGTTTGAAAGAATGCCAAGAAATGGCTGGACAGAGCTTCACAGGTACTATAATGAGAAATTCGGCTGCACTGAAACTCTCGAAGTGTTAAAAAAATTGGCACAAAGTGAGATGGGAAAGGATGTAAAATCAGAAGAGAATGGAGAGCGACGTAGAATCGCCACTTGTCTCGCTGATACATGCACCTTGACCGACACCACGGAGTACATAAACCTGAGAGATAAATTCTTGAGTAAAATCAAAGAAATCTCTGAGAACGAAATTGGAAAAGTGGTGGTCCGAACTAGAAAACATCCAAATGAATTGGTTGATAGTAAAGTTCTGGATCTCATAAATCGAGTAGTCGGTGAATATGCAGGAGCTCATGTACCTGAGTCAATTACGGAAGCCGCGTATATCATGCAAGCTGCGCAGGTATGCTATGACGAGGCAACACGTAAAGAGAAGCCTAGATCCGCTTGGAAGGAAAACATAGAAAGTAAAATTTCTAAGTTAGTACTTTCCAAAGATCTCCTCGAGAAAGCTCGTAAGCAGGAAAAGCTCTCCACTTCGGAAACGAAGAGCCTTAAGAAAATCATGCGAGAGTTTAATTTAAACTTGAGCAGCGTAACTGATCTTTCTGAGGCTTTAGTTAAGAAGAATGAGTCTTTGAATGTTTACGAGAAAAAAATTACGATGCATGAAAGTAGGAAGCAATTCCGAAAAGAGAATCGTATGTTTGAGCTTTTCCGAGGTCGATTTTATCGTGGGTTATCCGAGCGTGTGGAATCCGAGCATGTGGTTAGCCGTGATGAAATTGTGAGTTTTTGGTCTACAATGTGGAACAAAAATGATGACACAGTCACGTACGATGATTATTTGATTCCATTTGTATCAGATAATCATCCGACCACGTTTCCTTCACTTGATGAATTTGTGAATATCATTAATTGGCTCCCTAATTGGAAAGCTGCTGGAATTGATGGTATTTACAATTTTTTCATTAAGAAACTTACAACTCTTCACAAATATCTTTATGATATTGTGAAAGTTATATGTTTAGAAGGAACACCTCAAGCTGATTGGTTTTACTGCGGGCTTACGTATTTGATACCGAAAGGAATTCCACGAAGAGGCTCTGACTACAGGCCAATCACTTGTATGTCCAACCTCTATAAGTTAACGACAAAGTGTGTAACGAAAGTCGTTCAACTTGAAGTGGAAAGGCGAGGGTTGCTTGCAGAGAACCAACTAGGGGCGGTAAAAGGTGTGCAGGGAGCGAAAGAGCAGGCTCTACTGAATATTGCCTTAAATAAAGAGTATGGAAATAATCTTAAGGCAACATGGATTGATGTTAAAAAAGCTTATGATTCAATAGATCATGCTTATTTAACTCAATGCATTGAAAACCTTAATTTACCTGATTGGATCCTGAAATTTATTAAGGTAATTATATCAAAATGGAAAATTGATATATCAGTAGGGCCTGAAAAATCATGAGCAAGAAGATTGATAGAGGGATTCTACAAGGAGATAGTCTGTCACCTTTGTTATTTGTGTTGTGTATGGATCCATTAAGCCGAAAGCTTAATGAAAAATACACAAAAGTGACAGTACAAACAGATGCAGAATCCCATTCTACTAATCATCTCTTGTTTATTGATGATCTTAAGCTCCTTGCAAAAGACAGCTCCACATTGAGTGCTATGACAGGCGAGGCAAAGGAATTTTTAGAGGTGATTGGCTTAGAGATTAACAAAGAGAAGTCAGCCACAAATGATACGTGTTGTGAAGATACTGCTACTCTTCTAGAAGGTGTTAGTGTTTACAAATATTTAGGAATAATAGAAGATAGCAGAGGAATCCCAACACGTAGCTCATTTGAAGAAGTACGGAGCAAACTTATATCAAGAGTTGAAAGACTTTGTCACACTAGATTAAATGCAAAAAATTTATTTTCTGCAATCAATCAACATGCGATATCGTTAATCAACTATCACATAGGAGTACTTCGACACAACCGGATGACTTCTCTAAGTTAGATGATGCAGTGCGTGCGGTGTTGGTGAAGAATAAGATACATCTCCGCCCAGGATGTAAAGAGCGTTTATACCTTCCTAGAGCAGAACTTGGAAGAGGCTTAAATAGTGTTGAGTTGCGAAGCGAACATATGCTTCTGCAACTCTTGGATTGTCTGGAAATATGTAAAGAAATATCAACTAGACGAGCAGCAATCCTTAAGGTGGAGAATAATAAAACCCATCTTGGACTAATAAAAGGCTTCTTAAAAGTAAAGTACAGGTTGGTAGAAGAAGTCACTAAGAAAAGTTTAGAAGAAGCTCAACTTGCAAAACTATATAACGAAATAGAAAAACGAAAACTCCATTCAAAGTTATATAATGCAAGAAAAAAATAAGCTGCAAGTGTTAGTGACTCTTCAAGATGGCTAAAGAGAGGAAATATTAGGCCACGAAATAAAGCAGTGTTCTGTTATATCCAGGATAGAAATGTATTCTGGAGAACAGATGGTATGTGTCAACATTCGGGAAGTCTGGTAAGACTGTAGATCATCTAGCAACTCGATGTGAAAAAATGCTAGGCCATGATTGCACTAGACGGCATAATGAAGTGGTTAGATGCCTACACCTACTTCTTCTAAATAGATATAAGTTTAAGTCTTCAAAACGAATAAAGAGCCACTCAGTTCAAGAAATTCTTGATAAAGAATATGCAGAGATAAGAGTGGACACTAGAATAAAAACTGATGTTAAAATCCGGAATAACAGACCGGACATATTTATTTTAGATAAGAAGAAGAATAAGATAACACTCATTGAAGTAGGAATCACTTCCCAAGATTCACTTCAAATAGTTGAAACTGAAAAACTTAGGAAGTATGACCTGCTAGCCAATGAGTTGGGTCTTATTTATAGGTGTAGTGTTGAGATAATCCCTTATGTGATGACCTGGGACGGTATTGTGACAAAATACCATAAATCTCATCTTAAAAGACTAGAAATACCCATGAATGTAGAAGCATACATTCAGTCTATAGTACTTAAAAAGACAGTCGAAACTATTTCCTTTGATCGACGAAGAGGACTTGAGTCAGGACTAAATGCCGAAGAGAGCTGGGAGAGAGCGTCAATGGGTGTTATTATGAGATCAGAGATGCATGAGGAACCAATACCCCCTTTAAAAGAAGCGAAAACAGAGGAAGATGGTGCCAAAAATTTTAAACCAAAATATAAAGCCCCCTTTATTTTACAAGGAGGAACCACTTTAGAGGAACCGACCAATAACATAAATGAAGAGTCGGATTTGGAAGAAGAGACAAAAGTGGTCAAAGAGGTAAAAGAAAACATGTAAAAATGGTAAAAAATATTTTAACCCAGAATTTTATTAAATAATGTTTTAATGTTTTAATGTTTTAATGTTTTAATTTTATTTTTAAAATATATTAGAATATATTTTTAAAATTTTTTAAAATAGAAGATTACAGAGGAATCCAAACACGTAACTTCTTTGAAGAAGTACAGAGCAAACTTATATCAAGAGTTGAAAGACTTTGTCATACTAGATTAAACGCAAAAAATTTATTTTCTGCAATCAATCAACATGCGATATCGTTAATCAACTATCACATAGGAGTACTTCGACACAACCGGATGACTTCTCTAAGTTAGATGATGCAGTGCGTGCGGTGTTGGTGAAGAATAAGATACATCTCCGCCCAGGATGTAAAGAGCGTTTATACCTTCCTAGAGCAGAACTTGGAAGAGGCTTAAATAGTGTTGAGTTGCGAAGCGAACATATGCTTCTGCAACTCTTGGATTGTCTGGAAATATGTAAAGAAATATCAACTAGACGAGCAGCAATCCTTAAGGTGGAGAATAATAAAACCCATCTTGGACTAATAAAAGGCTTCTTAAAAGTAAAGTACAGGTTGGTAGAAGAAGTCACTAAGAAAAGTTTAGAAGAAGCTCAACTTGCAAAACTATATAACGAAATAGAAAAACGAAAACTCCATTCAAAGTTATATAATGCAAGAAAAAAATAAGCTGCAAGTGTTAGTGACTCTTCAAGATGGCTAAAGAGAGGAAATATTAGGCCACGAAATAAAGCAGTGTTCTGTTATATCCAGGATAGAAATGTATTCTGGAGAACAGATGGTATGTGTCAACATTCGGGAAGTCTGGTAAGACTGTGGATCATCTAGCAACTCGATGTGAAAAAATGCTAGGCCATGATTGCACTAGACGGCATAATGAAGTGGTTAGATGCCTACACCTACTTCTTCTAAATAGATATAAGTTTAAGTCTTCAAAACGAATAAAGAGCCACTCAGTTCAAGAAATTCTTGATAAAGAATATGCAGAGATAAGAGTGGACACTAGAATAAAAACTGATGTTAAAATCCGGAATAACAGACCGGACATATTTATTTTAGATAAGAAGAAGAATAAAATAACACTCACTGAAGTAGGAATTACTTCCCAAGATTCACTTCAAATAGTTGAAACTGAAAAACTTAGGAAGTATGACCTGCTAGCCAATGAGTTGGGCCTTATTTATAAGTGTAGTGTTGAGATAATCCCTTATGTGATGACCTGGGACGGTATTGTGACAAAATACCATAAATCTCATCTTAAAAGACTAGAAATACCCATGAATGTAGAAGCATACATTCAGTCTATAGTACTTAAGAAGACAGTCAAAACAATTTCCTTTGATCGACGAAGAGACTTGAGTCAGGACTAAATGCCGAAGAGAGCTGGGAGACAGCATCATTATGTGTTATTATGATAGCAGAGATGCATAAGGAACCAAACTTTTTTTAAAAGAAGAGAAGAGAGAGGAAGATGGTGCAAAAAAATTTCTAAGCGAAAAATAAAGCACCCCTTATTTCACAAGGAGGAACCACTTTCGAGGAACCGACCAATCACATAAATGAAGAGTCGGATTTGGAAGAAGAGACAAAAGTGGTTAAAGAGGTAGAAGAAAACATAAAAAAATGTTAAAAATATTTTAACCCATAATTTTATAAAATAAAAAAAATATACTTAGATATATACTATTATACAAGTAGAACAATCTATTATCCTACACCTTCTTCTTTAAATGTATTTTTATCTAATTTTATTTCCCTAAAAATTAAATCTTATATTCCATCCTAATATAATTTCACATTAATTTAATTCATTCTAATAAATTTCTTTCAATTCAATCCTAATTCTATTCGATGATGTAATTTTAATCTTATTTACTAAAATGATACCTGTATGATCACTTTAGCATCTAATTCGTATACCTTTGTCCCTAATTTTTATTTAGAAGTTCTAAATACTAACCAAGTAACTTAAAGATCAAAACAATAGAATTAAGTTTCTGTATTAAGAAGATTTTTTAAATAAATATGTTAACAGGTCTAATCTTGAATTATATTCCTAGTTTAAGCTATATGTGACTAAATCTTGAACAAAAAATTCTTAATTTCATTTATATAAATTAAAATAATGGCTTAAGTGTATAGAATGCTAGTATGAGATATCTCCCCGATATAATATTATTCTTAGCAGCTAATTATGTTTTATTCCCTGTGTGAAACCAAAAAAGGCTGTTGCAAAGATAGAATGAATTACTAGTATTTTGCAATATATTTTGCTATTAATTTACTATGTATTTCTTTGTTGCCTGATAGAAATCAAACGATTGCATTTACATGTGTTTTTAATCTATCAAAGATTTTGGCACGTATTGGAGTATAAATATAGCAGATTGAAACAAAATTTTCGGTTTATAAATTATACTATGATTGCGACTTGATATAACAGATGTGTTATAGTGAGTAATCCGAAGAAAATTACTTTTTAGATAAAATATTTAAAATTTAATTATAAAAGTCGGACATATAATCTTATTCAGTAGCTAATAATTTTTAAAATATATAAATTCAAATAAAATGTAGGACTTAAATAATCGTGTTTGCTAGCTGAGAAGGGTAAAAAAATATCTACATACTAAAATAAAATGTAAAATTCTTTTTTAATTCTCTTCTATCAGATATAAAGTACTATTAAGTTAATATTTTTATTAAATTAAGTCTAATTCGAGAAGATATATAATTTCAGCTATTTACAATCACTCTGCTCGAATACACTTTTTAATTTAAAAAATAATAGATAAAAGAATAAAAGATTTAAAAATAATTCAGCTTAAATAAATCTCTTTTCTTACAAAACATAAGAAAAGCTTTAATTTATAGTTTAAAATATTCAATTGTTTAGTATTTTATTTAAAGTTAACTATATAAGATATGATAATAAATGGTAGATGAATTTTATTAAAAATTAATTTAATATCTGATGTAATATCATTAAGGAAATTAAAATAAGATATAAAGATATATTAATAATCTTTTTTCATTTTGATACACTTTGTTTAAGATAAAGAAAATTAATGCAGATTTATAAACAAACACTCGATTTCAAATCTATATAATAAGAAAAACAATAATAAACAAATGATTGGAAAAATAAAGAACAGCGGAAATATTAGAAAAATTAATATTTCAGAAGTAACAAAAAATCTGGGACTTGAATCGAGTGAACTGATTGGAATCTTAAATAAAATCGATGAATCCAAGCAAGATAGTAATGATATGGGAAATATACATAAAAGTATATTTAGAATCATTAAAAATTCGAAATTGAAGGAGAAAGAAGAAAAGAGTATTAAAACTAAAGAAGATTTAGAAAAAGCAGATTTATCCTTTCTTGAAAATGTAGCAGTTAAAGTACATGAAATTAATATTTGGAATCATGAAGACAAGAGATTCCTGATGTTAAAATATCATATGGAATATAAATTTCCTATAATGATATACAAAAAAAATGAAATATATTTTAAATCAAACCTGGTATATGAACCATCTCGAGATGAAAAACAACAAATTACATTTAATAAATTAGAAAATAAGGACAAAAAAGCTAAAGATTCTATAAAATATGATTTACTTAGAGATAAAGAAAAGATCAAATTGGCTTGTTTTTGCTTTAAGAAGCTCCGTAAATATAGATCCAGCTTTAAAGATAATATTTTAGAAAAAATTTCTGATATATTCAGATCTTCGTTTAAGAAAGATTCTTATCATATAAAAAAAGCAAATACATTTGTTTATACCGTTGGTGACCATATTTTAGATGAAGGGATCAAAAAAGAGGGATTGTTTAGAATTTCTGGTAAATATGCCTATTATAAATTTATGCCGGGTGTTTTAGCTGCAGGAAAGAGATATGATTATACTGAGTTATCTGTTCATGACAACGCTTCAATTTTCAAAGCATATATTCGGGAGATAATGAATGGGATAATTTCAGTTCAGATTGCAGAAAGGGTGATGAAAATAATAAAAAACCAGACGGATCCTTCAATATTAGAATACATTGTGCCTTTAATAATATTTTCGATTACAAATGAAAATAGAAAGATGCTTATCTATTTACAGAAAATCTTTCGAAAAGTTAATCAGTATTCAAAAGATAATAAAATGGGGTCAGATAATCTATACAAAATTTTTACTCCTACTATTTTTCCAACTATTGAATGTTATGATTTGCAATCCTTAAATTTGCAAATTGAGATTGTAAAAAGAATTTTTGAGTCAAATTTAACAGACATCCCTTGTTTTTTGTATGAAGAAGCACTTTCACCCGCTAAAAATCAATAAATCCTTTAATTTTCAAATTTTAATGTTTTAATGTTTTAATGTTTTAAATTTATGGGTAGAAAGAAAAATGTTAGCAGCGAAATATCGAATAATACCAAAATAAAGGCTGCAAACGACGCTGATGAGGTGAAAAAGAGTGATAGTGAGATACAAAAATGTAAGCTACACCCACCGGCGATTCCCCTACCTTCCTCCTCCTACACAACAATAACACCTCCACCACCAAGCCAAACATGCAGTAAAATGCAAAATAGTGGGCTTGACACCTTACCTTCGCCTAATGCACCAGTTACCTCTTCGGTTGAAGTCTCTGCGTGCGAGCCATCGTACGACATGACAAGCCCCTGTACTCTAGCTATTCCGGAAGGTAACAGGCTAATGGCATTGCGGACGATATTCGATTCCGTAACAGCCGACCCGAAGGAATGGCCTCGAATTGTTTTTTTGCAGTACAGACAAGGTTTGAAAGAATGCCAAGAAATGGCTGGACAGAGCTTCACAGGTACTATAATGAGAAATTCGGCTGCACTGAAACTCTCGAAGTGTTAAAAAAATTGGCACAAAGTGAGATGGGAAAGGATGTAAAATCAGAAGAGAATGGAGAGCGACGTAGAATCGCCACTTGTCTCGCTGATACATGCACCTTGACCGACACCACGGAGTACATAAACCTGAGAGATAAATTCTTGAGTAAAATCAAAGAAATCTCTGAGAACGAAATTGGAAAAGTGGTGGTCCGAACTAGAAAACATCCAAATGAATTGGTTGATAGTAAAGTTCTGGATCTCATAAATCGAGTAGTCGGTGAATATGCAGGAGCTCATGTACCTGAGTCAATTACGGAAGCCGCGTATATCATGCAAGCTGCGCAGGTATGCTATGACGAGGCAACACGTAAAGAGAAGCCTAGATCCGCTTGGAAGGAAAACATAGAAAGTAAAATTTCTAAGTTAGTACTTTCCAAAGATCTCCTCGAGAAAGCTCGTAAGCAGGAAAAGCTCTCCACTTCGGAAACGAAGAGCCTTAAGAAAATCATGCGAGAGTTTAATTTAAACTTGAGCAGCGTAACTGATCTTTCTGAGGCTTTAGTTAAGAAGAATGAGTCTTTGAATGTTTACGAGAAAAAAATTACGATGCATGAAAGTAGGAAGCAATTCCGAAAAGAGAATCGTATGTTTGAGCTTTTCCGAGGTCGATTTTATCGTGGGTTATCCGAGCGTGTGGAATCCGAGCATGTGGTTAGCCGTGATGAAATTGTGAGTTTTTGGTCTACAATGTGGAACAAAAATGATGACACAGTCACGTACGATGATTATTTGATTCCATTTGTATCAGATAATCATCCGACCACGTTTCCTTCACTTGATGAATTTGTGAATATCATTAATTGGCTCCCTAATTGGAAAGCTGCTGGAATTGATGGTATTTACAATTTTTTCATTAAGAAACTTACAACTCTTCACAAATATCTTTATGATATTGTGAAAGTTATATGTTTAGAAGGAACACCTCAAGCTGATTGGTTTTACTGCGGGCTTACGTATTTGATACCGAAAGGAATTCCACGAAGAGGCTCTGACTACAGGCCAATCACTTGTATGTCCAACCTCTATAAGTTAACGACAAAGTGTGTAACGAAAGTCGTTCAACTTGAAGTGGAAAGGCGAGGGTTGCTTGCAGAGAACCAACTAGGGGCGGTAAAAGGTGTGCAGGGAGCGAAAGAGCAGGCTCTACTGAATATTGCCTTAAATAAAGAGTATGGAAATAATCTTAAGGCAACATGGATTGATGTTAAAAAAGCTTATGATTCAATAGATCATGCTTATTTAACTCAATGCATTGAAAACCTTAATTTACCTGATTGGATCCTGAAATTTATTAAGGTAATTATATCAAAATGGAAAATTGATATATCAGTAGGGCCTGAAAAAATCATGAGCAAGAAGATTGATAGAGGGATTCTACAAGGAGATAGTCTGTCACCTTTGTTATTTGTGTTGTGTATGGATCCATTAAGCCGAAAGCTTAATGAAAAATACACAAAAGTGACAGTACAAACAGATGCAGAATCCCATTCTACTAATCATCTCTTGTTTATTGATGATCTTAAGCTCCTTGCAAAAGACAGCTCCACATTGAGTGCTATGACAGGCGAGGCAAAGGAATTTTTAGAGGTGATTGGCTTAGAGATTAACAAAGAGAAGTCAGCCACAAATGATACGTGTTGTGAAGATACTGCTACTCTTCTAGAAGGTGTTAGTGTTTACAAATATTTAGGAATAATAGAAGATAGCAGAGGAATCCCAACACGTAGCTCATTTGAAGAAGTACAGAGCAAACTTATATCAAGAGTTGAAAGACTTTGTCACACTAGATTAAATGCAAAAAATTTATTTTCTGCAATCAATCAACATGCGATATCGTTAATCAACTACCACATAGGAGTACTTCGACTTGAACCGGCTGACTTCTCTAAGTTAGATGATGCAGTGCGTGCGGTGTTGGTTAAAAATAAGATACATCTCCGCCCAGGATGTAAAGAGCGGTTGTATCTTCCTAGAACAGAACTTGGAAGAGGCCTACATAGTGTTGAGTTGCGAAGCGAACATATGCTTCTGCAACTCTTGGATTGTCTGGAAAAAAGTAAAGAAATATCAACTAGACGAGCAGCAATCCTCAAGGTGGAGAATAATAATAAAACCCATCTTGGACTAATAAAAGGCTTCTTAAAAGTAAAGTACAGGTTGGTAGAAGAAGTCACTAAGAAAAGTTTAGAAGAAGCTCAACTTGCAAAACTATATAACGAAATAGAAAAACGAAAACTCCATTCAAAGTTATATAATGCAAGAAAAAATGAGCTTGTGAGTGTTAGTGACTCTTCAAGATGGCTAAAGAGAGGAAATATTAGGCCACGAAATGAAGCTGTGTTCTGCTATATCCAGGATAGAAATGTATTCTGGGGAGCAGATGGTGTGTGTCAACATTGCGGGAAGTCTGGTAAGACTGTGGATCATCTAGCAACTAGATGTGAAAAAATGCTAGGCCATGATTACATTAGACGGCATAATGAAGTGGTTAGATGCCTACACCTACTTCTTCTAAATAGATATAAGTTTAAATCTTCAAAACGAATAAGGAGCCACTCAGTTCAAGAAATTCTTGATAATGAGTATGCAGAGATAAGAGTGGACACCAGAATTAAAACTGATGTTAAAATTCGGAATAACAGACCGGACATATTTATTTTAGATAAGAAGAAGAATAAGATAACACTCATTGAAGTAGGAATCACTTCCCAAGATTCACTTCAAATAGTTGAAACTGAAAAACTTAGGAAGTATGACCTGCTAGCCAATGAGTTGGGTCTTATTTATAGGTGTAGTGTTGAGATAATCCCTTATGTGATGACCTGGGACGGTATTGTGACAAAATACCATAAATCTCATCTTAAAAGACTAGAAATACCCATGAATGTAGAAGCATACATTCAGTCTATAGTACTTAAAAAGACAGTCGAAACTATTTCCTTTGATCGACGAAGAGGACTTGAGTCAGGACTAAATGCCGAAGAGAGCTGGGAGAGAGCGTCAATGGGTGTTATTATGAGATCAGAGATGCATGAGGAACCAATACCCCCTTTAAAAGAAGCGAAAACAGAGGAAGATGGTGCCAAAAATTTTAAACCAAAATATAAAGCCCCCTTTATTTTACAAGGAGGAACCACTTTAGAGGAACCGACCAATAACATAAATGAAGAGTCGGATTTGGAAGAAGAGACAAAAGTGGTCAAAGAGGTAAAAGAAAACATGTAAAAATGGTAAAAAATATTTTAACCCAGAATTTTATTAAATAATGTTTTAATGTTTTAATGTTTTAATGTTTTAATGTTTTAATTTTATTTTTAAAATATATTAGAATATATTTTTAAAATTTTTTAAAATAGAAGATTACAGAGGAATCCAAACACGTAACTTCTTTGAAGAAGTACAGAGCAAACTTATATCAAGAGTTGAAAGACTTTGTCATACTAGATTAAACGCAAAAAATTTATTTTCTGCAATCAATCAACATGCGATATCGTTAATCAACTATCACATAGGAGTACTTCGACACAACCGGATGACTTCTCTAAGTTAGATGATGCAGTGCGTGCGGTGTTGGTGAAGAATAAGATACATCTCCGCCCAGGATGTAAAGAGCGTTTATACCTTCCTAGAGCAGAACTTGGAAGAGGCTTAAATAGTGTTGAGTTGCGAAGCGAACATATGCTTCTGCAACTCTTGGATTGTCTGGAAATATGTAAAGAAATATCAACTAGACGAGCAGCAATCCTTAAGGTGGAGAATAATAAAACCCATCTTGGACTAATAAAAGGCTTCTTAAAAGTAAAGTACAGGTTGGTAGAAGAAGTCACTAAGAAAAGTTTAGAAGAAGCTCAACTTGCAAAACTATATAACGAAATAGAAAAACGAAAACTCCATTCAAAGTTATATAATGCAAGAAAAAAATGAGCTTGCAAGTGTTAGTGACTCTTCAAGATGGCTAAAGAGAGGAAATATTAGGCCACGAAATAATGCGTTTTGTTATATCCAGGATAGAAATGTATTCTGGAGAACAGATGGTATGTGTCAACATTCGGGAAGTCTGGTAAGACTGTAGATCATCTAGCAACTCGATGTGAAAAAATGCTAGGCCATGATTGCACTAGACGGCATAATGAAGTGTTTGATGCTTACACCTACTTCTTCTAAATAGATATAAGTTTAAGTCTTCAAAACGAATAAAGAGCCACTCAGTTCAAGAAATTCTTGATAAAGAATATGCAGAGATAAGAGTGGACACTAGAATAAAAACTGATGTTAAAATTGGGAATAACAGACCCGACATATTTATTTTAGATAAGAAGAAGAATAAAATAACACTCACTGAAGTAGGAATTACTTCCCAAGATTCACTTCAAATAGTTGAAACTGAAAAACTTAGAAAGTATGACCTGCTAGCCAATGAGTTGGGCCTTATTTATAAGTGTAGTGTTGAGATAATCCCTTATGTTATGACCTGGGACGGTATTGTGACAAAATACCATAAATCTCATCTTAAAAGACTAGAAATACCCATGAATGTAGAGGCATACATTCAGTCTATATTATTTAAGAAGACAGTCAAAACAATTTCCTTTGATCGACGAAGAGAGCTTGAGTCAAGACTAAATGCCGAAGAGAGCTGGGAGAGAGCGTCAGTGGATGTTATTATGAGAGCAGAGATGCATGAGGAACCAACACTTTTTTTAAAAGAAGAAAAGAGAGAGGAAGATGGTGCAAAAAAATTTCTAAGCGAAAAATAAAGCACCCCTTATTTCACAAGAAGGAACCACTTTAGAGGAACCGACCAATCACATAAATGAAGAGTCGGATTTGAAAGAAGCGACAGTGGTGGTAAAAGAGGTAGAAGAAAACATATAAAAATGTCAAAAATATTTTAACCCATAATTTTATTAAATAAAATAAATATTGAAAAACTTTATTTAAAAGTATCCCATCTTTTTAAAATAGTGGCAAGTGTTATATTTGTTTTCATGGCATTAACGCAGTTCGAGGTTTAACATAAATAACTATTCTTTAATATCTCATCGGTACCCCTTGCGATACCTACGTCCCAAAGCCTTTCATCTACCGGGTGTGTAGAACCTAATTACTAGGCGAGGCAGTTGCCCAGAGTGGTTAATATCAGTTGCATGGAGTGTGATCGAAGGCCAAAGCCCCCCTTGGCTCCCCCGAGACTATGCAGAATTCCCACTTACTCTACACTTTCTGAACCCAATAAACTTCTAGCTACGATAAATTTCAGAGACTTACATGGGGTCCACCTAGACAGTGCAATGTCATACCAATATATATAAAATTTCATCTAGCTCGCCCGGCTTTTAATGGTTTTTATTTTTATATCTCCCAGGCGCTAAGTCTTCTAACCCGAGTGAGCAAGGATAGGTTTCCATGTTTTTACATAGAAATTACCTACATGTTCAGCTGCAGTCTGCAATCTGGGTACATAAAAAACTACAAATAAATTCGTAGAAAAAGTTTTTCCATTTCTTAAACCTCTCCTCTTCATAACAACAACCATAGAACAACCGAAGGTGTAGCTTGGTTGTATTCCCACTAAAAATCCAAACAATGATCTTCACACCAGATTCACACACTCATTGCCAAGCAGAAAGTTTTTTATGTGGTTATCCTACCTCCACTAATTTTACTTTAAATATTAAGAATATAAATTATAAGATCTTAGGTCATAAGTAATATAAATCATTATTTCGACGAATTTACTTTAAATATTAAGAATATAATTATAATATATTAGTTAATAAGTAATATAAATCATTATTAAGACTTATTTTTATATATAATTCATTAATACTAGAGATATAGAAGAATAAAGATATAAGAGAATATAAGAATATTAAGAAGAATATAAGAATAATAATACTAGAGATATGGAAGAACAGAAATAGTAAAATATTAGAATAAAGATATAAGAGAATATAAGAATATTAAGAAGAATATAAGAATAATAATACTAGAGATATGGAAGAACAGAAATAGTAAAATACTAGAATAATGATATAAGAGGATATAAGAATATTAAGAAGAATATAAGAATAATAATACTTGAGATATGGAAGAACAGAAATAGTAAAATACTAGAATAATGATATAAGAGGATATAAGAATATTAAGAAGAATATAAGAATAATAATACTTGAGATATGGAAGAACAGAAATAGTAAAATACTAGAAGAATAGAAAGAATATTTAAATTAAAATTTTTATTTCAAATAAAACATCTCCTAAACAAAAATACTAAAAATAATATTCTTAGTGTTAATTATAAGTATAATATACGAGGGTGTTAATAACACTACACTTATAATATCCTTATAAATAACACCCTCTTATAATATCGTTATCATTAACACCCTCTTAATTACTACTACTATCATTAACACCTCCTTATATTATTCTTATCATTAACACTACTCTTCTATTATCCTTATCATTAACACCCTATTATATTATCCTTATCATTAACACCCTCTTATATTATCCTTATAATTAACACCCTTTTCTTCTATCCTATAATTAAAACCCTATTATATTATCCTTATAAATAACACCCTCTTATATCATCCTATAATTAACATCCTCTTAATTACTAGTACTATAATTAACACCACTCCATACCCTAACACCCTAATACCCCCTTATGCAAATATAGGCATAAACCTGTTACCAAACATAACATACACACTAACACCCTAATACCCCCTTATGCAAATATAGGCATAAACCTGTTACCAAACATAACATACACATTATAAACCCTTTTTCTTACACTCTCACTAACACCATACACTTCCATAACCTTTAACAAAGAATCTAAAAAATTATAAAAAATATTTAAACTACAAAATAATTCTTTAACCTTAACACAATTAACACTCTCTAAGTCATTAATTCTTCCATGTAAAAAGAAATCTAAAATATAAGAATTCTTATAACTTTCTAAGTAATTAACATAGAAAAAAGAGGAATATTTCTTTAAGGATAGAGTTTTAGAATAATTGTTGTTAGTGTTAAGGTTGTTAGTATATGTAGTATAGTTGTTAGTATAGTTGTTAGTATAGTTGTTAGTATAGTTGTTAGTATAGTTGTTAGTATAGTTGTTAGTATAGTTGTTGTTAGTATAAGTAGTATAAGTAGTATTAGTATTACTACTAGTATTACCTATATTACTAGTATTACTTATATTACTATCACTACTACCACCCACATCACTATCACTCCCACTAC
Source organism: Hamiltosporidium tvaerminnensis (assembly GCA_022605425.2). Lineage (NCBI taxonomy): Eukaryota > Fungi > Microsporidia > Dubosqiidae > Hamiltosporidium > Hamiltosporidium tvaerminnensis. Next base: position 933,135 of record CM061249.1, read on the forward strand.
CACCCACACCACTATCACTCCCACCACTATCACCCCCACACCCACTACCATGCCTCTCTAGAAATAACACCTCTTTAGAATATAAAAATCTACTTTCTTTTAAATACTTCTTATTTATATTTTTACACATTTTAAATATTTTATTATTTAAGTTGGGAAGTGTAAAGGATGTTTTAAAAGGTAAAGGTTTTACTTGTATGAAATTACAAAGTAAGGAAATAAAGGGTATTGGTTCTAAGTCAATTAAAGGGTTAAATGCATTACTGTTAATTATATAAATAATAAGAAATATAGAAGTATCACAAGAGATATTAGAGATAACAAGGTCAGAGAGGGAAGTGAGGTATATATTGTTGTGGGTAGTATTGTTAAGGGGGTGTTGTTTATTAGTAGTATTACTAAGAGGGTGTTGTTTAGAGGTATTACTAAGAGGGTGTTTATTAGAGGTAGTGTTAAGAGGGTGTTTATTAGTAGTATTAGTACTTTTGTTAACACCTTGTTGTTCATAAGGTCTATTATTAACACCCTTATAATTACTACTACCCTTATTAACACCCTCTAAAATACCCTTATCAATATCACCCTCTAAAATACCTTTATCTTTACTATTATCTAATACCCCTTTTATTACTTCATTTATCATATTATCTAACCCTTTACCTTCTATAAACTTATACTTCAATAAATTATAATACATTCTCCTTATTAACACCTCTCTAACAGACATATTATTGTTATTATTAGTTATAGTGTTATTAGTGTTATCTAGTATATTCTTATTCTCTAACCCATTCTCTTTACCCCCTAACCCATTCTCTTTACCCTCTAACCCATTCTCTTTACCCTTATCCAATCCACTCTCCAATCCACTCTCCAATCCACTCTCCAATCCACTCTCTAATAAATTACTATCACCCCCTACCACACCCACCATATCAAACAATGGATACTTAAATAGTGAAATAAGATACTCCTTATTAAAACATAATAAAGAACTATTAATAAAAGAATAAGACCCTTTAAGATCAGGTACCTTACTAACCATTAAATTTTGTATTTTTCTTTTACTAACCCCTAAAAATATAACATGTCCCAACGTATCAAACCCTCTACGCCCTGCTCTTCCAGCCATTTGTCTATAATTTAAAGAATCTAAATATAAACTATCACCAGCAAATATAACACTACGACATGGCATATTAATACCTAAAGATAAAGTATCAGTAGAAAATACAACATTTAAATGTTTAGTTCTAAAAAGTATTTCTACTAATTCTCTATACTTCTTATTCATACCATTATGATGTATACCTATACCTCTACTAAGTATTTCTAAATACGTTTTATCTATACTTTTACCTCTTACTACTTCTTTTATCTGTTCTTCTAATTCATAATCACTTAATTTATTTATAGGATTTAAAAAACAATATTTTATATTTCTTTTTTCTTCTAATATTTCTATATTCTCTTCTTCTTTTATACTTTCTTCTTTCCAATCTTCTTCTTTTTTCTTTTCATCTCTGTTTCTTTTCATTTCTTTTAATAATTTTTCTCTTTTTTTTATTTCTATTTTATTTATATTTTCTGATAATTCCATTTTTTCTAAAGAATTTAAAACTTTTAAAGCTAATTTGTTACAAATAGATCTATCAGTGTTAAATACAATACAAGGTAAAAGGTTTTGTTCTTTAAGAGTATTGAGTAAGGGGAGTATATTATCAAGGAGGTAGTCAGTAGTAAGGGTGGTGGTAGTGTGGGTGGTGGTAGTGTGGGTGGTGTGGGTGTTGTTGTGTGTGTTGTTAGTGTAGGTGTTGTTGTTATTAGTATTATTGTTAGTAGTACTGTTATTAGTATTGTTAGTACTATCTTTATCCTTATTACTAATATCCTTATTACTATCATTACTTATATCCTCTTCCTTACTAATATCCTCTTCCTTACTTATACCCTCTTCCTTACTTATATCCTCTTCCTTACTTATATCCTCTTCCTTACTATTATCCCCATTACCACCATCCTCATTACCACCCTCATTACCACCCCCCTCCCCCTCACCCTCATTACCACCACCACCAATACCAAATCCCCTTTCTATATCCCCTATGATATAAGAATACATTTCATTTACCTGTTGATATTCTAAAATATTATTTCGAATCCAATAAAATATTTTTTCCAATAAAAAACTTTCAAATTCTTTAACATCTTTTTTACTTAAAATATTACTTTTAAAGAATTTAGAAGGTTTTAATTCTTTAATTAAATATTTCTGTTCTTTTTTAAGAACAGCATATACAGAATAATAAATATTAAGTAAATCTTCTGGTAAAAAATTTAAATCTGTATTTATTTTACCATGTAATTTTATATATGAAACTGAATATGCAAATAAAGGGTTTATAGGTATTAAAGAATTATTAAAAATGTACATTTTTAAATCACAATATCTTTCTTTATGAATTACTAAATTACATTTTCTATTTTTTAAATTTTCTATATTTTTTATCCAATTATAAAAATTATTTAAATTACCTATTGTAGCACTTAAAACTAGAAGAGGACATGGAGATAAATGTATTATTCTTTCTATGTGTATTCCCATTTCTTCTGAACTTATTTTATGTATTTCATCTATAATTATATATTTTAAATTTTTTATATAATTTTGAGGTGGAGATTTTAATAGGGATTCTAACATAGAAGGTACTGTGATAAGTACTTGGCAATTGTAAGGGTCTATTTGGTAATCTTTCATAAGGATACCTTGTAAAACCATATTTTTTTTTGAGTAAACTTTTGTAACGAATCTAGCGTATACGTCTGCAGCTACTTGGTTTACTAAGGCTTTAGTAGGAAGACAGAATATTACAATTCCTTCGTCTGATTCTCTAAGTACTTTTTCTATAGCGTAAAAACATATAAATGTTTTTCCTGAAGAGGTAGGAGCAGATACTACAGCACTTCTGTTTTCATCTACTAGATTAAGAAGGTCTACTTGCCATTTGTCTGGTTCAAAAAGTACTCTTTTGTCTTTTACAGAATCTAAAGTTCTTTTGAGTTTGTCTCCTGCAAATTTTAATTGGAAATAAATATCTAAATCGTTGGGTTTTTTAGATATTTTTTGAGAAGTGAAGGTAAGATTAAGTGACAAATTATATTTATGAAGAAGTTCTATAGTTGAAGATTCAAATGAAGAATCTATTAAATTATATTTATGAAGAAGTTCTAAAGCAGTAGATTCAAATCCACAATCAATTAGTTTTTGAAATACGAATTCCATTTCTAAATTAGAAATATTTTTAAATTTTTCAGGATCAGAAATAAATCTGTCAATAAAATTTAAACAGTTTAAATAACAAGGAATTAAAACCTTTTCGTTTATTTCTTCTTTTCTTTTTTCTAAAGACCAAAGATCAAAGTAAAATTCTATTTTAAGTAAAATTATTTTTTTTACTACTGAATCACTAAAACCACCTTCCATAAAATTTTCTAAATAAATTTTTTTACTTTCAGTGTCTAAATTAAGGTATTTAGCATGGAAGGATTTTAAAAAAATTAATTCTTTTTTTCTTTTTTCTGTTTCTAATTTTTTTTCATTTTCTTTTATAAATTGAATTTGTTTTTTTGATTTTTTTTCTGGTTTTTCGTTTTGTTTTGAAAGTCTTTTTATGGGGTTATAAAGTAATTTACCACCGAAAAGAGACATGGCTGCTTTTTTTAAGTGTTGACTGTAATACTGAGTGTTTTTTCTTGGTCTGTCATCTCTTTTGGTTATTGAAAGTTCTAATGAGTTTTTTACAGAAGGAACAGCTGGTATAATCAGAGTATCAACATAGAGATCATCTATGGTATTAGTAGGGATGGTATTAGTAGTGTTAGTGTTAGTAGTGATAGTGTTAGTAGTAGTTTTAGTAGGGATGGTGTTAGTAGAAGTATTGTTAGTAGTAGTAGTGTTATTAGAAGTATAACCACCAGTATTACCAATGTTATAACCATCAATATAACCACCAATATAACCATCAGCATCAGTATTACCATCAGTGTTATTAAAACTTGTATAGCTCTTATTTATATTTTCTTTATCATACTCTTCTTCTGGAATAGAATCATTTACAAGTATTCTACCGTCAAATATAAAATCTTCTTTTTCTTTTATTTCTTTTCTAACTGCCATACAAAGACTTTCAGAAATTTGTTTTTGTGTGGATTTAAAATAAGAAAAATTACTAAGATTTTCTTCACAAATAAATTTAATTTTTTCTAAATTAAAATTTTTATTTTGTTTGAATATTTCCTCTTCAATTTCTAAAAAAGAAATTTTATTTTTTTATTTTCTTTTTTAAAAAATTTTAAAATAAAATTTGTTTTAAACGGTCTGTAAACAAAAAGACTTACGGATGATACTTTAAATTCCATATTTATCATAAGACCTGTATATATATCAATATTAAGACAATGTTTAAGATAATTTAAAGAAGAAATGTCTGTGTCTGTTAGTGTTAAGGCTACTCTTTGTTCAGAAAGAAAATCTGTAAAATCTTTGAAAAATATTTCATGCATTTTTAGTTTTTTATTTTTTTTTATAATTTTTTTTGTAAATTCTTTTATGCATTCAATGTAAATATCTTCTGTTTCGTCTAAAAAGAAAATAACTGTAATGTCAGTAAAATTTGCTTGAAAAAGATTTTCAAATAAAATTTTTAAGGCGTGTTTGTATGTTAGAAGAGGAAGGTGGGTGTATGTAAGGGAGTATTGGTTTTTGATGTGGTGTATAAGTGATTCACCTTTTATCAGTAGTGTTCCCATTCCTGGAAAGTGTGAACTGACTTCTGTAAACGTTGGAATATTTTTTTGGAAGAAATTATTTTCATCTGTCATTTTTATGGGTGAAAAATAGAAATTTTTATTCATTTTTTTGAAACAAAAATATTGAGATTTTTATTTTTAGGAAGGAAAAAAACTTAATTTTGAAAACGGATTTATTTTTAAAACAAATAAAAGGAAAATATTGAGATTTTTATTTTTAGGAAAACGGATGTAAAAAAATGATTGGAGACAAACAAATACAAATAAAAGGAAAATATATATTTGAAGGAAAACGGATGTAAAAAATAATTTTTGAGAAGGAATTTATTGAAAATACAAAGGTTTTAAAGAAATTTAAAATCTACAAAATTTAAAATCTACAAAGATTTATAAAAATAATTAAAACTTTATTTCTTATTTATTTCATTGTATTATAAATTACTAAAAGATTCCTGGTTAAAGGTGCTTTCTTTATCTTTAAAAACATATCCTTCTCTTTCTCGGATTATTTGCTTTATTCAAGCTTATTTGCCGTTCTTCTGTTATGTTTACGCGTTATAATATAAAAAGTAAAACATTTTTTTTATTTAATAGATAAAAGAATATAAAAGAAAATATGGTATTTTAAGTATTCTAGTGTATCAGTAGGTATATATTTTAAGATTATAAGAATTGATTACTTCTTTAAATTGGTTTAATTCTTGATATAAATCCTTTGAAATTTCAATTCTTACTTGTAATTTAGCTATTTTCATGAGATTATATTTAAACCATTTAATTGGAAATGAAAAAGAAGTTTTGATTTCGAAGGATAAACTTTTCAAATGTTTTAAATTTGATAGGAATTCAATATCATTCTTTGTAAGAATATTATCATAAAAAAATATATTGTCAATTAAATATTCCTTTTTTATATCAAAAAGTTCTGAAAATGAAATTTTTATAAATTTACAATCGAGAAAACACAAACTTTGGATTTTAGTACAATCTTTCAGTGCTTGTTTATCATGTATTCCTATTTCAAATCTATTAATAGACAAATTTCTTAAAAAAGGCAATTTCTTATCTAAAAAAAATTTCAAAAGAGAGCCCTCTTCGTATCCATTACCTATATCTAATTCGATTAATGATTCAAATCTTGAAATAATAGGAAGACTGGGTTTAAACATTTTCTTTTCGATTATTTTCAATTTTTGTAAATATTTTAAATCAAGAAATTTTTCTGTATCGGGATATGTAAATAAACATAGGCTAGAATTTCGAATATATATTAAACTCTTCAAATTTGGCAAACTGTTTATAAAATAAAATATATCTAAAGAATTTTCAAATGTATTTCCAGATAGAAATACTTTTCTTAAAGATTCGTTATTAGTATATTTGCCTTTTGGAAACAGAATTGTACATTTTAATATAAATAATTTTTTTAAATTCGGGAACATCAAAATGTTTGTTATAAAATTATCAGTTAATCTAGAATCTGATATTTGTAGTTTTTGTATATTTAAATTTATAGAAGAATTTGAAAGCATCATTCCTTTAATGAGAACATTATTTAAAAAAATATTAACTTTTCGAATCTTATCAAGGTTTATAATTCCTATATAAAATGTAAATATAGATAGATTAAAGCATAATATATTATATGAATACACTTTAAATACGTTAGGTTGACAATCATGAATTGTAATTAAATCTTTGTTTGATTTAGTAACTAAATCGATATTGAAACACGTAATTTTATACGGTTCGAGATTGGATTTTTCTAATAAATTTGAGGTGTTTTCATAGGAGGTTATTTCTGTAAATATATAATTTTGTAGAGCATTTAGAGATGCGTAAAACTGATTTGGGAACCCAATGCGTTTAAAGTGAGAATCATAAAAGTAAATAGATTCTAAAGATCGCAACTTCCCAAAAAAAGTCTCTGAAAATGAATGAAACCTACAACGAATAAATATTAAATTTCTTAGAACTTTAGATACTAAAATTTCAGTTATTGTTTCAAATGAAAATACATCATTCCAATAGTAGAAACAAAATTCTTCAACACATGAAAATAAAATATTGAGCACAGAGCATGGAATTTCACAAATAAATTTATCATAAAATAAAATAATTTTTCGAAATGTAAATTTTGCAAAAATAAGTTCGAAACTATAAATAAATTCCGGATTAGTCTTTATACTCTGCTTTATTTTATATACTAAACTCGAATTCATATAAATAAATTCTGTATGAGGAGAATAGCTTAAATCAAAATTTTGATTTAAAATTCTTTTTACTTCGGATTCGGATTTATTTTCCTGAAATATTTTCTTGCCAAAGAATTTGATTTTTCCAAATTCATAAAAAATTATATTCAATAATGACGGCGATACACATATTTTTATATCAGAATTGAGTTCGTTATGTGATCCATTGCGATTAAAAATAGTGGAAAGTAAAAGAATACGAATTATTCTATGAAAAACTTTGTCTTTTTGAAATTTAAATATATCAAGTATATGCAAAAATCTCATAAAATCATGTATAATAAAATTTTCTTTATATTCAGAAGCACCATCTAAGATTTTAATGAAATATAAAAAATCTTTATATGCTAATATCTTTTGATTCAAATATATTATTATATCTGATTTATCTGTATCAGAATTTTTAAAATTGAGTAGAAAGTCATTTTTATCTGCAATAATATATTTTCTGCATTCTATGCATTTAGAATGTTCATGGTCATTAAATTTCATCTTGACATATTTAGAAGGAGTCAATGCACTTCTATCTGTGTGACTGAATTTCTCCTGTTTAACGTATTTTTCATCATAGAAGTGAAAAACAATTTTATTATTCGCCTTTAAAAAGGTAATTAAAATAACAATAATCAAAACTACACTTGTCTTTTCATTATAAATTGATTTCATTAAAATTTTTGCTGTAGAATTTCCTAACATAGGGTTAATAAATAAAATTGAATTTAATTTAGAAAATTAATTAAATTAAAATTCATGTTTTTTTAACCATTAATTTTGATTTAATTAATTTATTGTCAGCCGAAAGCTTTTTGATATTTAAAATACATTTTCACAATAAATAATATTTATTAGATTAAAATCTTGGGAATGACGATATATCTATCTTTGAAATACCTTCTTTCACCATATTTACAATTTTTTTTTAGAATTCCAATATTCATTTACATTTATTGTCGGCTCAGCCACTGAGATAGGGCATATAATTTATGGAGGTAATTATTGGAATCCGTTTTTTTAGCACCATCTTCCTCTCTACTTGCTTGTTTAAAAAGGTTTTTTGTTTTTTAAAATTTTTATTCCCTTTCAATAGCACGAATTAATGCTTTCAAAGCTATTTTAGTCGTCTAGCTTGCATTCGATTCCTCTTCATCGATAAAATATGTCTTTTTAGACTATAGACCGAATATATGCCTCTATGTCTATAGGTTTTTGTAGCTCCCTTGGATCATCTTTAAGTATTTTATACCAATTCATCTAAGGTGTTATCTATAAGAAAAACTCTCCATATTAAATCATAAATAAGATTTATTTCATTTATTATTATGTCATGCTTGATATTTCCTGAATTCCTCTGTTTCAAATTTTTGAGTTGAATCTTAAACGTGATTCTACTTCGACAAATGTTATTTTAATTTGCCTCTTGTCGAAAAAGCATATATTGGTATATAATTCCGCATTTGACATCATAGTTTATTCTAGTTCTAATCTATCCTGTACATACTCTTCATTAGGAATTTCTTTAACAGAATGATTTCTATTTGTTTTGAAGACTTTAATTTATATCTATTCGGAAAGAGTAGGTATTGGCTCTAATTACTTCTTAAATCGGTTATTAAAAAAGCCATAGATTTTTTGCTTGTTCAATTTCCAAATGACTTACCGTTTTACTAGACTAATTGCAGCGTTAGTCTATACACTTTTCGTTCTACATCCTAGGTTATATCCAAACACATTAAAACAATCGGTTTTTACTTTGCTGCTTCTATTTACTTTCGGAACTAGCTTTTGATTTAATCAATACTTTACGAATGATTATTTCTAGCATCATATAGCCTTAAAATGTAGTTTTCTTTGTTCTATTTCGTTATGTGGAATTGCTGGTTGTTCTAATTTACCCTTGTGGCTCCTTTACCAATCGAATTTTACAGTAAGAAGTCATTTTTTACTACGGGATAGGATTTATTATTGTTCTTCATTCTTCGTATCGGTCATCTTGTAGCAGATGTGGCATCTGGATTTTCTGGCAATACAAAAGTTGCAAAAACATGATTTCGATTCAACCTATACATACCTATTCCAAGTCCATTGCGGGCAGGTATAGATGTTTTTTAAATTCAAGGCTTGATGTATTTTGCTCGTTGCTACCTCAGTAAGACTGCCTCACCCAACCCTCAAATTCGCATACGGGAGTCGAACCACATTTAGTTGATATATTAGATACAATATTGCCTGTTGATAAGTAGTTTTAAATAAATTTTTTGTACTTATTTTGATGTGACATGGTTTTTCCATTTTTACAATACAGCATCTCTTTTTCCATAAATAAGAAACTTTTGGGTTTCTTTGCCATTTTCCATCATTTATATGTTTGTTTACATATCCTCCTTCTTAAGGTATGAGCTTTTATCTCTCCCGGGTGATTTATGTTCCTCTTAATTGTTAATTTTTACTTTATTTTTCAGAATACATATTGTACTTCAATTTCATTAAAGCTCGAGTATCATTTACTTCTGAAAAGTCAAGAGCATCTATAAAAAATATATAATTTATCAATCAGAAAACGTTGTTGCTATGTATTATCGTTCTTTTGCTTTTTAACTTAGTTTACAGCTTAAAATAAGAACAAAAACACGAGAACAAGAGGTGAAAAACAATACCCAGGCATAAATACACCGGCTTGTAGCTTCTGCAACTTTTTTATTGAAATTTCACTATTATATTTCGTATCAATAAATTTTCGAATTGAATCGATAATTCGGATAGTCCATTCATTCTATTAAATATGTATGCAAGTTTTATTATTTTTTGGTTCAAAATTGATCTATACTTCTCTGGATTGTTTCTTATATTCTTAATTAGTATAACATTAAGCAGAACCTGCTTTTTACTGCCTCCAAGATTTACATAGTATCTAGTTGGTGATGGATGCCTAACCCCGCTTTCTATTTAATACAAACGACTTTTGCAACAACCTGTAGTAAGCTTCAGATGTTCAATATCTAAATAGTTCATCTAAACTTCAGAATCACTTTGCTGTATGGTTTTAAAACGAGGTACATCAGCTAATAATAAAACTAGCTAGTCCAAGGGGTTCTTCTAAACCCATGCTTTCTGCCTAATCATAAATATATTGTTAACATATAAGTTTCTAAATATAGAAATCCTATATACCAAATCCGGCGGCTTTTCCGCCAGGGTGCCGAAAAATAATATATATAAGCTCCTTGTGGACAGATAACAGAGCTCAAAAAGCGTCTTAAATAGATTCTATAACATATTTTTTTAGCGAGGTGCTTAAGTATTCTTGTTCTACATTTTGAAAATAAACCTATAATTATATCTTAATTACTCAGAGGCCGATTTTAAAATCACATGTTACTTATTATAAAATCCTCCTCTGAAAAGGCCATACATACAATGGATTTTCAAAATGATTTCCTTCTTTTATACATTGTAGTTTTTTCAAATAAATATTCAAAAAGCTATTATTGTTTATCACAGTCTCAAAAATATAATTTTTCAATTCAAGTACAAATTAAATTCTTGCATAGATTTCTATATGCGTTTCGTTTCATTATTAGTGAATTTCACTGTTTTAGGTCGTTATAAAAAAGAATATCGATTATTACAAACGATTAAAATTCTTGGTTAATAGCATTACGGCCCATTGTACACACTGGCATCTCAAATATTTTACTTTCTATATTTTTCTATGCTTATATAAACTTCTCTGTATTTATTGTCTCGTTATAACATACCTGCGCAGCTTGTATGATATGTCGGGAATCCGTCATGGACTTATGAAAGGTGCATTTTAATATATTAACAAATCTATAATTAAGATTGGGAGCTTTTTTATCCGTTAATTTACCTGTGAATCTATCTAATACAAACCACATCTTCTTCAATTTGCTTTTTCGAACTTTATACATTTTGTTTATTTACTGATCTTCCGGAATTATGTGTGGGGAGGATGTTGGTCAGAAGAACTGATCTGGAAAGAAAGATGAATGACCTATATCACTCTTCATAGTCACATTTTCCCTTATTCTGGCATTAATTCATTTCGTACTTAATTTTGTAACTGATTAAGAGGTATAAGCAATGAATTTTACATTTTTAAATATGTGAGGTCTTTCCTGATATTTTGGGACATTCATACAAACTTTGTTTGTTAAGAAAAATGTAATTCAAGATACAGTTGCTGGTCTGCTGTTACAGAATCGACTATTTTTTGTATCTAATAGATTGATTTTCCTCTAAGAGAGCGCGAACACGGTTTTTTGTTATTTTATGCGATAGATCACAAGCAGAGAGTTTAACTGATAAGAGGGTGTTTATAAGACAAAGGCAAGGTTTCCAGCTCATTATTTTGTATGCTATTTAGTGTTTGGTTTGGTGTGAGATGTGTCCATTGTATTGAAATTCGGGAGTAAATAACCTCTGGGTGGGGGTTACTCATAATTTTGAACTACTATTTCGCTTTTATTTATCACATCAGTGTGAGTTACATCCTTTTGATTCTTCTATATACTTTTTTTTCTAATATTGACGTTTTCGAATTCAATAAAATTCGATTCAAAAGTATAATTTATTTTGAATTTACAAAAAATTGAAAATATTCCGTGAAAATAAATTTAAACAAATTTGTTAAAAAATTTATACTAAAAATATTTGCTTTTAATGAATGAACTACAAAAACGAAAACATCAAATTTTAATTTCTATTTTTTTTAAGCTTCTCTATTTCTTTACGAAGTGCAAAAATTTCTCTCCTCATTTCTATTTTCATTTGAAACATAAAATTTCTGAGTTCTTCAATTTCTATAATTCTGCGTTTACAACTACCACATGGAAATCTTTCATCTTTAAAATTATTTTTATCATCAAAATTATTTTTATCATCAAAATTATTTTTTGTATTAAAATTATTGGGATTTGTATGTTCAAAAACGATTTCTTTCTTTCTGAATTCAGAGTTTCCATTCGAATCAAAATCATTTAAATTTGCATTTTCAATAAAACTTTCATTACTTCTCAACTCAGAATTATTGTACGAATTAAAGTTGATAGAATTCTTATTTACAGAAGAAGTTTCTTTGTTTTTAGACTTTGATTTTTCAGAATCTAAAAAGTCATCGTTTTTCTTGAAGTTTTCTTCGAAATGACTTTGAAATTTTACAGATGAATTTTTACTCAAATCTTCGTTTTTAATGAGAGAATCTTGTTTAAAAGAAATATTAGAATTTCCAAGAAAATTTTCATTTTCTTTTTTTAGATTTTCATTTCTTATATTTGGGTTTTTAAGAGTTGGATTTTCCATTTTTCTTGGTGATTTTGATTTTTCAACAAAACTTTCATTTTCACCAGAAAAACTCTTTTCTTCATTTCCACTCTTAGTTTCGTCTGATTTTTTCTCGTTTAAAAATATTTTTTTTTCAACAAAACTTTCATTTCTACTCGAATCTCCATCACCTTTACTTTCGATTGGTTTTTCAAAATCAAATATTTTATATTCGCCTTTTCCAGAAATAAAAATCTCACTTTTTCCATTTTCAATATAAAATCTAAAAATTCCTTCTTCGTTTACAAAATAAAAAGTTTTACAATTCAAAATTAAAACATCTTCTACAATATGCTGTTATCTTCGTAAAATTCTTTTATTTTTTACATCTACAAAAAATATTTCTCCTTTTCCATATAAAACCAGTATCCCATCCAAACTTACCTTTAAAAATGAAACCTCCTTACAAATACTTTTAAATCCGCCTTCTATTCTATTATTAGCTATCATAAAAAAATGAACACTGAAATTCTCATCAATAATTAATAAACGATCAAGACAATGCTTTACATTATTTATTTTAAAAGGAAATTCTTGTTGCTTTAAATTTGAATTAAAAATAGAAATTAAAGTTTTTTCTGAAAATAAAAATATTTGATTTTCTGAAACGACAATTATTTTGTAAAAATCATCTTTGAAAATTTCACACACAAAAATAGGTGAATTTACAGAATCCAAACCTGTTTTATTTCTTTGAATTGTCAATTCTATTTTCCATAAAATTTTATTGCTAATATAAAACAAATAACTTTTTTCTTTTCCTTTGTACCATTCATATCTATCTTCGTCCATTTTCTTTATAAATCCTTCTGTACTATAAAGTGATCTGTTCATTATATAAAAGAGTTGTCCTTTATTATTAATGAAGTAGTCTTCGACCAAATTTGAAGTATTAAATTCTGTAATGAATGATTTTTCTCCGTTTTTAGAAATTTTATAAAAAGAAAATTTTTGTTTATCTGTAAGTCTTGCAAGTATTGGCATTAAAGGGTTTAAAGATGCATTTTATAAAGATTTTTTTAGCAAAATAATTTTTAAGAAATTTACTTCTGAAATACTAATTCTATTATAAATTTTCCTTAAATATTTAAAGATTTGGACTCAAATTTGTTATTTTTTCTAACAAATAATTTTTAATAAATTTATTTAATAAATCTGGTATTTCAAATCGACAGGGGCGGATAACCACATGAAAAAACCATCTGCTTGGTAATGAGTATAAGAATTTGGTGTGAAAAATCATTATTTGGATTTATGCTGAAAAAAACCATGCACCTTTTTTAGTTGTTGATAGGTGTTTGTATGAGGAGAGGAAGTCTAAGAAATGGAGAAACTTTTTCTACAAATTTATTTGTAGTTTTTTATGTAACTAGATAAGAGAAAGCGGCTGAACTTTTAGGCAATCGCCATGTAAAAGCATGAAACCCAAGCCTTAGCGTATTCGGGTTAGAAAACTTAGCGCCTGGGTGATATAAAAATAAACACATTTAAAGCCGGGAAAGCTAAGTAGCATGTTATAGCTGTAAGGCATGGCATTGCATTTTCTAGATGCATTCTATATAAGTCGCCGTGATATATTATAGCTGAAAGTTTATAAGGTTCGGAAATTGTGAGTATGTGGAAATGCTGCATAGTCTTGGTGTGTCTAGGGTGGGTTTTGACCTACAATCACACTCCTTTCAACTGGCATTCACAAACTTCAGGGATCTGCCTCGCCTATTAATTGAGTTGTACACACTTATTAGATTAAAGGGTTTGAGATGTAGGCATCGTAGGGGTACCGATAGAGTTTTAGCGTAACAGTTATTTATTCTAAACCTAGAACTGCCTTAATGTCATAGAAACAATATAAGACTTGCCAAGATCTTACAAAGATATGATATGTTAAATAAATTAGTGCAGTTTAAAAAAAATTTATTTCCGCATTAAAATTTCCGGAATTAAAAGCGATTAAAAATTCTTTTTATATGATACTTGTTAATCCTAGAGGGCTATTTATCAAAATCAACAACTGCAAATAAAAAACGACAATTACCTAGAGGCGCATTTTCCATTAGAACAACACGATTTGGTCAAATCATGTTCTGTTGTAAATTAAACTTTAAGCGGGACAATTCTTTCTCTAGAATAATTTGTTTCCGCTGTTTGTTATATGATCAAAACATACCGAATATTGTTTCAATACAATTGAAAACTCCAAAATTATAACTCATGACAAAATTATATCAGCCAAGAATTCTTATTTGAATTGCCATATGATGCCAAAAGAGAAATCCATGGTTTTCCAGATACAATTAGAGCAGACTCTATTAAGAATCAGATATCGCTAAAACAAAAAAATTGCTTTTAATTCTTGAAAAAAGGGGTGGACTTGGAGAAATAGTTGAATTAGACAAAACAGTTATAAACAAAAGTGCTATAATCCAGATCATCTTATTGGTCAACAATAGGTGTTTGTGCTATTTCGAGAACAACAAAGAAAAATAAGTTCGTGAATTGTTCCAAATAGAACGTTGGGTGTTTTAAAAACCGATATATATAATATATCTCTTTAAGAAGTACATTATAGTACGTCGAACTTCATTCATACTTATCTATATTTAGAAATTATCAAGATTTTTTTCATGATTGAGTGAACCCTTCTGTAAATTTTGTATCAGGATCAGGTATTCATACAAAAACAATTGAATATTTATAGTAGAGATATAAAAAGGTTCAAAAAAAACATAAATGTAACAATAAGCTTAAGTTGCATGATTAAATTTGCGAATT
The DNA here is from genome assembly GCA_022605425.2 of Hamiltosporidium tvaerminnensis. Lineage (NCBI taxonomy): Eukaryota > Fungi > Microsporidia > Dubosqiidae > Hamiltosporidium > Hamiltosporidium tvaerminnensis. Next base: position 948,311 of record CM061249.1, read on the forward strand.
TATTTTTAGAAAGAATCATCGATGCAGATTCGAAGTACATTGTTTTGAAAATTCTTGGAAGTTTATATAGTATAAAGTGGATTTATTTTAAAAGATTTAACTTAATATGAATATCATAATAAATTTGTCATTTAAGGGTAAAAATAAAAAAGAAATCACAAAAAAGTAATTTATACCACCGTAATCAAAAGTCCAACCCTACACCCAATAATCACGTAGTGGTTTTCTATATTCTTATGATCTTTTTAATTCACTCATATTACTTCCCAAAATTATATAGAATTTAATACAAACTGAATAAAGGGTCTTACTAAATTGAGGAAGATCAGTTGTTAATTGATCAAATACCTTGCATAAATATACTTAATATGTAACAAGAATCAAATAAAATTACATTTCAAATGTTTCAACAGAGAATGTGCAAACATTAAACAATAAAACGCCAAATAAAAAATTTCGCTATAATACGCCAAATACAAGTTCTTGTCGTATATTTTCATTTAATTTGATCCTGGTGTCATTAAAGAGATCTGATTGTAAAACCATTGGTTGTATAATGAGGTAAAAAGACTCTTATTTTTTTGAATTTATATAAGTTTTTTAGAATTAAAATTCAATTCCTGTTGAGGATAACAGGAAGTTTTATTAAAAATTTTAGACCTCAAAAATTTACACCCTAGTTTAATAAATCTATGCTTCTTTATAAATAATATTTCTAACACAGATCTTAACCTATTTTATTTAAATTTCTAAAATTTATGGTTAACCTTTTAGAACTTCTTTTAAATCCCAGTCTTTGAGCTTCTTTTGTATAGTTCCCGCATTGAAAAAATATGAATGCCATTAAACTCTCTCATAGAAAGTTTTTGAACCCAAGTAAGTCTGGGCTCGCGTCTTCATAAAAAAATTCAAAAAACTTCAATATTTAAGAGAAGCACGGTAAAATTAGATTTCTGCACCCAAATCAATCAGTAAGACGCCTGTATTTTTATCATGATTGATGAATTTTCAAAGCTGATTCTTTTATTTAATCATGCCATATTCCTATAGTCAGTTTTACACCTCGATCGAGATTTCACATAAGATACGTCTTCTAGAATTTTAATATTTACTAGTTGAAGACGTATATGTATTTATGCAGGGAAACAATGATAGGTGTATAGAAACTAAAGATCTTACCCTGAAAATATGAGTCAACGGGAAGAGTGGCCAGGTTTTAATAACATCAAACCAGAATTTCTATAAAAATATAAGGTTAGTGCGCAGATTTTAAACAACGAGTTCTCGATAATCGATCTTAAGAAATATCAAAAAACAGAGTTGCGAAAAAGGTTTACATTTACAAACCCGAAGATAAACGACTTTTGAATTGCCAGAACTACGAATAGATGGATGATGTACACCAAGATCTTGATAACCTGGATTATACGAAGCGAAAAGAAGGCTTCTTGGTCGATAAGGGTAAACATGAGTAGTAAACAAGAATAGGGTTTTTAATGACTCGTAATGCTACTTGCTAACCAGGTAAATATAATTTCAAAAAAGCAAGCTAAAAATTTTTCAAGTAGATGTTTTTAAATTCAACTTTTTAGAGGATTTTATTGCCATGAGAATATAAAGCTTTAAAAATAATTTAGTTACTATTTTATTTTTTTATCCTCGGCGCCACAGCTATGCATGAGCCTTGTATTCTCTCAGCAATGTCGACCACTAGTCTCTTTCAGCGCCACATTCCATCAGTCTTTCACTCCCGAAATCCGGGTAGTCTTTTCGATTTGATCAATCCAGCGAGTCTTAGGTCTCTCACCTTTCTTTTCCCGACAGTTATATGGTTCAAAACTTTGGAAGTTATGCGATGTTGCCCATTCTTAGCAGGTTTCCTACCCAGCGGAGTCTGTTAGGGCAGACCAAGTCTACTACTGGCATATTTTTTTATTCGGAGTAATGTTACATGTTGTGTCGTTTCTTCCACTTGCCATTTTCTTCTTTAGGTCCATAAATACGCCTCAGTAGTTTCCTTTCGAACAGCGCTAGTCTTTGCTCATCAGTCTTCTCCATAACCCAAGATTCTGATCCATGCATAAGAACAGGTCTCGGCAGCTTTTTGTAGAGCCTGACTTTTGTATTCCTAGTAATGATTTTGTACTTAATGTGCTCGAAGAGACTAAGTAGCACAGTTCGCTGCCCGACCTCTTCTTTAAATTTCTTTAGAGCTACTGTTGTTCTCACTTTTTGGATCTTAAATAAACAAAATATTCTACTGTTTCAACGATATAGTTCCCGACTTGTATTGTAGGAGTATTCGGTCCTTATAAATGTCATATATTTGATCTTGCAGATGTTAATAATCAGGTCCATTTTCTTGGCTGCAGATTCCAAGACTATGGACGTACTTTTCTGAGTAGCTTCTGACATTGCAATAAGGTCAATATCATCAGCTTATGCTAGGCTTTGATTTCACTTGTTAAATATGTGACCTCCAACCAGTAGGCCTGAATCAAGAACCATTTTCCCCAGAGCCAAATTAAATAGTAGACACGCCGGTGCGTAAACCTTCTTTGGACGCTTAAATGTTCTAACCAGTTCTGATGGAATCTAATGTACTCTGATTCTGCAATTTGATCCAGATATTGTCATTTAAGTCAATCTAATCAATGTAGGTGGAATACTAAATTCTTTCATAACTTTTAAAGCATTTTTCTTTTGAATTTGTAATAGGCTTACTGAAATATATAAGAAGGTTTTAAGTACTTACTTTATATTCCAATGTTTTTTCTAGAATTTGTTTTAGGGTATAGGTCTGGTCAGATGTCGGTCTATCTTTCTGGAAGCACAATGGTATTTTTCGATGATGCTCTCGCAATAAAGTAGCAGTCGTGTGAAAATAATGCTAGACAGAACTTTGTAAGTTGTGGTCAGAAGATATATTCCTCTGTAATTCTCGCAATCAGTATGTCCCCATTTTTGTGTATTAAGAAGCCCGACTTGTATCCTATTGTTTAGACATTTTCTCTTCTTCTTATATCTCAAGAGTAAATGCGTGCGCCCTTAATGTAATTTTGATTAGCGTTTTTAATCTGTTCACTAGGAATTTCGTTCGTACCAGGCTTTATCATTTTTCATTTTTTTCCATTGCTTTATATACTTCTTCATAGGAAAGCACAATATCTTTATAGCTACCTGTATTCCCTGGTTTGTCAAACACTTTGTCTATGTCTGCTTGATCTTTGCATTCACCCAGTAGTTCTCTAATATGTTCTGACTTTCTATTTTTTACCCCTTGAGTGTCACTTATTATTTCACCTGTTTCACTTCTACAGCTGTTTTCTCGCGGAATGAAAGCTCGTCTAGTATCATTCACCTTTTTAAACATTTTCTGCTCACGTGTCTAGTATTATATTTCCGAATCCGCTTTATTTGCGTCATCATGGACTGTCTCTTCTTAACTCGGTAAAAACTCTTTTCATTACTTCTCGCGGCTCAAAATCTTCCAGTATCTAGTCTAGACCGCTTTTTTGTATCATCAGGTTGTAGGCCTAATTCTTAGATATTGCTATGCTTGCACATTCTTCATTAAACCATCCATTTCTTTTGTCACTTAGCTTTAATCCGATGGATACCCGGGCTGCTGCTACTAGATTTTGTTAAAACCTATTCTATTTATCATCTATATCTTCTTTATACCGTTATCTAACTATTTCGTTAGATTATGACTCAAATATTTTTTTCCTTTCATTTTCTTTTAACATACAGGTGCTTTTTCTGATAGACTTGGTTCTTTTTTGATTTCTGGTGTGTGATATTCCTGCTCTTAGTCGTGCAACGAACAGGGAACGACTAGTATCAGCGTTGGCACTGTTATGTACTCTAAAATCGAGTAGGCCAGAGCTTTGGCGCTTGTCAATGAGGATCTGATCTATTTGGTTGACTTTCCCACCATATGGCGCCGTCCAGGTACCCTTGTGTGTGTTTCTGTGATCAAAAACTGTTCCTCCAATAATTAAATTTCAGTCTATTGCAAAATTAATCAGTCAGAATACATTTTCAGAATGCTCCTTATGTAGACTATAATTTCCAATACTACCACAGGTAACTTCTTTACCTATTTTTGCGTTCATGTCTTTTAACAAAAATTAAATGTCATTTCTAGGACAATTGTCGAATAATTTCACCAAAGGTCATAAAAAGCTCTTTTTTCTCTTCATTGTATCTTCTATGTGAGCATGGGCATCGATGATACTATGGTTGAAAATTTTTGATCTTATTCTGATTCTACATAGCCTGGGTGCGTAAGCTTGATATTCGAGTAAAAGCAATTTATCTTGTTTTCAACTATGAATCCTGTCTCCGGTAGATGATCCTTTTTGTGGCAACTATATTAGAGTGAATAGTCCTCCCAATCTATAATTCTTTTTCCAGTCCATCTCATTTCTCGTGGGGCACAATGTCGATTTTACGTTCAGAGATCACATCAGAGAGACACTTATAGGCACTGAGTCTATATAGAGAACAAACGTTCTATGTTGCAAGTAGAATATCGTTTTTCGTTTAACCACACTAGATGTTTTTTGATTTTCCGTCTAGGTTTAATTACGTTTTTGGGTTTTCCAACATTTTGGTTTTAAAGGGGGATCATTAGTCCTATGACTAACCCTCGGCCAGGAGAATCATTCCTTTTAGTCGTCTTATACGACAAGCAGAGAATATTAAAAGCCAATTATGCTCCCGAAATGGAAAGGGATGATGTTATTATTTTAAATTTGTGAATTCTTAATATTTAGGAAAGGTTCGATTCTTTTTTGTTTTTACTTGTTATTTTAATCGTTAATGATAACAATATTGCCCGTTCTAATATGTATAAACATAAAATTTAACCAAGCTTATTTTCAAACGCCTTATTTTGATGGTAACTTGTATTTTTAGAAAACCGAGCCTGCTGCTAGCCTAAAATACGATTATTTATGTATATTTTGAAAAATATTTTTTTGCAAAAAAATCCTATTTAAATCGAATAAATATTTAGTTATAAGTGCATTTTTGTATTTTAAAGCCAGTTTTGATTTAATGATTACTTCTGTGAAAATAAAAACATCTATAGGCGGCATAAGGAGTTGCACCCTCTGCCTCAGACAGTTATTTATATTCAGATTACATATTTTCATTCCTTTTCTATTTTAATGATATACAAAAACTTATTTTTCACTTATGTTTCTATAATTTACATTTGATCTATGTTATTATTGTCTACAAAGTACTTATATAAGTTTGTAAAAATAAAATAAAGAACGAAAATATAGTTTGGCCTTTGAATAAATTAAACACATTTTTAGTGTTAGAATCTGGTTACAGGTGGTTTACAGCATCTTTTTGTTATGAAATTTTCTAAAAACAAATTACCAGACAACGAGCATTTAAAATTAGGATTAAAAAAATAATTTAAATAGATTTTTACATTAAATTGTTCGTTTTCTAAGTTTTCTTTACAAAGAAAATATTTTCATAAAATGAAAAAGAACTGAAAATTAATAATCTACAAAGTCTTTGTAATAACGTTGGATATATATGAATATGTTCAGAAGATTCAAATTTGCTGTAATTAATTCAGAGACTATTCCCTCTAAAAAGCATGGTAAATTATTGACTGTTAGTAGAATCACTATTTATTATTTCACTGGTTTATTTTTTTATGGTAGGTTTCGAATTTTCAAAAAAATCGAAAAGAAATCCCATTTTTTGTTTTTAATATATAGTAATTAAATTTAAAGAAGAATATTCATAAATTAATTAATTTACACCCCTATGATTGGAACTTCTATAAAAGAATTTTTAGACAATTTAATTTGCTATCAAAGAGGAATTAGCTTTCTAATTTTGGTTTCTTTTGGTGTAGATCTAAAAGCAAAAGATAATCTAGTTATTCATTTTTATAATGAATTATTCTATAAAAGTCCTGAAACATATTTAATTGATAAGAAAGTAGTTTTTTCTAAGTTTGTCAAGAAAAAATTCAAATGCTATGCTCATATTCATTGTTTAGATTGCAAAAAATTTACAATCAAAAATCGAACAGATTGTCCATTTAATTTTAAGTACGAAGATTTAGCCGAGCCAAATACTATCATATTTGTAAATTCAAATATATTGACTTATGAAGATTTTATTCATTGTTATAGTATTCTTAAGAATACATCTGGATTAAAAAATGATTTAAATGTGAATGATTTTCTGTTAGTTATACGTATACTTGATATTTTTAAATTTAAAAAAGACAAATGTTTTAAACAGATCATTCGGGTGCTTTTAATGTCTTTGTTTTTTAAAAATGAAGGCATACATAAGAAATACAACATAAATATGAAAACAGTTTTATCTCCGTCTCTATTTAAGCATATATTTTATGAATTCGGAAGAATATATTTTTTTAGAAAAGATTTCTTTAAATATAGCCTTCTTTATGGATGCCAATCTGATGCTAAAATCATGAAAGAATTATACCAAAATTTTGATACAAATTATATTGGTATTCAAAAATTTATTTCTGTTAATTCGAGCTTTATTGCGAAAATAAATAATTTGATGAAATTTGATACGGCGCTGGAAAAAAAATTTGAGATTGTTTTTGGACAATTTAAAATCCAAGCGATGCATATATATTTTGATAGGGTTCTAAATAATCTTTCCACACATTTACAATACTTGTTTTTTTCACATATCGAAGAACTTTGTATTTCTGATTGGCACAATACATTGGATTTCTTTGAACAAATAGATACAAATTATGTTTTTCAATATGTTAAATGCCTAATTTTCATTAGATGTGAGTTTTCTTCGTTTCCTAGAAATATATTCAAAAATATGATATCTTTAAAACACATATATTTTATTCTCTCCAGGATATTATCGATAGATTACTTTAACGAAAAATATAAACGTATGCAAATATTCCACTCTTTTATATATGATGAGCTTATAAGTAAAGAAAACATAAACAATTTTAGAGAAATTACCAATAATCAGCCGATAAGAATTAAAAATATTAGCAAAAAAGATTTGAATAGTTCAAATAAAGATATGATTACAGTCTTTGCATTTAAAGATGAAAAATATCGAGTGTATACTTTAAATAAGCTGGGATTTGAATTTGAAAATTTTATGTTTGATGTTTTCATTTCAAATATACAAACAATCAAAAAAATAAATCTCACCATTAGAGAAATCTGTATGAAAGGATTAATTTTTAAAAATTCATTTATAAACCAAAACATTAATTCAATAAAAATCTTTAGTTCGAGGCTAGAAGATGATATTCTACATAATATTTTAACAATTCCGAGTTTGAAAAAACTAGAAATTTTATATTGTACAATTGTATTTAACAAAGAAATTAAGTTTAAAAAAAATATGTTGTTAAAATATCTATTTTTAGAATATTGTAATTTTGAAAATCCTAACAGATTTGTTAATTTAATAAATAGTATGCCGAAATTACAACAAATGAATTTACGTTATAATACAAATCTCAATGTATTTGAACAAAATTACAAGGATAAAATAAGTGAGTTCGAATTTTTAACGAAATTGGTATTTTGTAAAATCAATGATTTTGAAGGAGAAATCCCAAAATTTCCAGATTTTAAATTTATTTCGAATCTTGACATAGGTTTTAGATATAAAGAAGGCTCTATTTTCAAACTTTTCTTTAATAAAAGCTTAAACACCATTCAATATTTATCAATCCATAGTTTTAAAATTGGTAAAAAAGATGAGCATGCGATTTCAAAATCTAAAAACATGAAACATCTGTATTTTTATGATTGTGAATTTATAAATATCACATTTTCCGATCTTTTTGATACCACTGAAACATATATGATTGAAAGATTGATTCTTGAAAAAATATCTCTTTGCAAACCTGATGTATTATTTTTAAACAGTCTCATTCATTTAAAAATCCTTCAACTTGAAATCGAAAAATTTATTATCGATCCGTCACAGTTGCTTTACTTCTATGATCCGGGAAAATCTGAAATAATGTTAACATTATGCGCGAAAAAAGAGCATTGGTGCGAAATGTGTATGTTTGTAGAAATATATGGCAGTAATAACCTGATTTATTGTATATAGGAGATTAAAATGGCTTGATATCTTATTAAATGGATTTTTTAGATTTGGGTTATTTCATTCTGATATTAAATATATTCATTGGGAAGAAATAGAGGTGAAAGGTGGATAACTACCCTAAATAATATCTGTTTAGCAGAGATAAGTTTATTTTGTCTAGAAAATGTTTGCATTTTTAGTTAGTGATAATTAAATTGGTTTTTCGGTTCTTCTATGGAAATTGTAAAGGAAAGAAGATCTTTAAAATTCTAACAATTTTTTTACAAACTTAGTTTAGTATTTTTTTTAATGTAACTAGATCAAATCTACGCCTAAACTTTTAGGTAATCACACTGAAGAACTAGCCGCGCCTACTTTGTTTATAAGACTTAGCGTCTGAGAGATATAAAAAAAGGGCGCTCTGTGATATTATTTATACCACAAAAATATAATATTTTTATTTTATATTCTAAAATAAAAAAGAAGTGTCTGCCACGATGAAAAAAACCAACGAAGACGATTATTTTACTTATAAAAACAATTCTTTACACAATAACAAAAGAACCGTGAGCAGGAAGACGATCTCCTTGTTAGAGACGTACTTCAAACCTAGCTGCCTTCCCGAAAATCACGGCAGACCCTTTAAAAAACCAGGTATGTATAATAGCAGATTATGCATGTTGGTATGATCTTGCAACGTCTAGTAAGGCTCTATGTAACTTGCTGGGGTATGTCTTGCTTGAAAGCAGATTTTAATTGAAAATCGTAGAGTAAGTGGAATTTTCGCTAGTCTTAAAGCTGCAAGTCTTGGCTTAGACTCAAGATCTGCCCGGGTATCGGCATTAACGAACACTATGTAACACTATCATCTATTATAGGAATTATACGGAGTTTTGGATTAAAAAGCTATATGCCGTAGTAAGCAGTGAATACCGATAGATTGGTTGTTGTTTATCTTAGTTGGACCCGAACTGTGTTACTTTCGCAAAAAACATCTAAAATATGTCTTTTTTAAAAAAATATATCGTATAAACAATAAATATAATCAGAAAAAATATAGTCTCATAAATATAAGAGGCTCTGAAAATTACATTAAAATTTCTCTAAAAATTATTTATATTTGAATATTCCGAGATTATAATATCACAAAAAACAATGTATTAAATGAGGAAAGCATCCATTTTTAATTAAGATATTTTAGAATCGTTAAATCAGAAATAGTAATTATTGTGTCATTAAATGCTTTGAATATTAAATAGTTAAGTGTATAAATGTTTAATCTTTGGTTCCCGATGATTTAAATCCTATATACATGGTAAATAGTTTTATCTATATTCATTCATTCATCCTTGGTCCTACAGCTCTGTGCGAGCCTTGGTCTCCCTTAGTAATACTGCCCACCGGGCTTTTTCCAGTGGATTTGTTTACTTATCAGGTTTTGTACAAGGTAGTTTTAAAGGGTGGGTTGTTAGCCCTACGCCCAACATGGAGGATCAGCCTATTTTAGTCACCTCTTACGACAAGCAGAGAATACTCCAAGCCAATTCTGCTCCCGGCATGGTGAGGAGAGTTTTATCTATATATTTGTATTAATTGACTTCGGTTTTATAGAGTTACATGTATCTTTAAAACATAACTTTACTTAATTTTACAATTTAAAAAACATGAAAAATATTTAGAAAAAACTTCGTAGATCTTTTTACAATTATTGATCAGTTGGTATGTAAAAACTTGACTAAGTCAATTAAAAAAAATATTTTTAAAACGTGTTTTTAAATTAAACCAAGAAATTTCCTTTCAAGCTTAGAAAACACTCAGATTTTATGGAGCTTAAGTTAGGAATTTCAAAAATATCAAAGTGGCTATTGTATTGATTGCTTTAAAATAAATATTTAATTTTGTAATATACTTGGTATTCATATACATCAGTCTATTGAATTGATCTTGTTAACCCGGAGCACACCAGAAGATGTTACTTTAAAAGTTATTATATAATTGCAGCACTAGATTGGTTACAAATGTATTTATAAAAAAAATGAAAATTTGATAAGATACATACAAGCATACCTTTAATAACTATCAATTTATTTATCCTTCTCTGCATTTGTACCGTTTTTATTTTCAATATAGTAATCAATTACTTGAATATTTCGTTTTTGCACAATAATTAGCTCGCCATCATACCAAACCGAATTATTTTTAATATTGTTAAAATTTTTTTTAGGATTCCTTCATGCAAAACAAAATCAAGTTTGGCTTCTAGGTCTCCTATTCACAATTTTCCTTAATTTATCCCCTTCCATCTTACCGATGCAAGTGCTTAAAACATTAGGAATTGAATAATTTTAGTTTCAATATGTTTGTATTGTATCTTTTGTTATACAAACATAAACACATTAATATAAATTGCAATATCAGTACGCCGAGGTGAAACATCACTCTTGTCGCCGTAGAGGAGACAATAAATCATAAGTCATGTTTTTAATCTCGCAATATTTGCCGCAACTGAGTGCAAAAAATTAATATGTAAAGATTTTTAGATCATTTCTTGGGAACATCATCAACTTACTGTTTTATAAAGGAATAATGGATATTTTCGATTTACTTCTAACGACTAAGATTCAATACTTAAACAGAATTCGCAAGCGTTCAAAGCATATAAGAACTGATTATACTATTCATTACCAGGAAAATTCAAGAATTATTTTTTGTCTTCTTCTAATTCTATTTCTGTCTAGTGATATGCTTCCTTATGGTTGACACAATTTTTTTTATCATTGTTTAAGCATTGCACACTTGTCGTTTTATCCAACCCAAGGTTCATAAATTCTAGGATTTTGCTCGAAACATTTTCTTATTGGTGTATATGTAAAATTTTCGTTCGATATATCCTCAATTTAAATCTATAAATCGATGGTTTTCCTAGCTCAAATCTATATTTAATCAGTTATATATAATTCTCAGATAAACAAAAATTGCTATTGTCTTAGGTACTATAGAGTAAATTTAAGCATTCGGTAATGGTATTGAAGCTATTTATGCCAAATTTATGATATTTAGTTAAATAATACATATTTCAGATACATTATGATATATTTTAGGCTGCACTTATATAAAAGAACATATTCATATATCATGGTCATTATAATTTATCATTTTTGGTTCTAGGTGGAGAGAAAATAACAACATTAAAAACTATCTGGTTGGAATGAGTACCTAGAATTGGTGTGGAATTAATTGTACCATTTTTGTGGGATATAAACCACACTGGATCTATAGACCAATCATCTATAATTCCAGGTTATAAAAGATTAAAAGAAACAAATAGGAAAATTCTATTTGGTCATCCTCAACACTGAATGGAAGAAAAGGAATGGAATGAGCAAGTAGTATTTTAGGTTATAAGATTCGAGGCAAACATTTGAATTTATTATAATATCAATATGCTTGCTCTATTTCAATTTCATATATAATAAAAATATATCCAATCTATTATGTTGAAATTGAAATTGGGGTTTATCTTAGTTTATATTCATATTGGTTTGCTTTTTTTAAGAAGAATTTAGTGTTTTGGTTTAATTTACTGTGAAACCTTAAAACTAAATATTGCAAGAAATCAAGTCTTATATTTCCATCATTAAGATGTAAATAATTCTAGAATGTTTGAATATATTCTACACTCTAATTGTAAAATGTTTTACACTAATTGGCGCTACAACTCTTAAAGTAACTCAGGCTTCATTAAAGATTTTTTTAATTTATATTATTTTGTTTCGCTATCGTAATTATATGGTTTTTTGAGATATGTGTGTTAGCCTTATACTCAACCCTCTTCCTTTATTCGAGCTTGGAACCGGCAGAGCAGAACTCATCATATCTCTGGCGATGCTTTGAAAGTAATTTGTCTAATTATAATATTTTTGTATCCTCGTCACATGCTTTCTAGAGAAAGGGATGCATTTCAATCTAAAAATTATATATAGGCTTTTAAAATTTGCCTTATATTCTTTCTAGTCTAGCTAAAAGAGTCTATATTGTTCAAAGTAGTTTATTTATAACAGAATTTAAAATTTCTGGTAATATACCCTTATAACCCTTTTATATTTGCAATTTAATTCTTCGCTAAATTTTTAGTTGAGATCAGATTTGAACCTATAGTTACTTTGTTCTATCTTTTTAGAGTACAAAATTATCGAATTTTACAAAAAAACTCTGCGTTGTAATAATCAGAAAAAGTGTGACCGTTAAAGTTTAAGAAGATGTTGACCATGTCGAAGAATTCCCGATGGCGACAAAATCTCGAATACTTTGTACCAATCACATCAAAAATATCTGAATTTTATATTTTTATATGCAAATAACAGAGAATTCCAATGAGAATACAAAAATACATAAATGTTTAGCCTCAGAACTATGTATTTGCTTAACAAGCAAAAATATTAAATTGAGGGAAGCTTATAAAAATCAAAAAATCGTCTAAACACAATAGATCTACTGAATCCATTCTAATAGCTTCCCGTGAATCCTCATTCTCTATACAATTCGCCGCAAGACCAAAAGAACGGATCAAAAGTATCTTTAGAGTCTGAAATTTAGGATAGAAAAACCGATATTATAAAATTTCTATTGAATACAAAAATAAATCGAGTTGGCTTGGTTTAGTAACATCTAGCAAAAAATAGTACAAGAAACTAAATTCAGATTATGACAAACCAGAAATCGGCAATATAATGCACACATATCCCCAAAATATGCTCTATTTATGTTGGAAAATCTCTCAACAGTCGATCAAAAAACATTCTGTTCTTGAAAGAAACGAAACGGAAGAAGTATTTAAGATTGAAATAAATTTAAAATCTCTAAATTATTTGTCTTAACTTCGTACACATAATAAAGATAGAATGAAAATATTCAAAAAGACCCGTATTGCAACGAATATGTGTAATTCGTGATAAATAATATTCTGTTTTTTGAAGTATATAAACCACATAGTACTTATAGGTCTATTCTCTGTAATTCTGAATCACAAAAGACTGAAAGAAACAAATAAACAACTGTCTCAAAAATCAAAGACTAAGAGTGTAAACCAGACCATGATCTATTACACATAAAAGCAGGAGATTGAAGGGAAAAATGTAATAACATGTTAATATTGAAATAGTTGACTCATTAGAATCAATTTTCCGGCAAAAAGAAATAGACCCGGAAATGCTAGGTAATTGACCAGCACAGAATACATTGGTGTTTCATCTGTTCATCTTCAACGACGAGAAGTACAAAATGATAGGAATATCTAAACAATCAAAAATGAATCCGAAACTCTAAGAAAAATTTTAGAAAAGTATAATAGCGAATAAAAATAAAATTGATACTTTAAAATTTAGTTCAATGTATATAAAGCTTGATAAAAAGAGCCAAAAAGTTGAGATATACCTTAAATATACAAAAAATGAATTATATAAGGGACAATACTGCCCAAAAAAATTGTTAGAGTTATATTTTTTTTATTTAAAAAGATTACTAGGGTAAAATGATATGAATAACGGAATTCGGAAAATTTTCATCGGATTTAATACAATAAGGTAAATAAAGCAAGCAGATAGTAGTTTCGTTAGCCACACACCCCAAGAAAAAAAGAAAATAATACAAACCAAAGATACAAAATATTTAATACTTAAATATGCTGATCCTAATGCTACTGATATATAGTAAAAAATTAAATTTAACCCTAATTGAAATCTAAGTACATTGATAGATAAATGAAGTAAATAAATTATGAAAAAATGAAATATGCCCATAAATCTATCTTCGAGCATCTGTTTAAATAAGAAATATTCATATCCTTAATCAATTATTTCGCAATAAAATAGCTGTGCTTTATAATTAAGTAAAATGTGGCAATATAATTATTTTAGTGTTCTAAAAATTAGAATAAATATACAATAAAATGGTTTAATTCAAATTAAATGCCATTTTTGCTGAAAAAAAACCCAAAAAGATATTTTCCAAGATTTAAATTTTATGAATGATAAACTTTCTTTAAATTATAAAATTATTTCTAAATTATAATTTGAAATACCAGATTTATTAAATAAATTTATTAAAAATTATTTGTTAGAAAAAATAACAAATTTGAGTCCAAAATCTTTAAATATTTAAGGAAAATTTATAATAGAATTAGTATTTCAGAAGTAAATTTCTTAAAAATTATTTTGCTAAAAAAAATCTTTATAAAATGCATCTTTAAACCCTTTAATGCCAATACTTGCAAGACTTACAGATAAACAAAAATTTTCTTTTTATAAAATTTCTAAAAACGGAGAAAAATCATTCATTACAGAATTCAATACTTCAAATTTGGTCGAAGACTACTTCATTAATAATAAAGGACAACTCTTTTATATAATGAACAGATCACTTTATAGTACAGAAGGATTTATAAAGAAAATGGACGAAGATAGATATGAATGGTACAAAGGAAAAGAAAAAAGTTATTTGTTTTATATTAGCAATAAAATTTTATGGAAAATAGAATTGACAATTCAAAGAAATAAAACAGGTTTGGATTCTGTAAATTCACCTATTTTTGTGTGTGAAATTTTCAAAGATGATTTTTACAAAATAATTGTCGTTTCAGAAAATCAAATATTTTTATTTTCAGAAAAAACTTTAATTTCTATTTTTAATTCAAATTTAAAGCAACAAGAATTTCCTTTTAAAATAAATAATGTAAAGCATTGTCTTGATCGTTTATTAATTATTGATGAGAATTTCAGTGTTCATTTTTTTATGATAGCTAATAATAGAATAGAAGGCGGATTTAAAAGTATTTGTAAGGAGGTTTCATTTTTAAAGGTAAGTTTGGATGGGATACTGGTTTTATATGGAAAAGGAGAAATATTTTTTGTAGATGTAAAAAATAAAAGAATTTTACGAAGAGAACAGCATATTGTAGAAGATGTTTTAATTTTGAATTGTAAAACTTTTTATTTTGTAAACGAAGAAGGAATTTTTAGATTTTATATTGAAAATGGAAAAAGTGAGATTTTTATTTCTGGAAAAGGCGAATATAAAATATTTGATTTTGAAAAACCAATCGAAAGTAAAGGTGATGGAGATTCGAGTAGAAATGAAAGTTTTGTTGAAAAAAAAATATTTTTAAACGAGAAAAAATCAGACGAAACTAAGAGTGGAAATGAAGAAAAGAGTTTTTCTGGTGAAAATGAAAGTTTTGTTGAAAAATCAAAATCACCAAGAAAAATGGAAAATCCAACTCTTAAAAACCCAAATATAAGAAATGAAAATCTAAAAAAAGAAAATGAAAATTTTCTTGGAAATTCTAATATTTCTTTTAAACAAGATTCTCTCATTAAAAACGAAGATTTGAGTAAAAATTCATCTGTAAAATTTCAAAGTCATTTCGAAGAAAACTTCAAGAAAAACGATGACTTTTTAGATTCTGAAAAATCAAACTCTAAAAACAAAGAAACTTCTTCTGTAAATAAGAATTCTATCAACTTTAATTCTTACAATAATTCTGAGTTGAGAAGTAATGAAAGTTTTATTGAAAATGCAAATTCAAATGATTTTGATTCGAATAGAAACTCTGAATTCAGAAAGAAAGAAATCGTTTTTGAACATACAAATCCCAATAATTTTAATACAAAAAATAATTTTGATGATAAAAATAAATTTGATGATAAAAATAATTTTAAAGATGAAAGATTTCCATGTGGTAGTTGTAAACGCAGAATTATAGAAATTGAAGAACTCAGAAATTTTATGTTTCAAATGAAAATAGAAATGAGGAGAGAAATTTTTGCACTTCGTAAAGAAATAGAGAAGCTTAAAAAAAATAGAAATTAAAATTTGATGTTTTCGTTTTTGTAGTTCATTCATTAAAAGCAAATATTTTTAGTATAAATTTTTTAACAAATTTGTTTAAATTTATTTTCACGGAATATTTTCAATTTTTTGTAAATTCAAAATAAATTATAGTTTTGAATCGAATTTTATTGAATTCGAAAACGTCAATATTAGAAAAAAAAGTATATAGAAGAATCAAAAGGATGTAACTCACACTGATGTGATAAATAAAAGCGAAATAGTAGTTCAAAATTATGAGTAACCCCCACCCAGAGGTTATTTACTCCCGAATTTCAATACAATGGACACATCTCACACCAAACCAAACACTAAATAGCATACAAAATAATGAGCTGGAAACCTTGCCTTTGTCTTATAAACACCCTCTTATCAGTTAAACTCTCTGCTTGTGATCTATCGCATAAAATAACAAAAAACCGTGTTCGCGCTCTCTTAGAGGAAAATCAATCTATTAGATACAAAAAATAGTCGATTCTGTAACAGCAGACCAGCAACTGTATCTTGAATTACATTTTTCTTAACAAACAAAGTTTGTATGAATGTCCCAAAATATCAGGAAAGACCTCACATATTTAAAAATGTAAAATTCATTGCTTATACCTCTTAATCAGTTACAAAATTAAGTACGAAATGAATTAATGCCAGAATAAGGGAAAATGTGACTATGAAGAGTGATATAGGTCATTCATCTTTCTTTCCAGATCAGTTCTTCTGACCAACATCCTCCCCACACATAATTCCGGAAGATCAGTAAATAAACAAAATGTATAAAGTTCGAAAAAGCAAATTGAAGAAGATGTGGTTTGTATTAGATAGATTCACAGGTAAATTAACGGATAAAAAAGCTCCCAATCTTAATTATAGATTTGTTAATATATTAAAATGCACCTTTCATAAGTCCATGACGGATTCCCGACATATCATACAAGCTGCGCAGGTATGTTATAACGAGACAATAAATACAGAGAAGTTTATATAAGCATAGAAAAATATAGAAAATAAAATATTAGAGAGGCCAGTGTGTACAATGGGCCGTAATGCTATTAACCAAGAATTTTAATCGTTTGTAATAATCGATATTCTTTTTTTATAACGACCTAAAACGGTGAAATTCACTAATAATGAAACGAAGAGCATATAGAAATCTATGCAAGAATTTAATTTGTACTTGAATTGAAAAATTATATTTTTGAGACTGTGATAAACAATAATAGCTTTTTGAATATTTATTTGAAAAAACTACAATGTATAAAAGAAGGAAATCATTTTGAAAATCCATTGTATGTATGTCCTTTTCCGAAATGGATTTTTCAATAAGTAACATGTGATTTTAAATTCGGCTTGTGATTAATCGTTAATAATTATAGGTTTATTTTCAAAATGTAGAACAAGAATACTTAAGCACCTCGCTAAAAAAATATGTTATAGAATCTATTTAAGACGCTTTTTGAGCTCTGTTATCTGTCCACAAGGAGCTTATATATATTATTTTTCGGCACCCTGGCGGAAAAGCCGCCGGATTTGGTATATAGGATTTCTATATTTAGAAACTTATATGTTAACAATATATTTATGATTAGGCAGAAAGCATGGGTTTAGAAGAACCCCTTGGACTAGCTAGTTTTATTATTAGCTGATGTACCTCGTTTTAAAACCATACAGCAAAGTGATTCTGAAGTTTAGATGAACTATTTAGATATTGAACATCTGCAAGCTTACTACAGGTTGTTGCAAAAGTCGTTTGTATTAAATAGAAAGCGGGGTTAGGCATCCATCACCAACTAGATACTATGTAAATCTTGGAGGCAGTAAAAAGCAGGTTCTGCTTAATGTTATACTAATTAAGAATATAAGAAACAATCCAGAGAAGTATAGATCAATTTTGAACCAAAAAATAATAAAACTTGCATACATATTTAATAGAATGAATGGACTATCCGAATTATCGATTCAATTCGAAAATTATTTGATACGAAATATAATAGTAAAATTTCAATAAAAAAGTTGCAGAAGCTACAAGCCGGTGTATTTATGCCTGGGTATTGTTTTTCACCTCTAGTTCTCGTGTTTTTGTTCTTATTTTAAGCTGTAAACTAAGTTAAAAAGCAAAAGAACGATAATACATAGCAACAACGTTTTCTGATCGATAAATTATATGTTTTTTATAGATGCTCTTGGCTTTTCAGAAGTAAATGATACTCGAGCTTTAATGAAATTGAAGTACAATATGTATTCTGAAAAATAAAGTAAAAATTAACAATTAAGAGGAACATAAATCACCCGGGAGAGATAAAAGCTCATACCTTAAGAAGGAGGATATGCTAACAAACATATAAATGATGGAAAATGGCAAAGAAACCCAAAAGTTTCTTATTTATGGAAAAAGAGATGTTGTATTGTAAAAATGGAAAAATCATGTCACATCAAAATAAGTACAAAAAATTTATTTAAAACTACTTATCAACAGGAAATATTGTATCTAATATATCAACTAAATGTGGTTCGACTCCCGTATGCGAATTTGAGGGTTGGGTGAGGCAGTCTTACTGAGGTAGCAACGAGCAAAATACATCAAGCCTTGAATGAAAACGGGCGTGTTTCCTAATAGAACAGAACTTAGAAAAATCCTACTTAGTGATAAGCTGCGAAGAGAAACATTTCTTTGCAACTCTTAGAGACCAAAGAGAAAACCGCGTAAAGAATCTATCACAAGAGCAGCATTCGTAACGATGAAGAATAATAAAAGGTACAAGCTCAGGATACAAATTAAATTGCTTAATAAACAAACGAAAACCACATTCAAAGTTAACAACGCTTTTAAAACAAGTTATTAGGTATTAAATAGCCCACAACATAGTTTAAAGTGGCGATGCAAATACGCGTGTTTTGATTATATTTCTGCTATATGTAGAATAGTAAGGTATTCTCGGACGTAAAATTTATGAGCCATCACCGCAATTTTCCTAAGTCTTCTAGACAATTTAGCGATGGTATGTGGGAAAATACCTTTTTTTACCACAATAATAGACAAAATAATCCTGTAATTTTCTGCAAAGATTTAAGTTTTAACTGAATTAGGAGTCAGTGAGTTTAGAAAACTTTTGATACCGAGTATACAGAGAAAGAAATAAATCCGCGAAATAAAAACATAGCTCCAAATCCGACATATTGACTAAATATATTCGTTTTAGACAAGAGATTCTAGCATAGCTTTTTTAAGTAATTATTACATTCCAAGATTCATTTCAAATAGTTTAAACCAAAAAAACTCTGAAAATTAGCTTATATTTAAAAATATAAGGCTTTAGAAATAGATGTATTCTAGAGTTATTTCCTTATATTCTGACCTCGACGTATGATGGTGAAATATAATATCATGTATCTGCGAACATTGCGAGTACTTCATGGATAAATAGGCGTATATTCAATGAAACCATACATAAATACGTAAAACATTCTCTTTTGTTTACGAATCAAATTAAGTCAAGAACAACGGCTGAATAGAGCCGAGAGAACATAAATGAATATTTACAGGACTGAACACCAAAAAAAGCTTCTATGTTCACCAAATATACATAATAACGAGATAAAAGTGTTAAACAAAGAAACATAAATCAATGAGCCTTAAAGCGTGATATTAAGACGCAAGCAAAGCAGTTAACACAGAATTCAAAAGAAAAAAACATATTGACACATCTAACTATTACAATTAAAGAAGTAGAATATAGACGCAAATTGATTAAATAAATAACTCACTAGATATATACAATCTCTTGTAAATTTAAGAAAAGAAAAGATTTAACCAAATTTTTCTCATCCATGACTGGCATTTACCACCAAAAAAGCGACTCTAATACTTGCATAACAAAGCCTTCTTAATTTTTTTTTCTAATTTTTGCAAACTCGTTTCAAGTTCGTTAAAACATGATTTTGGAGATAAAGGCGAAAACCAAAGCACAACGAATAGTTCGTCTTCATAAGAACTCTTAGAAGGATTTAGTAAACAATCCACTGCTTATGCGAAATAATGTTTAGCATAAGCTCAAACATTTTTTTGATTATTTAGTAAGTCTAAAAATTTTGACAAAGTCAATAATAATTCTCAATGATGCCCTATAATTTAATATTCTTAAAATATTTTTATAATTAAAAATTTATTTGTGAAAACTAAAAGAAAAATAATTCTATAAAAATGTTTAGATAAGATTTAGAAATCATTATCAAAATTGTGAACTTTTTTGTCGAAATCAAATTTAATCTGACCAATAGAACGTCTATATTGTAAAAAATATGATTTGTATCATTATTTGCGAGAAAAATTACTTTTTAAATCTAAATAAATTATTTTATTTGGTTTTAATATTTCTATTTCAAAAAAATACTATTCTTTCCAAAAACACTTTATGCTCTTCAAACATAGCATATAGTCACAGATATATGACTTTTTTGAAAATTGATTTCTATTTGTTTCGTTTTTCAAAGAACTGCAGGATAACAAATTTCTTTAAAACGGTCTTAGTTGTTTAAAATGCCAAAAATTTCGCAATTAATACACCAAACGATTTCTATTCCCTCTTGCTTTATACAGAAAAAATGAACCAAATTTGTTATCGAGTTTAAAAATATTTCGATAAATATAATAAAAAAATGTTCACTTTATGCCGAATAGAATCGCCGTGTTTACAAGCTATTTTTTCAAAATTAAAAATAATAATAAAAAAAGTTTTATTGATGAATACTAGTTTCCATTACTTAGCGTCAGCATATAAGTTGTTGAACAGTAGTATTTTTTGTATCTAATCGTGTACATCTCTTCGAAATTGGGTTTCCAACCCTCTTTTATCATATGTACATGAACAAACAGACATCGGGTTTCTTATACATTAACCAACTACCTAGGCTAAGTCTCCTTACGGAGCTAGAGTCTCTATTTTGTCTTTTAAAAATATGATTGTATGAGATAGGGTCGTGAGTACAAGTGCTCAACCCCCTTCCTTTTCCAGACTTGAGACTAGCTGAGGATGGAATTGCACAAACTCTACAGAAGCACGCTTTTTATATAAAATAGCAATATATTCTTTAACATATGGTGTTTGTATAAATTTTCTATATTTTTGGTGTTTATATAAACGAAAATTTTATTTATATAAGATAATTAGCTTCATTTCAGATTCAAAAAACATTAGAAAGATATAATTTTAACCACTGAATTAATTTTAATATCTAAAGAATATTATCTTGCAATATTAAGATCCGATTTTGTTATTTTTCTCTAACATCAAGATTCACAAGATCTATATAGAAAAAAGTTCTTTGTCTCCGAGACATTTCGTCTATATTTGTGTTCTCTATTTACATCCATGTCACATATAATAAAAGAATTATTCCAAGATCGATATCTATTTAAATAAAAGAATGATTACAAAAAAAATAGTTGAGGTATAAGAAATTTTCTGATAGAATAGCGACTATTAAAAGTTTAAATGAATTTAAAATTTATAAGACATTTATAATTTAATTATCCATATATTTCCAAAAGAACTAACCGAGATTTTATGAATTATTAAATTGTTAAAACATAGGATATTCTATAGATCATTGTTCTTTTTGTTGCGAATTACAAAAGTTGCTGTTACAATTAAAGACAACACCTAGAAGATAAATCTTACTAACTGGTGTTTAGGTTCTAATTTCCGGCTTACAGAATATTTATCAATTTATTTTATTTAAAAATTGTCAATGTGTGGGGATGAAAACATATTAAAAACCATCTGCTGGGCGATGAGTTTGTAAATTCATATGTAAACCCTTACTGCCATTGTGGAGCGATATAAATCACACAGGATTCAATCCCCTATAAACAGATTTACAACAGATTAAAAGAAACAGATCGACAATTTTCCTTTGTGCCTCACTGACACCGAAAGGTAAAAGAGAAGGAATAAAAATGTACGTAAGTAATAATTTTTTATTTGTTGTATTTTTTTCGCACTAAAAAGACAACTTATTTTATTGATGCTTGACTAAATAAAAATTTTCTGGACTAAAAATTTCTTATTAACTGAAATAGGGCATTAATTTTTTCTATACTACAAAACGCATAGTCTATATATAAACCGATGCCTTAAATGAATCATAATAAAGTTATAACACGATGAAAAGATTAAAAGTAAGATATATAATAGGCAATGCAAAGAAATATCTCAAAAAAGCCAATACTAGTAAATCTATCTTATTGCGTTTATACCATGGCATTCAGATGAATATTTAAAACAGTAACTAATTCGCTTAAAATTCTATTAAATCTAGCAGGAAAATATAAATCCAGTCTATATCAAAAAAATTAGATTTTTACTTTTTATGAAGAATTTTTGCAAATTTCTTGCAAAATAAGTTCCTAGGTAAAATAGCCTTTTTGTTTCTTGGAAATCGGAGTTCATTTCTTCTAAAAACGAAAAATTAAAAGACTATTAAAATTACAATAGTCTTAAAAATAGCAATCAAAATTTCAAATTAAGTTTAAACGCTGTGATATGTTTGAATATTTCGCAACATATATATTCTTAAAAAGTAAAATGCCTCGTTTGAAGAAAAAATATAAAAATTGTATTCAATAAATATCACAAATTTTTATAAAAGTGGCCGTATTATATTGTTTTGGAGATTTTATGCATTTACTGGCTTAACATAGATAACAGCTCTTTCAACGCCATATCGGTAGGCTTTATGATATCCCCATCCCGAAGCTTTTATATCAGTAAAAGAGAATAAATTAATTTTGAAAAAACGTTGCTTGGGAATTTCACAGGTAGTAACCGCCCTCGGGCGGCTCATGAACAAAGCATTCCATTTTACCCTACATTTTCTGACCAGAATAGAACTCATGCTCATAAATGTCTTGACGAACTACACAGAGGTCTGTGCCAATATTATAATACCATATCAACAGTCAAAAACCTGCTACTTAGCTTCCTCGCGTCTTAAAAACCAGTGTTTTTGTATTGTCGGGTGTAAGTCTTCCAAGAGTGAGCAAAACCAGGTCTTGGTTTTTACAAGACATGCATCTTAAAATCAAATCATACTTTTCAATTTAATTCCATTGACAAACAAATCCTTTTTTTAGAAAAGTTTTAATATCTTTATCTTTGTAAACCTTTCACGATAAAAAAACCCGAAATATAATGTGATTTAATCCCAATAACCATTTACTCAAGGATTTTCGCACAATTTTTCCAAATAATTGTCGAGCGGATGGTGTTTGATTCGGCTATCCGCTCTTATTTTTTAGAAATAAATAATATTATAATTATATACCACAATATTTGATATATGAATACAGATCCTATTGAAATTTATCAGTGCAAAGCGCTCAGAATTAGAAACATTAGTATTTAATTTTAGTAATCTAAAAAAATGAGATGCTAGAAGATTATTCATGTTATAGACTATAACTCTCAAAATGTATTTTTGACTGTATTTAAAACTTTGAAAAAGCCTATGAGACTATAAACAACACATTTAAATATAATTATCTATACTCCAGTATTAATTGTATTACAATCTAAATAGAATATTCAAATATATATTTCGATCAAAAAATTAGAGAATTTCGAAGGGTATCTAGGAACGAAAACATAAAATGCAACTTATTTGTCTTAAGCAACTTCTTTGACTTAATGCTAAACTTAAATACATATAAACGCATTAGATAAGACTTAATTTTAAAATAAAATATAATACAGATGCTCTAAAACCAAACTTAATATTTAATCGGAAATATTGGGATCCACTTTTAAATAATCGATATATTTAAGCCTTTGCTGTATATTTTTAGGCCAAAAACCGTGGACTGAATGTTTTGATAACTATTAAAATCTAGAAGAAAAATAGATTTTATCTTAAATTTATAATTTATAGAACCAACTGAAATTTATTCAAAATTCAAAGATTTCAAAAATTCTCTATTTTATAATTAAGATATGAAATAATATATTATAGGATACAAATGTTGTTTCGACCTAGAACCATATATGTTCCGCACAATTTCTATGCCAATCCACAGTCCGCAAACTCAAAGAAAATTCCGAAAGCCAAAGTAAATAAGTATATTTAAAGCACATTAGTCTTTGCTTATATTTTTAAATAATATCACTTTGAATTTATTTTTGATCATTTAATCGTGTTATTAATTTACTATACTATTTTTTTTCCAATGAACTTGCCTTATGCTTAGAATATATATCGCTTGCATAATTCGTGCGTACATTATATTGTATTGCAAAAAGAAACAAAATTCTAATTTTTTTGTTGCTGTAAGAAATCACGAATACAGAATTTTGAAAGATATTAGAAAGAAAGTCTTAAACTCATTTTATTTAGAAAGTATTAAAACAAAGAAACATCGCAATTAATGTTTAAACATCCAGTTATACTGAGTCATATTGCCTTACACGTATTAACTGACAGTTTTTTACGTAATTTCTTAATAAAAACCAAAATTGATTTCCGAATTTAACAAAATAAGTTAGATAATAAATCAAAAATAAGTTACAGTTACTGTTACCAAAACATAGCAAAACACAAAATAGTCATCGTATTTTTATTCAATAAGAATTTTACAGTAAACAGATTTAAATAGCTCTCTAGGTCGTATTAAAACGGAAAAATTTTTTATCTTAAATAAATTCAAAATTTTTGCCAGATTCACATTTAAATACAACATGAAATCAAAGCGATAGCCAATATAGAAAATCATTACCATGAACCAAGTACGACAATCTTAAACACGGATCACAAATACCAAACTTAATAAATAACCAGATTATATAAGATTAAAGATATCCGAAGATACGGTTAATGGGACTTTGGTTACAAATATGGCACGTACCATGAAATAATAGACAAATTTAGATTAAGAAAAAAATATATTTTCTAGCTGAAAAAAAAAAAATTAAATTACTGAAATACTAGTAGCAAGATTTTTTTATTGAATAGAGCGTTTTAGATTTCTACAAACTTTATCAAAAAGACATTTTTCACGAAAATAAAATATATCTTTATTTTGAAATTCAGAATGTTTACCAAGAACTCAAAATTGACAAAACTATGATGTAATCTTTCTGTCTTGCATTTAAATATACATATCTTGTTCGAGAAAATCAGCCCGCTTATAAACATATAGATACACATTCGAAAAAGCTTTTCTACTATTAGGTATACAGGTATTGGCTATGTAAAAGATGCTAAATTTTAAATTTAATTAAATTAAAAAGCTTTTACGAGTAAATATAACATTGGTATGATAAACAAATTGCCTTTCCTAATATGTATAAAGAAAAATTTATAGTCAAACTCATAAACACTGATTAGGCTCTTATGAGAATACTGAATTCTCTTCTTTCAAAACTATCAATTTAAATTAAAACTTAAGGATATTTGTATTTCAGAACTTCAAAGAGAATTATATATCTATTTTATAATATTTTTTGGTGATATTCTTATAAAAAAAATAATATTTTAAATCTATGAGTATACAAGTTTAATTACTTACTTACAAATTTCAGTCTTATTTAACCTCTAAACAATAAGAATGAGCAAAGGTAAGTTTCAATTTGTTTCGTTTAATCGTTTTTAACTCGAGATTAAGGGAATTGGCTTATAATTTATGGATGGTTTATATACCATTAAAAATTTAAACCTTTGATATTCACAGCAATTTCACATACTCGTTTATATGCTAAAAGTATTTAATTTATTATTTTCGCTCTGTCATGAGTATTATAATTAAAACCTAAATTTATAGTTAATAAACCTCCAAGAAAGATGTACATACTAGATCAACGAGCATACCAAAGCGCCCTTGTCGATATTACATTTGTTATTGAGTAAAACTTGTAACATTTTTCTTATTTCAATTTCCACACTTTTTGGAAAACAGCAGTATTTTATGGAATCACTTCGGAAAAAACACAGCCACGAATATTATTATTTTTATAGTATTGCTACTGTTCTCGTTCTTCGTAGTTCATAGTGAGAGAATTATCGCGAAAATTTGCTTTGTACAGAACAATCCGATCAGAATTTTTCCTAAACATACATTTTTACGTTGGAACCAAATTCATACCATTTATAATCAATTTCAAAAACAATAATTGCAAAATCAGACAAAAACGAAGTTTTTTAGAAAAAGCTAATTTCAAATAAGAAGAAAATTAATTTGTCTTAGAATGAATAGCTAATATGGTAAATTTTATTTATGAAACAAAACATGCTTAAATTCAATTTTACTTCAATAAGAGCATAGAATAATATATGTTAGATAAAAAATTCCGGTGAAAAGAATGAAAACACCAGAAATCTTTAGCAATATACTTTCTATTAGGTCCGAAACGATATAAAAATATGAAATCTACATATTTTAAATTTTTTTGGTCTATGCAGACAATAAATACGGAGCACGATTTGCTATATATAACAGATTTTTATATTATATAAATAAAAAAAGCGATATTTAATGGGTTTTATTTCATATACACCTACTATATATATAATAAATATCTTTAGAGCAGCAGAAATACCAGAAACCAGATGGAAATTAATATGGTGTTATAACAGAGCTTTAAAACAATATTATTTTTGCTTATATTATGAACAAAATATTTAAGACTAGTATACCGTACAACAAGGCTGATAACGCAATACATCAAATGAAAATTGTCTTTCGAATGCCTATAACTTCTCGAAGCTATGATTTATCGTGGGATTATGTTCCATCCTTAGGGAAAAAGCGAGCTATTAAATAAATATAATGCAGCTCTTTAATCAAGAAAGTAATTAAAACGGAAAAACGGAATGCGGTTTCTTTTAATCAGCAGAGTGGAAGAAATATCAACTGTTAAAGTACTAAAAAAAGTTTCGGCATTTTAATAATGCTATTGAATCAAGTGATAACAATAGAAAATACATTTAAATATAAAAGCAATCTTTTTAACATAAAGACAAAACCCCATGGTATGTTAAACGCCTTTGCAACTAAATTGGATCCGCGAAACCTATTTTTTTCAGTCGTTTTGTTCTTCGGATATATTACCTTGTATTTAGCTTTTATTTTTTTAAGTTGTATTGTCATTTTGAAACAAACCTGAAATATGATCTTGAGGTGTGAATCAAAGAGATAAAAATTTTAGTTTTATTTAATGAAGTTTCTGAGCTAATTAGATATTATAATATGTTCAATTTGGTTTGTATGAACCAAAGAACATAATAGCTACAAATGCAAAGGTATTATAAGGTAATTACAATCGCAGCAATAATTTTTGTTTTGGCTGTCGAAAGACATAAATGAATATACTTGCAATCGAACCACAATTAAGTTTACTAATAATTAAGTTTACTAATAATTAAGTTTTTTCGAAGGTTTCTAAAAAGTTATGGATGATGTCTTTAAAAACAGTAATAATTTTGTTTTAAATTTAAATTTGATTTAAACCTACAGAAATGTCTTAACTTATAGTTAAAAACCTTTTTGAATATATCAAGAATTTATTTTTCAACCCTATTTCATTTTGCAATTTAGTTATATAATATATAATTTTTGTTGAAAATAAAAAAGAAAGTCTAATTAAAAAAATATTGTTGATCATTAAATAACTATGACCTATTATTCCAAAAATGGTACTAAAAACCTTAGTCGTAAACCATCAATCGTATTGACTGTAATAAGTATATCTTTTCATATACAAAAATTTTAATTTTTTTAAAGTCCTGTAAAAACGATGAATAAGTATATGCGATTTACAATTATGTATGTCTCTAGAAAAATGGAATTAGTCATTCTTGTATTTTATGATCGAATCTAAAAAATTAAACGTAGTTAGACATTGTATAAAACATCAATATATTTTTATGCCATAATATATTAAAGACATCAAATAGTTTTATCTGGCTCTAAATTAGTTATTTGAAGTCTCTGCAAGTGCTGTGAGAATTTTATGTAAAATTATCTATATTTCTAAAAATTTAGTTAAGATTAAAAAAGATGTTTCTTATGAGCATGAATTACTATCATTTATGATTGATGAATTTGATGAAAAAATTACCTGAATATACATATTTAATATTTTATTTAAGAAATAAAAATTCTTCTGATATAAATTTATGTTTTGCATCTGTCATTCTAAAAAAACATGAAACTCATCAGATTATCTTTTCAGTATTCTATATTATCAATCTGGTTTGTAACACCAATCTATACCTTTTCTCATCATTTAATATCAGGCGTAAATAGATGCAAATTTAATTAAGTTTTTTCAAAAATAATGGTTTATAATTTTTTGAGCAAATTTTTTCTTTCCCAAAATGCTATAGGTCTTTTAATTTTACAGGAATTTATATATAAAACGAAGAATCAGGACTTTATTAGTATACAGCAATGACGGTTTTAAACTACTAAGTGAGCTGCATCCCTTTGAATCTGAAAATTGGTCCCTCACACCCACCCCCAATAAAAAAGTGTTTCAATTTTTTGCAAATTTGTTTTTTTATTTTGCTACAAAAAAAACCATAATCAAAATTTCTGAATGCACTTAAGGTTTTGTCAGTGGTTTCTGTTGCAATCCAAAAAATACCCCGCACCCCCGGTTAAGAAACGCTGGTTTATAGTCTCAATATAAGTTAAAAGTAAGTTTCATTCTGCAGATTTGAAAATATAACTACATTTAGATCCTTTCAAAATCGTACAAAGTCGAAAACAGCATTTTATAACGTGAGTCACATTAATTATGATATAGTTACTTAAATTCCATAACAATCCATTTAAGAAAAATTTACCTATTTTTTAGCAATTCAAATTTCGTAAGGAATAAAATATAGTCCAGAACCAGCTTAAAAATCTTCAAATATTTTGATAGAATTAAAAACTATTTAGATTCGAATATTAGCAGCATCGCAAATTTTAATTTTTTCGAATAAGAAAAAAGAAAAGCCTATTCTATGATATAATACGAAAACAACACTATAAATCACCACAATAAAATTTCTTATTCACCAAAAATGTTTTTAAATTCATTTTAAATAATAGGTGACGAAGTTCTTCCAAATGAAGCTCTTTAATCTATAAAGTATCGAAATAATTTGAACGAAAAGTCAATAAACATATATTTCTGATTTCTCGTTTCTACTCTACTCAATCACTTATAATTTTAAATATTTGTTGCATATAGGTTCTTTTAGGAAGTATATCCTATTTTATATTTTAAATCATGTGGGAAAAGGCTTTTCTTATCCTTAACACAAGAAAAATATTTGAGATCAAGATTTTTTATATCCTTGACATTAATTGTTAATGGCAAGATAAAGATATTCGTAAAAATTTATTATAAAGAGAAACCGCTATCAGAAGGAAATGCAAATGTGTCTTTGCATCGTAAGCTTCTTTTACATATAATTCTAGAACGAATATACTTCATTCATCATAATCTCAATGCATATATAGTTTTAGATTGCATAATAAAAATATATTTAATAATCCTTACAAATGACACCACCCTGACCTTATGCTCAAAAGATCTATAGTATCAAATCAGATTCAATACTACACGAAAGTTTTCGCTATTTTAAATTAAATTAAAGAGTAGAATTTAGACGAGTCGAAAAAAAAATTTCTAGCTCGTTTAAGTTTTTATAATGTTTCAAAAATTTACTATTTTATTAAAAAATTCATCATTCACATTTAATAAATTTCATTATTCAAAAAAATTTTAAATATAACCTAGCAACACAATGTATTCAGAAAATCTTTTAAAGATAGTAAAATCAAATGAAAAGCTTTTTTCTAAATATTTCTTCAAAACTATGACTTACATTGAACCATCATAAAAGATAATATTTATAAAAACAAAAATTTTACAATGTATCAAGATATCATGTATTTTGCAAAAAATATATGCCAACGAATATGAATCGTAGATTTCAAAATTCTGTGAAAATATTGCCCGTTTTTTTAAATCGGCATAGGAAACAATATTTCAATGACAACAACTCAGTTCTAAGTTTAATATACATAATTTCCACGTCAAACTTCATCAGTACCTTTTAGGAACCTACTTCTTAAAACTCTCTATCCTAAAGTGGGTAAAACCCATAAAAATGGCAACGCACACAGTGGATTTGATTAAAAAATAATAAGCATCAATACTACAGCCCCGTACGAGCCTTGGCCGTCCTCAGAAATACCTCCCAGAGGTCTTTTTCAGTGTGTTTGTTCAATTTTTTAAGGTTTCGTAACAAGGTGGTTTTAAAGAACGATTTGTGTGCCCTCGCCTAACCCAGCCTCAGTACAAGTTCCGTTTAGTCGCCTCTTACGACAAGCAGAGAATACTTCAACCCAATTCTGCTTCTTGGCATAGAGGGGAAGGATTCGTTAATATACAAACCATTAAATGCGATTGTGGCATAAATCACGAGCATTCATAAATCCATGGCCTACTTATAAAAAGAACTTGAAGTCAAAATGTACCTTCGTGTTTTACATTGAATTAATCTTAACGTTGCAATGACATACTTGCAAATTAACACGCGACTTAATTCCAGTCTAATTAAAAATCATAGTTTATTTGTGTTTTAAAAGCGCTGATTCTTCTTACGCGAGCGAGAAAAGCGATGTTTCTTTAGTTTAAAATTAAATTTTCTATAATTTAACCAGCGGTTTCCAAAATTGTTACATATAAAACCATCAGCTTCTTTTAGGAAAGAGGTTTACTATTGAGTATATTCTTTTTAACTTTATACAAATCACTAATATTCAATTAAGTAAAGGTGTTCATAAATTTTCTCAAATTCAAAGTATTATTTTCGCAATATTGCATATAGGCACCCTAAGCAGATATAGCTTGATGTACTCTCATTTCCGACTACTTTTTCATAGCATAGAAATTATTTTACTTTAATGCTAAAACAAGTATCAGTTTTTCAAATTTAATGTCGTGAAGACAAAAAATAGTACAAAGAAACAATTCAATATAAGCTAAAAACATTTATTTATCTAGATAGGCATAGAATATGTTATTCTGTGTTTTTTTATATACAAAAAACTACTCTGATATAACTCAATAAAATAATTATGAAACATTGGTTTATATAATGATTTTGTTTTCGAAAACTTTTGCTTACAGAAACGCTCGTTTTCTAAACATCTTAACAGCTAAAGATCATTCACTTTTTTCAAATTTTTGAATTTTATTTTTAAGTTTTACACTGTAATGTTTGACTATCTATTTAAGAATGACTATGCATTGAATATTTTTACCATATCTCGCAAATCTGGCAATAAAAGAGTTGATTATAACTAGAACAGCATAAAAACCATTTATATAGGAAACTTCATATACATACAAAAATCTATTTTCTTGCGTAGTGTAATTCTTGCCATATCCTAAAAAACATAATTTAATTTAAGAATATGACAGGCAAACAAACCATACCCATTAACCGCCTAAACTATTTACAATTAAACTAACAGATTTAATGGCTTTTGTTAAAAAAAAAGAGTTTCGTACACAAA
Source organism: Hamiltosporidium tvaerminnensis (assembly GCA_022605425.2). Lineage (NCBI taxonomy): Eukaryota > Fungi > Microsporidia > Dubosqiidae > Hamiltosporidium > Hamiltosporidium tvaerminnensis. The sequence continues at coordinate 979,857 of CM061249.1, forward strand.
AAATCAAAAATTTTTACAAAATTCATTATATATCATGTAACTATTTAGAATTTTTACAGAGCAAGGTTTCGAAGTTTTTCGAAACGTTTGTTCTACTTAAACATACCAAGAAAATATTCGATAAAAAGGCTTTAAAATTTAATTTCGATATCTATTTAAAATGGAAAAAATTATGATGTGCATAAAGGTAAGAAAAAATGAAAACTTACTAAAATGCTTTCATACTATTTTAAGTTTGACCGAAAGATTTTTGTTTTTGAAAAACCACAACAACAAAATAAGACACAAATAATATTATTTAATTATTTTATACAAAAAAAGTGGCAAAAAAATGTGTATAATCACAAGAAAATTGTTTTATTAAAAGCCACACGATTTAAATCTACTAAAATTTTTCTAGGTCTATATACGTTTTATATTTAGAGTATGGGCACTAAAAATATAATTCATTAGAACAGAGATATCCAAACCACGGCCTACGAAGATATTTCATCCAGTCTCAAGTGCAATTTATTCGGTCCATCACGATTTTTTTTTACATAGAATAGGTTCTTTTTAATAAGAAACTACTATAGACCTATACAAATAAAGATTCAAAAAGAATTACAATGATAGATAATTTATAATTCGAATTTTGAATACAAAGAAAATTTATCTAGTTGCTAACCATTTTTTGATTCACTAGAGATATTTTTTTTATTATTTTATATAAAAAGATTCAAAATGAAATTACCAAAAATTAATGGCATAATTTATTAAAATGATGTTTTTATTTTTTGAGTTAGTTCTTTAATTCGTGATATAAATTTACAGTAGGAATTATAATAACAACTTTATGTGCATATCTATAAATTTGTACCTGTAATTTTGTTTGTATTTCATTTGTGAGAATGTTTTTTTTCCTATAGATAGCGAGTGCCGAAAAGTGAAATAAACACCAAGCAAACCATGAACTTTATTGGATTATTTGACCGGAGGAAACTAAAAAAATAAATGAAATCTCAATCCAATATAGTTCCTTAGAAATATTACCCAAATAAATTTCATTTTTTTAACATCCGATTAAATTTTTAACATTTAAACAAAAGAATATTATGTATGTTCATAAAGAAATATCTTTCAGTATGTTGGAAAAATCTAATAAGTTCTTAACCATTGCCCCTATTGAAGAAGTCAATGGGTCGGCAAGCTAAAAAGTTTAGCAACCCTTGTTTTGGAAATTCAAACAAAATAGCATTTTGAACGAGAAATATGTTGTGGCATGATAAAGTTTAGCACGTAACCCCTGCAAAATGTCAAAGAAACCCAGTTACACCTAAATTAAGAATACAGAAACAAAAGTCTGGTGATTATAAATTTTGAATAAAAAATTACAGTATAAAAATGTTCAATTTCTTAGTCAATTGCAAAGTAATATAGTAAAGTTGATAAATATAAGAAAAAATAAAAGTTTCTCTTTGATTATCATACATAATCAAATCATCGAACTTAAAATATTTAAGTATGTGTTTGATTTATATTATGAATTTATGGCATTCAAAATATATATTTTACTATCCAGAACTATTTGAATTATAAGTTTTGTGTCAATAATTATAAAATTATTCGTAAGGAAATGATACTCATTTGCGTTATAAAACTATATCCAAGTTATTACAATTTGCACCAAATCGCGCGAGAACTGTAAATAGTATTTTAGGTAGAAATGAATAAAACTTGCCTGTATAATAAGATGATTTTTTTTATAGTTAGGCTTATATAAGTAAAGTATTTTGAACAATGTGGAATTAAAAAGGAAGATTGGCGATAAAATAATTAGAAAAAGCATTCTTTTTAGTAAGCGTGCATATATATTTCCGCAGTTATTTTCATTATATTTAGATCTTTAGTAGAAACATAAAATATGAAGAAATTTATATCTGTTATGAAAATTCATTTTTTTTATAGGCAATAAGTTAAGAATTATGCCTCAGTATAATAATGTTTATGGAATTCGTTTGTTTCAAATTTTCTTCTGCATTTAGTTTTCTTAATGTTTTTTAAAAAGTCTATTCTTTATCAAAATATATAATTTAGTCATTGACAAAACACCAGTGAATATCACGTATGTTGAAAAATATATAAGTTAACAATAAACAAGAACCAATGATCATAATTTAAAGTCTTTGGCATGTATGCCTTTAGCCAAACATCTAGATCGAAATACGTTTAAATTTATCTTACTACCGATCTAATCCGAAAGCTTCTATCCATGTCAGATATAATAGTAAATGATTTAAATGTAAGCTAAATATACAAATAATGAACTAATTGTTGCAAAATTTGTAATTTTTGAATTTATAATATAATATTCGAAAAATACTTATGCGAAAAATAGTTACAAAATATTTTTTTGCTGTCTCATATTTAATTTTGTATTATAATTTTGTTGTAAAAATATCGCATTTAATTTAGAGATGAATTATTCGTTACCAATTACTTATTTTAATTTTTCGAAATAAGAAACGACTGCAAAATATAAAGTTGAATTTATTGTAAATTGTAAAAGTTTTTATGAAAGAGACATAATAAACAAAATATTTTTTCCGAAAAATATCAAGTTTAGCCACAGCAGTTCCTAGATCGCAATTTTTGAGACAATAATGAGTAGTTTTGGAGTTCAAATGAAAAAATTTGATTAATTTCACAGTTTTATTTTACGTATAAATTCGATGGTATTATTTTGTTTTTCATTAGCAAAACAATAACCTAATCATATTGTTCATGAGTAAAAAAAATTATATTCTAATTGTCATTAAATTCCCAAATTTTCGAAGAAATATGGGAGAAATGAAATGACAAAACTTATTCTTTTACAGGGATTTATCTTTATAAATAATATTATAACTTGTAATATCTTTCGAATATATCAAAAAGATTTACACCGATTCTAAACGAATTTCATGGAACATACATTTGTATTTTTCTATAAAATAAACATATACCCAAGTAATACAAATTTTCAATTTTTAAACGGCTAATATAATTCTAACATATAAAAATTGCTTATTATTTATTCTTTTACTTCGAATGAAAAATGTATTTTTGCGGAATTCTAACAATCATCTACTATACTTTTTTTTTGATTTCTGACGATTTAGTATTTAGAAATCAGAAGTAAATTATGAATAATGGAAATGCTAAAGTTTAAACAGAACTCTTAAAAACGTAATCAATGAAAATCTTGTTGATATTTTTTATTGTAAACAGATAATTCGCTGTAAGGGAACACAAAAGTCTTAAATGACAGAAAAAAATATTTAACTTCCATATATTATCTAAAAGTAAAATCAAAACAATGGTGATGCTTATATGAATACCTCGAAATCATAGAAATATTGAATGCAACTTATATATTTCAAGAAATTAAATAGAACTATATATAATCAAAAAGATTTAGACAACTTTTACCTTGAACAATAGAAAGAAAGATGATGTATTCTAAGATCAATTTGATCAAATTTACAGTTAAAGCGAATGTGTAGGATGTTTGAAAGATTACATCACAAAGTAATAAACCTTATGTATATAATGAGCATGATTGTTTTTGAATTTCATTATTTCACAGTTATATTTAAATAGGTAATACATAGAAAAAGCGTGTTGAAGATTATAATTCAAAATAGACTAGGAATGGGCTATATTGTAAATATATATTTTGGATTTTTGAATACTGAATCATGGGAAAAAGCTTATTAAATGATTTATCAATACGTTTCATAGGTTTGTGTGTTTATTATGATAAAATTGTATATATTTTAATTTTTTTCAATACATGAAAATATATGATGTTTTCGGTAAATTTTTCTTCAGAGTCAGCGATGCTAACAAAATGCAGTTAATCATGTCAAAAAGTTATTGTAAAAGAATCATAGAGGTATGTATCGGTAACAAATTTAACAGATGTTAAAATTCAAAAAAATTGATATATAAAAATAGATAATAATAAAAAGCCATTTCTATTTAAAGCATATTTACAGCGAAGATCACACAAATATATCTGTACAAATATATAATGTTTGACAGATCAGTATAATTTAGGTCATATTTTCTTTGTAGTATTAAGATAAAGGCTTAGGTAATAACTTGACCGTAATCTAACATACAATAAGAATTTAAAAACAAAATGGTTCATCAATGAATAAAATCAAACTCGAAACTATATTTTGTCAAGATGAAGCATTCTTTACATTTAACCAATTCCGTAAGAAACTTTAAAAAGCATATATGAAGTGTTATGAAGATGTCTGAATAATCACATCTACACAACATTTTTACAAATATCAAACACGAGAAAGATAATTTTGACATTATAAAATTAGTTTCATTGTTTTCTATTGAAAAAATAATTTACCGTAGTGACAATTGAAAAACCGAATGATTTCAGGCTTAGCAAATCTGAATAAATTAGCCAAGAAAAACTACAAAGATAGAAATTAATAGCAAAATGCATTTAAATGCTCAAATTTATTGAAAATAAAGTTGATTTAAGAAAACATTTTGTTTTTTTGCCTACGGAATTAAAAAAAATAGAGAAGTTTAATATTGCAAAAAATAATATTATTAAACCTATTAATTATATTTCTTGAAGAACCGCTTCAACGACTAATCCACATCTTTTCTTCTCTATGATGTAAATATTAGTTAATTTCGGTACACTAATTTCCTCAGCTCAGTTTCCGAATTACCTAGCCTTTTTTCTTGATTCACCTCGTCGTTTCTTACATTTATCAATGAGTATAATTAGCTTTTAATGCATTTTACAACACATTTTCTCATTTATGGCCATCAATATCTTATTTAGTCCATTATATGTTCCAAATACGCTTGTCGATAAAGGCTTAAAATTTTGAATTTACATTTTATTTTATATTTGTTACTTCGCTTATGCGTCAAGAATTCTCTTTAATATCACATTTCCCAAATATTTAATGTGGTTTAATTTTTTTTGTCATCGCCAATGTTTTGCAAGCATAAAGTACAGTAGGTCTAATTATGGTGTTAAAAATTCAAATTTTATATTAAATCAACCAATTTTACGCTTTAAACTCTATTGATAAAAATATGTCAGTTGCCTTCATTTATTTTTTAATAAATCAAAGAATATTAAGATTACATGAAACCAGAAAAAACATATGAAATAAATCTCGGATTCTGTCGTATAAAAACAAGGCACAAAAAAATATGTAAACAGTAAAAAGTTTATGAAAAAGTCGAATCATCAGCTATTTTTCACGCTTCATGCTGCTAACTACATGTAATTGATTTTATTGAAGAAAAAATAAACGACCGTATTCAAATTTTCGCATGTCTATAGATAAAGCAATTTGGTTTTGTAAAATTTCTGCACATTCATTAAGAAATTTTTATTTTGATTAAATGTTTAATATACTATTTACAAGATTATAACCTTTAAAGCTCAATATTTCCTTTAGAAATTATCACAGGTTTCATGTTTAAAGTTGATATTATATTATTTTGATATTTAAGAATAATACTACAAATATATTTTTTATTATTCGCGATGTTTGGTTATGAACATTTGGAATGAACAAATAAAGTAGCGCACCTTACATATTTGTATAATTATAATTTCAAATTGGGTTCGAAATGTCTAAATAAAGTTTAACTTTAACATATATGAAATTCCCTGAGTTAATTTAAAAATTGCAAAAATGTTAAATTTGCAAATTTACTAGATAAGATATTTAACAACATTTGTGTATAATAAATCATGTTCAGCAGTATATAATTTATACCTTTAAAATCGCTCTTTTGTCTAACTTCTAAAAGTATTTTTCGTTCAGTAAATTAAGCTGAAGCTAGATCATTTTAATTTTCTGCAATTCCATTTAGCATTAAAACAATTTCTTTGCAATATAAATCGTAAAAAAAATTAATAAGTATATAGATCCAAAGCATTAAGAATAAAGTTCGGTTTAAAATAGATATATCTCACTTTTTTCGAATTTAAAAAACTTTATATTGTATTTTTTTGTTGTTTAAACAGCATTTAAACGTTTAGTTCTATTTAAAAATACCTTTTTTGTAGTATATGTATATTCACGAAACGCAGATATGTTTAAGTTTTTAACTGGATTATATAGCGGTGTAAAAATCCAAAATATTTTTAAAAAATTATTTATCATAAGCTAAAAGGCATTTTGTTGAAAATACAAATGAAGGCTGTGTATATGTTAATTATAGCACAAACGTTGATTTAAATATTGTAGAGGAGATTTCCAGACATATATTAGAAGGTAAGAGGGGGTTTCTTATGCAATTTAGTATAGTGCAAATAGGCTAAGAGTTTTTTGTTTTTTCATCTTTTTTTCTTAAATAAATTCAAAAGAACTAAATATGATATTTATTAATTTTATCTCATCAAATTTAGAAGTTTCATCATTGTAAAACTTGAAATGTATGCTTTTATTAAATTTTGTTATTGTATCGTAAAAATTTATTGTAATTTTTATGCATGCAAACACAAAATTCTAAATACCAAAAGCAAATATCTATTGAGTCTTATATATTAATTCGAATGAAAAGAAAAGGAAAATGAAAGAAATGGATTTAATCAACTGCGTTTTGCGATATAACTTTTAGAAAAAATAAATATACTATCTAGAATTTTCTGCCTAATGCATATATTAGTGATATAGCCTCTTTCCGAACCATAAAAAACTTATGTAATTTATTAGAAAATTATTTATCAGATATAGATGATCCATATATACTGCTATTTCAACGAACAACTATTTTATAAAAAGTTTATTTTTCTGTTCATTTTTTCTAAACAAAGTGTGTTTCTTTGCCGTTTTACTAATTTTGCGCATGACGCATGTTGACAATACTATTGTAACAATAAATAATTCATTAGCAGATATCCCAAAAAAACACGATTTATGCATTTGCATTTTTTCCAAAAAAATATTGCCATGGCAAACGGCGTAAAAAGTATGTGAAAGTTCAAACCTTGACTATAAATGAAGAGTTACTAAAAAATTCAGATTTATGTAATTCATCATAATAATAGAATGCCCAACATATTTTTAGTATTATGTATATAAAAGCACCTTTTTTGCTAGATCCATTTCATTAATCAAAAGTGTAAGTGTGACATAAAAAAAATAAAAATTCACACTATAACTGCTGTTTAAATGATATATTTAAATTTTAGCGAAAATATAAAAAGCTTTTCAGCATCTTTACACTTGAAATCATTCAGGAAAAGTGTATTAAAGAATGGAATAAAGTCTACACATATTCACTGTGAATATGTAAGAAGACATGTAAATAAAGCCTCTGTTTGGTTTTTTTTTCCAAACGATGGTTTATTTTTGTTTCCTTTTGAGTAAACGTTCCATTAGTATAATTTTATTTCCAAATAAAATATAGCTCAATGAATTAAAATGCAAGAATAATATGTAAATTTTCAAGTCTATCCCTTTGAACGTATAAAATCTATATCTATGGTGTGTTATTTGATATAAAGCTAAGCACCCAAGATCCAAAAAATGAAATATATTCCATAAAATTTAGATATGGTATCATTAGTTCTTTTACGAATAATCTTTATGAAAGTATTTTGTAAGTTGAGAGTTAATTTTACAATCTTCTCTATCTAGATTTTATTCATATTTTTTACGAATCGATATAGATAGCCTTTGTTTTATCCGCAGAAAATATTTGATTTTTGACTTAAATATAAATATCGCAAATTTTTTAAGTAGATCCCAATCCTTTGCTCTTGACTAGATTATAATTTCTTTTTCGATATGATGTACCGTGTGTTGTATTTATGCTATTTAAATAAACTCTTAACACAAAAATTCTTTCTACTCTATTTTATCGAACGCTTTTAGTTTTTGAAACCTCTTTTGAGGCCATATTTGCTAAAAAAATCCAACATGTTTTCTAGAAAGACTTGTTACTGGTTTAGCAGAACAGTAATCATTCATTTGTTTTAAGTTGTTATGCATGAAGTGTGTGCAAAAATTCAGAAACTAGGTAATCTTTTAAAAAATGATCTTTGATTTTGCCTAAAAACGAATTTTTTAAAACTTTCACAATTTCTACGATAGATAATTTATGTTTCAATTACCTAATCTTATAGGAAAGGACCATGTTTTTTTTACAAGCTATCTAAAGTGTTAAAAGCAGTAATATCTATTCAGCTCGTTCTTTTTGTTCTTTAAAAGAAATCTATGGTGTATTTTTGTATGAGTCTCATTTTTAATAGAATATCTATACAAAAAAAGCTAATATATGAAATAAACCAGTCATCATTAAAAAAATTAATAAATACATGTTATTTTATAATTTTATGAATAGAACATTTGAGGTTAACATCTGTACAACAAGCAGCTTATCGATTTTTTGAATGATAGATGCGGTTAATTTACTTTCTTTCTATTTGAAACATTAAAAAGTACAAATGTATGCTTTGTCTTAGGTGCTTGCAGAATTCAAGATACATATAATTTTTGTAATGAAAACAATGTTGTAAAATTCTTTCGCGTTTTTAGAAAATCAATATTGTAAATCTTTTAGCAAAGATTTAAGTTCACTTGAGTTTTTTTTCGAAAAATAAACTTTTACTCGAAAAAGCAAAAAATTCCTTAGTTCATACAGAATTTTTTACCTATAAACCATTTTTAACATTAAAACGATTATGATTGTTGTGGAATAAATAAAAAAACACCGCGAAAATCTAGAAAAGTACATCTTTAATGTGTAATTTCCTCTCAAAAAACCGCTTTCTAGAAAAAGCTGAACCTGTTATCGAAATTTGATATTTATATCTGACGAAATGTGAAATTTTACTAGAGAAAAAAACAAAAATAAAATATTTGAAAAGCTAACGCTTTTCATCGTAAGCATTTTCTCAATTCAATTTGCTCAAAAACTATTCATTAAAAAATATTTCGGTAAAACTGCACATACACGCAACAACGAGCTTTTAAAGACGCCTATTGTCACAAAGCTGCTTACATTATCAGTTTACAACCCGCTCTGTGGTAAATTATACCAAAACCGCAAATTTTGCTAGTAGAAGGAATTTGAATAAATTGTATCAAAATACAAAAATATGCAAAGAAACAGAATACTTTTTATAGATCTTCAATTTCCTGTTATTGAGCAAAATTTTTATTCATAGTTCAATTGCAAAAAAACTCACTGGCAGCGCAATTGAAAACCGAAACTTTGTTTTCCTAAAAATTTTTCAATATAGTATAGAAAAAATTCAAAATCCAATTATATTAAGGTACATAGCAACACTTTGCTTTACATATAATGTTTATGTTCTGATGAGCAAGACAAATACAAAATTAAAGAACAAGTATAAAATGCAAAGCTACAATTCTTCACAAACCACAAATGAATCGAAAAATCGCAGACAAGAAGATCTATTTGCGAACGAAAATTGTGTTAAGCATTCATCTGACGTCCGAGAGCAATTACTATAACGCAGCTTTGACATTAAGAATCTTACGAAAAAAATACTATAAATTAAAGAAAAAAATAAAAGAATGTTCTTCAGGATTTTAACGAAAAAATACCTTGGAAAAACAAATTTAAGAATCCTAAGAATGAATTTCATGAAAAACATTACTTTGTATTAAAAAAAACACAATTCGAACCTTTTTGGATTATACTCTGAACAAATTTGAAGCGGTATCAAGAAGGCAGCTAATATGCAAAATTTACATTTAAGATTATATCCAGATTGTTTTGAGGCTAAAAATACAGATTGATATTTATTGAAGAACGAAAAAACACAAAATTGTAGTTTTGAAAATAGAAAATCTATGGAGAATTTTTGCGAAAGCAGAGATAAGCTTTTTAATATAATGAAAGGTGAATCAGAAGAATTTATAAAAATTGCGTTACAAGTATCACAATATTACTTCAACATTTCAATGGCATTTTAATGCCGAATTAAAGGTTAATTTGAAATATAGATCGGTTATATTTCTATAGGTCGTGTTTATACTGGGCATATTATGATTAGTTTGTTTTTATATTTGCATTTCGCACGATAGAAAATTACTGGAAGGAGCCACTATGTAAAAACGGAAATTTCAATCGAAAAGAAATTGCGTGTATATCTGGCTTAAATTGTGCATGTTGATGTTATGTTTCTTTGTTGAGGGTATATATAAATATTTGCAGTTGTTTTATAGATTTCAGTTTTATAAAGAATGTAAATAGTAATTTAAGAAGTGCACATTACAAAAGTTTGAGAAAAACGACAATACATATTCCGATTTCTAAAAACGCAATACAAATAATTTGGTTTTGTTGTATAGCTTCTTTGACTGGCCAAAAATCTCGAAAAATGTCATAATATTTAAAAAAATTCATAGATAATGAAAATTTTTACTTAAATATCCCTTATAGCTTTTTTAATTACGAATAAACAAATAAAAAAAAGAAAAGGATATGTGATTGCGTTTTCTACAAAATTTATATAAAATAGATCGCTAAAAAAAATATTAGCGGCCAAGATGATGGTTTTATCTATATTATCATCCATTGAAGCCAATTATTTCAAGTCTTTCGAATCTTGAAAGTATTATTATAAATGAAAGTTAGACCAGCGTAAGTCTTAAATTATTTATTTGGGACGTATCTCTTTAAATAAACAATACAATTTAACTTACGAGTGTTTTCCACCCTTTACCTGTTTATAAATACCATGACTTATGTCTTAAAAAACAATATAGTATTGATAATTCTAAATTTTTGATTTGTGAGTATATAATCTTAAAATATACGCAGTATTTTTTCTATATATTTTTCTTTATGAAAAATAAATTTAGAACAAAAAACAAATATTTCAAAAATTAAATTTTAATCATTTTTTAGTTGATAAAAGACTTACAAACCAAAACTTTGATGTTTTTTAGAAAAAAATACTAAATTTGTTGAATTTCTACTTTGAATATTCGTTTCATATTATCGAGAAAGATATTTGTAATAATACAAAGCTAGGTGTAAATGTTAACGCTGTTTAGCAAAACAAAACCAACAAACATATATCGCAAAGCTTATGAATCTGTCGAACTTAAGATTTTACAGTCATTTTATAAAATCTTAGAAAATTTCAACAATAAAAGAAATATTTATTTTTTAATAAAATAAATTTTTAACTGCTTAGAATTCTTCTTAATTGTTCAAACCATTTTCTTACTTTACTTTCGAATTAAAGCAGTCAAGGATTTTACTTTTATCAGGTAGCTTGATTCTGTTTAAGATTTTTATTCTTTAAAAACAAAAAAACACTTTATCTCTGAAATAATCATTATAAAATTTTACTTATATAGGTCTTCTTATACCAATTTAAACCCCAACTTTATTTTACCAACTTATGGTGGTAGATCATTTCGTCCTATATTTTATGCCGTGTATGCACATAAATTATTTTCGCAAATTTGGAATAACAACAATATATTATTCAATATTAGTTATAGTCACTTCGGAAGTCTTTTCATTCTATTGTATGTAAAATTAATGCATTATAAAAATCAAATGTAATTTGTCATCTTATAGTAAAACTATACAGAGGTTTTTTGTTCTATTTCTTCTATTTAAGTTGATTTAATCAACAATCTAGAAGCAGATAAGTGATAAGAAAATTGGATTTGAAGTTCTTAAGAATTCATTTACAAAGAGACGAAAACGGATCTTAAAAGGTATTTAAAAAATTAATAAAACACATCTTTTTGTATAGTTGAATTGTGAATCTAAATGAAATGTAACATTTTTTTACAATTTAAGAGTATTTAAAATAAGAAATGTTTTAAGTCGTAACATAAATTATATTTTTGAGTTTTTTATTTCCAAAACGAAATTATAAAGATTTTAACAGACTTTAAGTATGGTCTTACGGGCATGTGGAAAACTTTACTGCTATGAAGCGGTACGATATAGAATCAAAGACCAGAAAAATAAAATTCGAATTTACTTAAAAGTATACATTTAAACAAATCAAAACGTAATAAACTTACAATGGGCAGTTTTGGGTATATTATTATAGCAGGTTTGCCACTCTGAATTTATTTTACCATCATTGAAAATTTAAAAAAAATTGTGTTTGCCCATATACTTAAATTTTAATTGTTTGGGGATATTGTTTTTTTATCAAGAGAAAAATATTTCTTTTATACATTATGGTGCAAAGATCCAGTACAAATCATTTTCTCGTTTTTTCTGCCATTATATGGATATCTTGGATTTTAAAGGATAGAAACCTGAAGATTTAACTTTTTATAATACATGTTAAACGTCATAAAAAGATTTTTCTTGTAAGACTTCAGATATGCTCTTAATAAATGATATATGCTATATTAGACCAAAAATTGATATATCGAAAATGATTTGATATAAAATAATATTCTAGAGAACAACTGTATATAGCTCTGCTTCTTAGAAAAATTACGCGTTTTATAAAAAATCACTTAATTGTTGCTTCTCAACAAGTATATATTTTGAAGACAGTGCAATTTATAGATTACGGCAACAAGTATTTTTTGATAAAATGTATTGTGGATGTGTTTTTAACCCAATAAGAACAGTTGTTATAGGCCTGTATTAAGGTTTATTAATGAGTATAAGATGCACCAAGTTTTTTCTTAAATAAGATATGTGTGAATATAACTTGTTTTGTTTAGTTGATACATGTAAAGGATTTTTTTTTGAATATCATGGTGGTTTTTACTTCTCGAAACTTTAGAGTGTGCACAAAGAGCAATATTTGTAAAACATAGACTGTAAAGCTATTGTAAAACATTTCAGGAAATATTTAAAGTATAAAGTTTGCTTGAATGTCTCTGATTGCAAATATATCGAAAAGTTCAAAATTGGCAAAAATTCTTCAAAAAACGCACTAAAAAAATGAAGAAAAGCCACTCAAACATGACAGAGCTATTTACACTTTGCATTATTGTAGAATATAAAATTAAAAGAGCAGATTTTTACTCCCTAGACACGAAATAAAAAGGATGGGACAATAAAAATTTCTGCTGCAGGTAAAATCGTTTCCACAAACGTTTAATATTTTTCTATGCAATTTTCAATAATAAAAAATACAATCAAAACGGGTATATTTTTGGGCATTAAATGAGTTTTCCTCGTGTGTCTATTTTTTTGCAAACATGAACAAAATAAGAAAATAATTTTCTCTTTTGTAAATAAAAATGTATATGAATGCTTTTGTGAATAATTTTTCAGGCTATGAAAAAAAACGGAATTTTACTGAAAGTTTGAATCCATGGATAATGTTTCATATATGTAAAGTTAACAATTTTTTGCATTAAAAAAATTAGATACGTATGTTTTAACTGTCTAGAACTTAATTTTACAATAACATATTTCACAAATATAAGAAATTATATTTTGTCTAGGAAAATAAACGAGCTTCCGATATAACAAATTGTACTAAAACAAATTATAATTAAGACTTTACCTTTTGCAGCATTTCATTTCACAAATATTTTTATTCTATCTTTAGTTTTCAAATTTGAACAAACCTTAAAGGAAAATAACAATATGCTTAACAAAGAAAAAGTTTTGATTTTTATACAAAAAAGAAATTTCATATAAAAAAAATACATGTAACCAGATCCGGCTTTGTAAAACCACTCATCCATAATATATTTCAATTTTTATATTTTGGAATAGCCTTAATTACCAGATTTCATATGTGCCCAAAAAATATGTCGAAAATTTTAGTTACATGTTGCTGTTTTTAGATCGAAAATTCTTAACCGTGGGTCTCCGCATTCCCGAGGTGAGGGAAGGTATGTTATTGAGTGCGACCAGAGCCCAATCAAAAGCTAAACCTCATACAGAAATCTTGATTTTGTTTTTTGTCAAAATATAACAAACAGATTCTCGAAAAATCAAAAAACCTTTTCATAAGGGAAGAGGCTATGATTAGTTATCAGATTCAAAGAGGAGCGGCTTACTAAAAGGTTAGGAATTACGATTTTATATAGAGCCCAATTTTTTAGGAGAAATTTTGTGTTATGAGTGCGATTAAATACAACTCTCACTGTATTTTGTAATAAGCTAGAAATTTATCTAAAAAAACCCAATTTTTTTGTCATATATTGCTGTGTATTTAAACATTTTTTTATCCGACGATATTATAGAAGATATCATAAGTAGTGAAACACAGAAACACTACGTAAAAGTAAAAATATATCTAAAAGATAATGTACATTTATTTTAAATAGCATTTTTTTCATTCATAAAGCTCAGAATATTTGATAAAATGATGTTTTTTACACTTTGAAATGTATCAATAGCTTCAAGCTCAATCAATTTATATTTATGCTAGTTAGTGAACAGAAAACCAAGGGGAAAAAGCTTGTATCTATCATGTATTTATTATTTACATCCCTGTAATAATCATCAAACAAAAACTAACGATTAGCTTAGCTACAAAGACCGGGTAAAAAACATTTAGTAAGTATGTTGGTATAGGTAAAATCTCTGAAAAATTTCAATTTGACATTAGTCAAGAATTGTAATCACTATGATATATGCGGAAGTCGCAAATATAACAGTTGGATATAGTGGTTGGATATAACTTTGAAATAGCACTTCATCAAAAGAAACAAAACATTTCTTGTAATCTAAAAAACACAACTCGAAAGAAAATGTTTGCGAAACTCGGATCATTTTTTTTCCGACAATAAATTAAAATTTCGTTTTTAAAGATACTTCATATTAGAAGTAAAGACAAAATAAAAATCTTCTAAGCCATAGAAAAAAATATAATTAAAGTTAAATCTTTCTTTTTAATTAAGTGTTGTAAATAGATTCAACTTTCATTAACTGTTTAATGTAAATCAATTCTAAAGAAATTTTTATTTTTATGTGAAAATTTGCATTTTACGAGTTTTAAAATGTAAAAAGCCTAGAAAATTTATTGTTAAATCAAATCACTAAAAATATTTTAAATAAGCCAATTCTTTTCTATGGTTAATAATATTTTGCCATAATTTTGTATTTACCTATAATACATGAATAAATATCTTAAATATAATCATAAATTTATACACCACGCTTTAAAATTACATATAATAATAAAAAGGTAAAGTTTGTTTATAAGAATATGATTTTTCCGCCTATAATATAGAAATTAACAAATTTCAGTGTTTGAATTTTCTAAACAGGCCAATTGTTTTAATTATGTCGGTATCAGAAAATAATATAGAGATAATGGTTTACTTAAATAGCCATTTTCACAATTTTGTTTTTCGTAGAACTTGTTAAACACTAATTTGACTTTTAGATGATCGCGACATCAAAGCAGCACTTTGTTTCTGCAAGTCATGATAAAAGACTTTTTGCGCATTTATGTTAAAGTATTTTTTGAAATAAGTCATTTAAGAAGCTAATTAAAACTATAGGTATGTCATTCCAATTCTTAGGATTCCTTTGTAATTAAATTTAAAATATAAATTAGACTTGTTAAACAGCTAAAAATGTAGAATCTAAGAAGGCCGCTGTCTTTTAGAGAGGTAGAAAGTTTTGGTTTTAGACATACCGCTAAATAAATCCTAAGTTCTACTCCTTTAGACATTAAAATTGATTCGGGCTTTATGTTTAAAGGATATTATAATACAGGTATTTTAGAAAACCCCACTTTGGTTTTAAGAGTCAGTAATTTATTATCGTGCAAACTGATTTATTTCAAAAAAGATAAAAAGGGCTTTTTTTCAAGGACAATATTTATCAAAAATAAATAATAAATACCTATAAACTATGACTTTAAAATTTTAACTCTAATATTTCATAAAATGTAATCTTCATCTGAATGAGTAAGCTATAAAAAAGATATAGAGATCTATTATGCATACTATAATATGAAAAATTATTTTCATTGCTCAAAAAAGGGGAGTAGAAAAACCGAAACTTGAAATTAACGGTTAAAATTTCACTTCCTGTTATTATATTACCATAAATTTTTATATATTAAAAATAAAAAATATATAATATATAAAGCAAAACAGAAAGTATAACGAAACTTAATCTCTGTAAAATTGGATCTATTATATTTATTTAGTAACACAAGATTGCTTATAAATCACATCTAAAGAATAGAATTTTATATAACTTTACGTGTTTAGTAAGACGAGTTTTTTTACTTAGAAAAAATTTAAAGCTATATATTCTAGTAATATTATACTCGCCACAACCATGCTGTAATTATAGTCAAATTATAAATATAATCCAAACTTAACATATTTGAACATTTGACAACGATTATACCTCCTCCAAAAGAATTTATAAATCATGTCTACTTGCAAATTTTGTTATTTGGATCGATTTTCTCAAATCTAAAAGATTTGTGTAATTAAACATAATAATAGATGGTATAGTGAGAAGATGAGCGTGTCACATATTATATAGGATTAATTTGCCATTTTGCACCTATTCCATTGAGGTTATTTTCGATTTTTTTTTCATTAACCTTGAGCGGATATGAATTTTTTTATACTATGTCCATTTTGAATTTAGGTGCAAATCTAAGCTTTTTGCAGTATTTCTTCCTTAAATATATCCTTCAAAATTGTAGAAAGACTTCTGCGTGTTGTAAAAAATACTATATTATAAAAAAATCCGTTGAACACTCAAATTTTAATGGGTTTGGTTTCGTGAGATTCATTTAATCCTAGTTTTTTAAAAGCAAAAATTACGTTCTTTTTTATTACTTTAAGATATAAATCATTATATTTTAAATTTCTATCTTAAAAGTACTTTTGCCAAGTTTTTTAAGTATTGACGCATT
This sequence comes from Hamiltosporidium tvaerminnensis, assembly GCA_022605425.2. Taxonomy (NCBI): domain Eukaryota; kingdom Fungi; phylum Microsporidia; family Dubosqiidae; genus Hamiltosporidium; species Hamiltosporidium tvaerminnensis. The sequence goes on from CM061249.1 coordinate 996,703, forward strand.
TATTCCAATTTTTAACGGATAAACAATTATATATGATAATCTCTTTATTACTAGAGATTCTATGTATTTATTTCTGGCATAAGCGTACTAGCAAACACTTGCTAATCAAATCATGGCTCAATAGTTTGTCTTACTTATCGCATTATTTTGTTAGTTCGGTTGGATTTAGAAATATGTTATAGATTTTCTTAGAAAACCTTTTTTGAAATTATATTTGAATATCATAATACTTTTAACCAAAAACAATATTTGAAATTATTAATTTATACATTTTTTTAATAGCCTGCTTCTTCCCTATGGATAGAACAAAATCAAACCATGAAGCATAGCATCGCTAAGAAATAGGCGTTTCTAAAGACAATTATTTTTTGACTGGTTAGGCTGTCAGCCTCAGGCAAACTTTCTATACGATAGATGATTAGTACAGCTACCGGGGATCGACCCATAACATTCGGAAGTAAGTTTCGATATCTTCACCACAAAAAAACAAGTGACATTTAAATTTCTTAAAATTTTCAACTCTGATGTTAAAATTTCTAAATGTATGACAGCTTTTTAAAAAAGCCGTTTAATTGTAGGAGGAAATATACATCCTTTCATTGGTTTTAATTCATAAAGCAAAATACATTTGATATCTTGTTTTTTTATTATACCTTCGTGTTTTTGTAGATCTTTTGGTATTAATATTTCCGGATAATATATATCTATTTTTATTTAATTTCCTTAGATCGAAAAACATGCTGAAAAACCTATTAATAAAAGCCTTAATACCTTACTGAATGGAATAAACTCATTATCTTTATTTTTATCTAGTAAATTCGAAATTATTTATCATTTTTATATCATTTAAAAAAATTCAATAACATTAACTTTCTTATAAATCATAACCTTATAAAAATACTTTCGGTGTTACTGTAACAAGATATTATTTATCATATTAATTACTCGTAAAATAGACTACCTTTTTGACATCTTGCATAATTTTATTTAGAATGAAATATAACTCCTAAAGCTTTTTTTGGCATTTCCTGATCTAATAAATCCTAACCTATTCTTGAACATATTTTGTTTAGTAAATAAAAGTCGAATTTTAGGTAAACAGATATGGCAAGAGGTTATGTTTCATAATGTTTATAACATGCAGACAGTTCTAAAATATTATTAAATACAAAAGGCTTATTTAAAAATGTCATTATGGCAATTGTCTAATTTGAAACCAGACATTAAATCATATTCACGCCTGAAGTAAAAATTTGACCGATTTTTTTACAAAAAAACAACAGTATATTACGAACAAAAAAAGCTTTTAAAACTATCACCAGTTTCTGACGGTTAAAATAACTTTCAGAAAAATATAAATCAGCTATTTCTATAAGTACTTAAAGGTTGGGCAAACGCAATTTTATGGTATTGTTTTTGGTTTTAAAACAATTTTTTTGCATTAAGACTGTTTCATACAATTTCAAATGTATCGCAATACGCAAAAACTAGTTATTTTAGAAAATATATATTTGTATTATTTTATACATTTTCGTATTAAAATTAATTTTATATTTTGTGATTTTAGTATATTTCTCTTATTATTTTTTTTTGTATAATTGTCGTGTGGCTTTGTTTAATTTCTTCGATATAATCAAGCTGCCACCAAATTTAGCCTTATGATTCTGATTCTACGCATTCGACAGTTGTAACATTTATATTATACCAAAGAACCTAAAAGTTCTTAATTTAGAAGTTTTTTTTACATTTGATTATGTTTACTTTTCATAGACTGTTTCAATTCATAATATTAAAAAAACTTTAAGAAATATTTTTTATATTTGCAGTAACAGTTTGTTTCAAATTCTATAAATAACTAAAGATGTTTTGGTTTTATTTTATAAATAATATACATATAATAAAATATAGGACAAACTATGTATTTTTTCAAATTTTTTAAAATTGAAATTATGCAATAAATTGTACATTTCAGAAAGTTTTAATAAAATCTATGATTAAAAACCAAGTTTGTATTTATCTTTTTCGTGTGCATAAAATTAAGTTAGTAAATCTTAAAATAAAAGGAATAAATCTTGTGGATTTGGCATATTCCTACTCTTTATCTCCAATCTAGTTTTTAATACGGCTATGTTACATGTAGAAATATTTAAGATCTAAATATGAGTTTAATGCTTTTATTAAAACAATTTATGAATTTTTTTTAATTATTTCTACCTCATATTCAAACTTTTTCTATTAGGTCTAAGGATTGTAATCTCATGCTCTAAGGGTGTATAGAGCTCTATGTTTATGGCGAGCTTCAACTATTGCATAGATTCCTTTGTTTTCAACGAGATATACTAAAGATGTATCTTTTGGCTGTGACGAACAAATATAAATAGTGTACCTAAGATCTAAAAATTGTGATTATAATAATAATTTCTAAAAAATCATTCCAATAAAGTGCAAAAATTAAGATTATAATTATGATTTTTATGCATATGATAGAAAAGCTATTAATATTTATATCAAGTTAAATAAATTTTAAATTTGAACTATGTATATCTTCTTAAATATTTTTTTAACCCTAGATTTATCATACACCAAGTTCAGAACCTTAGATTCCATAATCAAATCTATTTTCTTATAGCAAATTTATGAAATCGACAAAATATTTTTGATTTAGCTTTTTCGGCTCTATCTATATCTTATTTCATCACCAAGAAAACGCGTTTGATGATGATTTTTTAACGTTTGCTCGACAATTGAAAGATTCGAAATTTTTATTTCTTTGAAGCATGGTTAATAAGTACAAATAGAATAATATTGCAAATTTTATAGTTCTCTTTGCAAAAACAACATTTTGAGATTTAAATTATATATAATATTTTAGTACTATACTTGAAAGATTTTTTTTATTTTTTTTCGTGTTAAAAATAAAAATTATGCATTAGAAATATTTCCGAATTAGGTTTTTAAAAATATCTGAAAACCCTAAAGTATTTATTACGATCTTGACCAAGGGTAACTTTTATATAAGATAAGCTAACAAAAATTCAAGATATGAAAAGTTTGACACATCATCGATTCGGGCATAGAATCTATAAAAATTCAATTAAAAATGCCCCAATAACACTTAATATGATAGAGAACTATGATATCTATCTAGGGCCCGAAGTTTACTTCTAAATGTGTTTTTATGGTATTAAAGTACTACGAAATACAGTACAGTGTACATAAAAAATATTTTTAGAGTCCTTAGATTAGTTTTTAATTTGAATCCTAATATAAAGACTTATTGTCTGTAAGTTTTATAAACTATTCTTAAATGTAACATATTTTCTATATAAAATTTCTTTTATATAGCAAAAGATATTTCTATGTTCATAAGTTTATATTATACGATTTTTTTATCAAAAAATAACTTAAATCAATAAAAAAACGATAACTTTAAAGCTAAAATAATTTTCATATATAAGATATCCAGTTTCTATATGAACGTCTAAAATGTAATTTATTGATGTTAAATTTATAAATTTATATTAGACAAGGTTTGAGTTTCGAATCCGCGCCTAGCTTGAAAGTAAAAACTCTATTTTATTATTTTGCTTTATGATTTCTTCACCTATAGCATTACATCTAACGAGATAAATATTCAATTCCTTACAATATATTTATTGCATCAACGGAAAACCGGTAGATATACTGTACTATTTATGAAATTCTCTTGAAAAAAGCGAACAATGTAAAAAAGCTTGGTCGCTGAGCAGTGATAAAGGTTAATTTAAAAGAATTTTTTTTGATGCATTGTTTCTACGAGCATTAAAAACGCCTTTATATTCAACCAGAAGGGTATACGAGGACCGGAATGAGTAAGTATGTAAGAAAACCTTAGAAAATCTGAATTTAGCAAACTTTTTGAACTCAAAATAAATATTGTTTGCCCTGTTTAAAAATAATTTGATTATCTAATTGAGTAAGCTAACCTATGAATTGGATGCAATTCACATATAAAATACAGTAATTTTGGCAACAATACTTTTAAATCCCAATTCTTCGGCATTTGATAATATATTATCGAAAATGTATTTTATATACAATTTTTCTATAAGGTTAGCCTAATTTAATTTATGACATTTTATTTCAATATTTAACCTGTCTATTATGCTAAATAGACTCACCTGTTTTATTACTTCTTCATTAATGATTTGAAGACTAGAAGTTTATTTTTTCTCACTTTTCTCAAAAATAAGAATTATTTATAGAAACAAAAAAATATAGATTATTTTGAACGGTGTATTAGCCAGAAATGTGCTCGGTTTAAGCTGAAAAATTTTAATTCTTTGGTAGTTAGTTAACTTATGCTTTTCGTTTTTAGTTTTGAAGGTGTAAAGGTCTATTTTTCTATGGATAAATGTATCGAGATTCTAAGGAACTCAATAATTGTTAAGTACTCTTAATTATAGGTTTGTGCCATAGATAAAAACATATTTTTTTTGTAAATTTAGCCTCATCTTGTGGTTAATTTGATGTATATGATCTATCATTTGAATTCGTGGCTTGCAATATGAGTATTCTATTCAAACCTTAAAATACTAATAAGGCAAAAATACTTAGAGATCATGTGTCTATCTTATGAAAACTTTAAAGCAAACTAAAAAGCTATCTATAAACGTTGATACAATTTTTTCTTATACTTGGACTTTGAATGCAAATATATTTTCTAAATCCATTGAAGCCAAATAGTTGTATGCGGAACCCATATTAAATTATCTGCTCACAATATTTTGGTTTATATTTATAGATAAATTCTATATTTTAGACAAATGATATTCGTTTGGTATTCAAAGTTAGAATATTAATGTCGAGATATACTTTCATATTGGGTTTCGATACCAAAATCAAAAAAAATAATATTAAAGTATAATACTTATCGTACCTTATATTTTGACTATAAACTACATCTATAAAGAGAAATATATAACAATTTTTATATTTTTGTGTTATAGAAATTTCAAATACGAGAGATATTCGCTGTAAATGTATAGATTCTCGAAAAGTTTTGATCCATTTATAATATTATACTGATTATTATAGATTGCAATAAATTATGTGCTAGATTTAAATTAAAATTTTTATCGAAATAATTATAACTCAATGTAATGCTTCGGTTTGGATATTTAAGGTAGTCATGTAATAGTATTAAGGTATCGAAAAATGTTTTAATATGATTGAACCAAATACTAAGTCATATTATTTCTATTAAAAACCCGTTCGTAAAAAAATAGCATATTACAATTAAGAAAAAAATATATAAATTTAAGCTTTTGATTGAATTTCACATATGTTCAACGTATTTTTATGCTGATCTTTTGACCTGGTTGTCAATACGAACAATTTTTACTTCGATTCCCTGCTATAATTACATCTTAGTCAAAGTAAGAAATTTTTTGAAAGGATATATACTAGATAAAAAAATTTGATAATAATCACTATTTATCTATAAATTTCTAAATCTGGTTAAAAACAATGTAGATTCGCGATTCTACGGATTAAACATACTGGTACAATATATTTAGGTCATTTTATAAAAATAAAAAAAAAATACTTATATCTTTGTTCTTAAAAATTATTATCTATTATATATTGAAAGCTATGCTTTGGCGAAGCAATATTTCGAATGATGATAAAATTGTGACACACATACCACTAATCTTGTGTCGTCAATGCATCTCTAGCATGGTTTAAATTTAACCTTTAAAAATTTGTCTTTGTTTGAAGCGAAACACTTTGCTGCCGTTAACAAAAAAAATAATTTAGCCGACAAAAAAAGATATTTTTTACAGATTCAAATTGTATCTCGTATCAGACTAAAGCGTATATTGTACAATAAAGAAATTTGATTATCTATTTTTTGTAAAAAAATGAAAATACGCGATCTCAAAAATTCAATAAGACATCCTATCATATAATATATTTTTTTAACATTTTTAGAAATATTACAAATCAAAAAGAAATACTACAGCGAAATTAAAGATTTATAGTCAAATCATAATAAAAATTTATAATATTACTTATAGCGGTATTAGAATTTGTTGAACATTTTATTTTGATTTTCAAAAAAACATAAACATGAGTTTAATTTATGTCCTTGGCATCATCGAGCCAAATTATCGTCTCTGTGACTTGGATTAAGCTCTAGATGCCAGAATCTTCCAAAATTGTCATTTTGTGTTAATACTTTATAATAGAAAAGAAATTTACTTAATGTTTTTTGCTTATATTGAATGTAGTATAAGTCGATAAATTTCATATGAATAAACCTTTGCGTACGATAAATCTAAAAAACATTTAAACTTGTTTCCAAATTTTTTAAACTACAATTTTTATTTTTGATAGTATTGGATCTTAGTATACTTCGTTTATACTACAAAACTTATCAATATATAAATAAATTAACATTATAATAGAGATAATGCAATTTTGCCATAAAAAAGTTAAGGAATATACTAAGCATTATAATATACCTTTTTATTTCTTTTCTTTGTTTTTTTTTGGAAGGTTAATGTGACAACCAAAATTTTAGAATTGATTTAAAACGAATTAAAGGGTTTTCAAGTCATCATAAAATAGGCTATATTTTCCCATGCATCAAAATTCGGTTTTTAGTATTGCTTTTTCTCCGCAATATTATGATTTGAGAAAGGTATGTGAAGGTTTTTAAAGCATTTTTAAAAGTATTATGTAAAAAATTATATTTTGCGTTAAAAAAACGATAAGTTGTGAGAAGAGCTTGCTTAAATATATTTTTTAAAACTTGCAATTATAATTCTTTTGGTATTGTAAACTAATTCCAAATTTTTATAGTAAAAAAGAGTTCAAATACATATTTATATGCTTACTCAAAAAAATTGAGACATATAGATTATTTACCGGTGTAAGATCAAGTTCTTCATACAAAAACATAATTTTTAAAGTGAATAACACTATATTTGTTGTTTTTATGTTCAAATCTTTTATTTGTTTATAATAACTTTGAGTTTTGGTATATTTTCACAATGTCTGTTACTTTAAAGAGTTGTTTGTGACCCTCTTTCTTCATCTTTATTTCAACAATGATAACAGAATCAGTTTTTTATACAAACAATTTTTAAAGACTTTGTTTTAGAAATTTTCTTTACTCTTTATTGGGATTTTTCGGATTAAATTATAAATTGGAAAATATAAAATGGTTTATAGTGATTTTGGAACCAATGTACTGTGTATGAAAATCAATTTGAAATTACTGGTAACTGAATTTTTTTCCGAGGATTTTGCTTTGATTCATAATTAAAAAGAATAATTGATTCGCTTATCGTAATGGATGTATCGAAATATTGCGCGAGCAAATTCCTAAAATGTTAATATCAAAATCCGAAGCAAATTTTCAAGAATAATATTATCTAGTGCGTATTTTTTTAAACTCTTTTTAAATATATTCAAGCAATCTGATATTAACGGTATGAAAATGGCTTTTTGAAGCGCCTTAGTGGTTTTTGATACAATTTACAAATATCTTAAGAAAACGCTAGAGAACTACTGTTTTGATTATTTATAAAATATTTAAAAAAAAGTTGATATTGACTACATATGTCATAGTGTAGACTAACTTGTTTTTTAAGAATGCTTTGGCAGAGATTAATTTCTTCTTTTCAAGTTACATCTACGGTTTATAATAATATACAAATAGTTAAGAAACGCATAATAGATTCATATTCACTAATTAGTGGATTAAAATTAGATTCGATAACAAATATATTTTTCATTTTGCTATGTAAGCAATACCTTATGTGCCTAAATTACAAACAGAATAGTCTATTCTTAGGAAATAACTTTTAACTAATCTAAACAATTCTATTTAATGAATGCAAATATTAAAACCCAATAAAAAAAAATTAATCTTACTTTTAATTTAATCAGATGCAATAAATCTATGTGAGAATTTTTCTTATAGCAAATTTAATATTTCCAAATATATTTTCTTATGCGTGTCCATCAATTGGATTAAAAATATAATATTATGATCTAACATTTTTAAAATACTCAGAATTTTATTTAAAAATTTTGGTTATTGAAAACGCAAAAAATTTTAATACGCTAGGAAACTCTTTAATATGTTGAATTAATAAAAAACACAATGTTACATAAGCTTTGAAAAAATTGAATACAATATAGTAGTTAATACATTTATAAATTAAATCACATGTCTGAAGAAAACCAAAATCATGAGTTTCTCACCATTAATCTTATATTTCTCCTATTTATTGAGTTTCGAATATTTATTGCGAAGCTTGCTCCTATCTTAACGAGAGTATGGCCTCCTTAATTATATATTCCGATAATTAAATATAAAATAAATATATATTGTAGCAAAAGTTTGGTTTAAAAACCTTATAATTCATTTTTGGCATAAATTATCGATATAATAATAGCGTTGTTGAAAAAATTCAATCTTTTTCGAAAACAAAATACCTTCGCAGGAAAAAATTAACTAAATTTTTAGAATAAATAGTTCAACAGAAATAAATATAGTTCTTTCCATTTTATGATTATTAAGAATTTAAAAACATGTTTCGTATAAACTATAGAAACTTTTCACATTGTTTCGTGTGGTTGTATTCTTGATAGTTACTAGCTTTATCATGCTCATTAGACAAGAAAAAATGTCGGATGAACGTGACCGCATACATTTCAAGAAAATCTACATACAGAAGCCATAACAGACTAGTGGATTACTTCGACTGTGTATACTAAAGTATAGTTAGGTAGGTGTTCGAAATGATAGAAATGGTAAAAAAATTAGTCGCGATAGATATTTACATTAGAAAAGCTAGGAAATTTAAGTAAATTATAAAGTAAATATATTTTTTAATGATTTTACAACTTAAAAAATCTTATCATAGAATTTTTTGAAATCGTTTTTGTGTTCTTATAGATAAGTTTGAATATAATTTTTCGCTTTAAGGGGGTAACCTAGCTTTTATATTTTTAATTCAGATTTAGGGTTACAATCGAATGAGTTCTGAGCGCATTTTAATGATATCCGGTAGCTTGATATTGACAGATATCTAAAATTATATATGACTTGATATAAATTCTTTTCTATTGCTATTCAAAATGTGCAAAAGGTAAAGTCTAAAATAGCAAAAAACGTGTAACATATTGTTGCATTTAAAGTAGACTTGTAGAAGAAAAAAATATTGAATTCGGAATTTATGTATCTTATGAGAGTTTAAATTGCTTATGATGCATTAAAATGTGTTTTCATAATAAGAATGAATATCTATGTTTTTGAATTTTTATTAAGATAAATAATTGTATTAGTCTATATATCTCAAACTTGATATTCTTTGAGCTGTACTGCAATTTTTAGATTGAGTATGTCAGCTTTTAACCCGAAAAACATTTCTGTATTACTTTTTAAAAAGATGTCAGCGAAAAATTAGCGATGTAGAAGGAAATAAAACTTTTCTTTAAAATTGGAACAGTTGCTTGGTCTAAAACATCTTTTCTTCCGACAAATTGATAGATACTATTTATGAAAAGCTAAAATAATTAGTTTAAAATAGAATACGGAATCGGGGAAGGGCAGAACTATAGATTGAAGTTCGAGCCAAAATAAATTTCGACCATCTTATAAAAATAAGAAGAAATACATTCTGAACAGTTCAAGTTTTCTATTAAATTGTAAATATTTTTTGCAAAATAAGTTTGATTTTTGTTTTAAATACATATTAGAAATTTTGAGAAGTTTATATCTGAATTAAGGTTTTTTGAAAATTTTCGCCAAAGATTTCGATTGGTTTGTATCGCATTTTATTAAAATTTGTTTTGACTTATATTTAGAGTAAAGTAGCTTCGTTATAAATACCTAAATAACTTTTTTCTTGCGATATCAAAAGTTTGTTTTTTATGAAAAAAATCTTGACCAATATTTTTGATATATATTTAAACTGTTTAGGTTATTTGTCTTGCAAGCATTATTCCACCTTATCTCTATCATCGCTCTATGTATATGAAAATTCTTTTCATATTATATCATGCAAAGCGTTCACATATTGAATTATTTCTTTTACACGAAATTTCTATCACAGGAAAACTACATTTCTTTATTTCATAGGATTATTTTATTACAAATAAATATTACTAGTGCACTTTGTCAGATTAATTGCGCATTATTCATCGAATATAGCGTAAATTCTTGTTATGTAGCACATATTTGGTTTTAGGTTTTCTGATCAATCGGATATTCTTGTAAAAATCTAAAGATAGACTTATTAAAACATAAAGTGTTCTAATTCAATAACAAATCTCTATTCTATGTTATCACAGTTTCTTTTAAATTATTAATATATCATATCTACTGGCTTTTCTGTTGTTTAGATCTAAATTTTTTAAACCTAAAATATTTTTTGCAAAAATGGATATTTCTTTCGAACCAGATGTATTAGAATAATGACTCGTTTCTGTAATTTATATGCACTTTTGAAAAATAAATAAATGAAATTATGAGAATACCAAGGTTGAAATATATTATTTACGTCTTTTGAAAAGTATCTTTTTTTCTTTTAGAACATATTTTCTATTATTAAATCATGTAGTTCTTCAATTTTTTTGCAGATCAATTTAGATATTAAATTTTATCGAAGAATTTACATTTTTCGATCCTTCTTTTCCACGGATAGGAAAAATTTATGCTTGGATATGCTTTTTAAATTATTATAGGCGTTTTTGAGAAAAAATTTTCGTTCGATAGGTGGTCAATTCAATCACGATTTGACTTACCCTAAAAATAAAGAATTTACTCAACAAAGGTCGAATTCGCTTTTGCGGTAATGAAATTCGATATCCATTTCTATAATATATTATATCGATAGAAGATATGAATAATTTTTTTTCATTCGTATATTTTCAATTTAAAATATTCGAACCCATGGACTCTCCTATATCATATAGTCATTTATTATTTGCTTAATGAGAAGATGATATATATAAGATAAATGATTAAATTTTGTAAGTATATGTTCTGCAGAAGGTTTTTTTTAGACATTACATTATACAATTTTTTGTTTAAAGTAAGTAAGTTTTTTTATTTACACACTTTAAATATCTAAAGATTGATATATTATTCATAGCCGTATGCTAAACCTATTTAATTAACTTCTATATTTCTATATTTGTATTTACAGTTGCAAGTGCGCATGTGATGTTCATAAAAAAATTGCGTAAAAAGGGTTTATGTTTGTCATAAACAATAGAATCTTCATTCTTTTTGATGATTTGATTTTCGAAAAAATCTAATTCCTTTGATTAAGCTCTTGTCAATAACAAAAATAAGTTTCTCAGTCGAGTTAAATCAAAACAAGAACTAATATTTAAATTGATTTTTAAACCATAACCATTTGCCAAGAAGAATATTATGCGTTCCTTGATTATATTATAAATTCAATGAAAAAATGAAAAAGTTTCAATCTTTTCCTCTATTTTTCCGATATTTTTCAGGAGCATGATAATACTAAGCTTTATAGTTTTTGAATCACTAATGTAATGTTTGGTTTTCATTGTCCTAAAAAGTGGGTTTGTATCTTTACAAAACCAAGGCTAGGATGAATAGAGATCCTAAAAGGCTTGTAAATAAAAGCCATAATATTACTTAAAACTATACCGAGGCGGTAATTTTCGATTGATCGTCGCATTTGTGTGAAATGACTAAGGTTTGGCTATAATTAAGCGCAAGAGTTACGTATAAATAGCCGACTCTAAGTTCCTAAAAAGTTTACCAAAGAGAAAAAATTTTAACAGTAATAATTTCATGAAAAACATAAAAATTTCAAATCAAATATTTAAGCAAAAACCAAGTAGACATACGAAATAATCAAAAAACTTAATGATAAAATCATATTGTTGTCTGCACACTATAAAAAAATCATGGCAATGCTTGAGTAGCTTGTAATTTCGAAAAACATCCTTTTATCGTAATACAGGAAACCTTGAATTCCTTTTTAATGAAATATAATTCATCAAAAAAAATCAAACCTTTTCATGATCAAGGTTGCGTCAAAAATTCGGTGCGGTTTTTAGGTTAGATTTGTAGCTATGATGATTCTAGCCCAGTAAGACGAAAAAATATCTTTAAACTGTCTGATATACTGATTTTTGCTTTTTTTTGTCTTATAGTTTCTTCTTTAATCAAATTTATTAATTTATTTTATATAAAAAAAGTTTGTTACTGTTTGACATGTCTTACTGGTTCTAATTAAAATTTTTATAACTCATTTTGTTTTCTTTCTACTAATAATAACCGGTTTAAAGCGATAATAGAAGTTAAAATTATATTTTTAAGAACTTACGTTAGTGAGATAGCCTTTTATAGCAGTCTTACGCCTAAACTTACCTCAGTTTCTATATCTCTAATTAATTATTCTGGGCGCCACGGCCTTGCACGTGTCTTGGCTTCTCACAGTAATGCTTCTCACCAGTCTCTTTCCAGTGGGTTCGTTTACTTCTTTGAATTTTGTAGAAATGTGGTTTTAAAGGGTGTGTTTTTGGCTCTACGCGTAACCCTAACTTGGAAAACAAGTCCCTTTTATTCGCCTCTTAAGACAAGCAGGGAATACCAAAATCCAATTCTGCTCAGGGTATCGCAGGAAAGATCTCTACTTTATAGAGACCAAGAATATGAAGATGAGCAAAATAACTATGTTTTTTATTTAATTAAAAGCTTTCGTAAGCACCAAATCTGTTATGGAAATAATATTCTTCATCATGTTTTGTTTTAATTATATATTATAAATATTTTGGTGAAGGAGAATAATCACATTAGAAACAATCTGCTTAGCAATATGCATGTGAAATCAGGGCAAAGATAATTGAAAGGATTTTTTGTGAATAAAACCACACTAAATTTTCGGTTGTTCCATTGGTGTTTGAATTTGGAGGTTTACGAACTGACAAAATTTTTTCTACAAATTTATTTTGTAGTTTTACAAGCAACTAGATCATGGAGAACAGCCGAATTCATAAATAATCGCAATGTATAAAAGCTTGGAAACATAATTTTAGTCAAACGGGTTAGAAAACTTAGCGGCTGGGAGATATAAAAACCAAAATCTTTTAATTTAGGAAAATGGGTAGCAGGTTTTACCTATTGGTGTAATATTGATCTATCTAGGTAAACTCATCTAGACCGAGATATATCTTCGCTAGAATTTTATTTAGTTCTTAAGTGTAAAGTAAGTTGGAATGTTACATAGTCTTGGAGGACCCAATGTGGGTTCCGCTTACTATTACATTCCATCCTTCTGACATTAACTAGCTCCGGTCAACGGCCTCGCCTCTTAATTAGGTTCTATACCCTTTTTAGATGAAAGGCTTTAAGAATAATGTATCATAGGGACGCCGATGTAGTTTCGGGTACCTGTTATTTGTGTAAAACCTAGAACCGAGTTTTTCGGAAACAATATAACACTTGCTACTGTTCTTTGAAACTTTGTGAATTCTTAAATAACAGTATTTAGTTTTACATAGATTTCTAGGATCTTATTCGGTTTTTAATTTTTACTTTGCAATTCACATACGATTAGTGGGCTAAAATACACTTTTATTAAACAAAGAAAATACTCCAGAAATAGCTAATATCTATATAGTATGCATATCGCCGTTTGATTCTCTTTGTAAACCTTATATCTTTCTTCAAACTATATAAAGAACTGCCAAAAATAGTCCGAAGTTCTTTATTGCTGTATTTTATAATCCTTAGCAGCTAAATAAAGCGATTAAAAACCAAGTCGTTATTTAAAATTAAAACAAAGCATCGTTTTAATAATCATTACAAGAACTCGGATGCATTATAGGCTTAATCAGTAATCTTTTTATGTAATATATGGCTTTTAAGCTTTTAGTAAGTTTTACGAATATTCTACGCACCTTAAATTCATCATAATACTTTGATTGTGAATTGCAGCCGAAGTCTGATTACAATGACAAAAGAAAATTTGGATTAATATGTACAATTTTTTTTATATCTTCGAAGAATACCTTCAAACATAAAAAAATTCTAATATATTTGCTTAATGAATAAATTTTTATTATCATGATCCTCAGAAAAGCGCTTATAAACCAAAAAGCTATTTGATTTGTAAATTTAAGCAACTTTTTGATTATGAATGATTTATATTTGATTTTTATATCTAAAATTTGTAGTTACAGATATTTGATGTAATATTACTATAATCTATTTATAAAAATAAAATGTAGCCATGGTTTTTAGAACGGTTCTTGGACTTTGTGTTAAATATTTTAATTTGAAGGGCTATGTTTGCGTTTTATGTGAAATTTTAAGGATAGTCTTGGTAGAAATCTTTTGTGTAAAAAATTGGTTACTAAGGGTCCCAGCTTTTTCATTTTATCACTTTCACTTCTTATGGATATAACATTTAAACACATATATAAATCCCGCGTATAAAATTTCCCTTTATTTAAATAGTTTGCCTTTTATCAATTTTTCGCATACCAAGATTGAAAACATATATAAGAAACACAAATATACGGGATCTTACTCTCTTAGGATGTAGAAACCTCTTTTATCCTTCAAATATGCTGCTCATATTAAAATCCTTGGATTCATTTCATGATTGCACTGTGCTCAATTGTAAATTTTTTTTTACAACTAAAACCACAATATTAAACTTAGATATTACCGTTTTAATTTTAATTTTATGGCAAATTTACCATTAACACCAATGATTTGTAGAAATAAGTTTCTTTGAATATGTCTCTGGATCGCATGTTACAATTTCTACCATATTTATTACATTAAAATTTTTAATTAAAACAAATCTAGGGATATTTTAAAACTAAAAGATAAAGCACATTTTGCATTTACTTTAAGATTGTATTGCTTTAATAGTTTATTTAGATTAAGATTTTCAAAATAAAAAAACTTTAAAACTTTTCGAAAGTAAAATCAGCTAATGCGTTACTGTAAATTATTCTCATAACAAAAAATTCGTTACCTCCAAAATTTCTTTTCCTAGCCAAAACTCTTTCTAGAAGAAATAGAAATTGTATAGTGAAATCTATTTCAAGATATCATTAATTTATGCAGTTAGCTAAAATTCGTAATATCAACAATTTACTTGTCTCTTTGAAAGATAATTTACAAACAGATGTTAAAACATTTTTTAACCGAAATGCAAAGTAGCACATTATTACAAAAATATTTTATTACAAATTTTACTCTTTTGCGCATCATAACTCGTAACTCGTGATTCCGGATTTAAACTAAACGCGTATATGCAAATAAATATATTATACTTATGTATCTATTTAGAAGAGCATTTTTTTCGCATAATAAATTCGATGTTGCAATTTATATGGTTATATTTGAATGAATATATTACTTTTTTTAATATCTTTACAAATTATTTTTCCATATAGTTTTATATTGTTTAATAAATTCAATATTAAATACTATATTTAACCTGGTAAAATAAATTAGAAATTTTAATTAAATTTGTCTCGGCAAAGTATAAATAAGAAGAAAAACTCGATTTTTATGAAGAAAGTTTCTGTGCAATTTATAGTAATGTATATTGTTTAATAACTTATATTGGTTTTTGTTTCGGTATGGGAACGCACGATTTCAGATGTTGTAGAGCACCTACGTATTGCAGACCATGTTGAAGTAATCCATGTTTTAAGGAGCCTGTGATCGAAATTATTTTATAAGTTCCGATAGTGCAAGCAACTCTAATTCTGAAAATGAAAGTGTAAATGTTAACATTGTTTATCCAAAGATGAAAAAAGAGAAGAATGTCTTGTGGGCATAAATCACCCGGCTGCTCTGAACAAAAACCCGTCGAACCAGCTGAACCATCTGGTGGGAATATATGTATCCATATGAACGTAATCCGCGACCCCACTGCACTATCTGGAGAAGAATCGGAGGAAGAATCGGAGAAAGAAGGGGAAGCAGAAGATGAAATCGAAGAAGTTGTAACAATCTATGTAACTAAAAAGGCGGTTTCGGCTAGTTCCGCAAAATCTAGAAAGTCTTCTAAACCTGGAAAATCAAAAAAATCTGGAAAATCTAGGAAATCAAGTCGACGTAGTTGAAAATCTAAATCGAATGGAAGAAAAACCGATAAACTTATTTTGAACATGTGTAATTCAATTCTTATTTTCCTAAATCGTAAATGTGTAAATTTCTTTTAGGAGAATAAGAAATATAAAAATATTTTACTAGGATTCCAATGAATAAAAACGGAAAAATAATTCATCTTCTCAATAATATTTTAGAATTAAATTATATGAAAATTGTTTGTATAAGATTTCCAACACTCGAAATGATGTTACTCTTTCAATTCAAGCTATAAATATACAATCAATTGTTTTTTAATTATAATATTATATTTTACCGATTTCCAAATGATTAAAATCATAAAATTTATATTTGTAAATAAAATATCTAAACCATGAAGTTGAATATTATCATTAGAAAGTCAAAGAATTTATACGAAGTAACTTCATAACTATTAAAAATTATAAAGAAAGTGTTTATTTGATTAATTCGAATCGGATGACTGAAAAAATATATTCGGACGATTTTATAGAAAAGGACAATGAATTATACGACGTTGGAATGATTAAAGTCTCATTGTAAATAGTTTTTCCTTTTATTTATATTTAATTCTTTAAAACTAAAAGTTTTGATTTAGTAGCATTAATTAATTAATTTTATCTAGCTATGTTCAGTTATGATTGGTTATATTTAGTTATGTATAGTTTAAATTTGTTTTTTAAATTCGAATTATAAGCAATAAATTACACATTCTATATTGACAAACATATCCAATAAAAAAACTATCTAATACTTATATCGGATGCATTTTGCTGCTAAATCCAATATCTTTGTCTGGTGTAAACCCGATCTTTCTGGTTATTTAGAATCCATACCTCCTTATTCAGGATATATTAGAGAAATTTATATTTTTGTTACCATTAAAAATATCGGATTAAGATTTCTTTTATGATCCACTTAGGTTAAGAAGAACCTGTAAACATAATTAACAGAAAAGGATAAAAAAATTCCATGAAAATATATTAATAATGAAAAGACGGATTTTAGTATGAAAAAAATTTTGAAAAATCAAACGCGCTCTATTAAGTCACGGTTCTGATTGCCCCTTCCTCTTTTTTCTCAGTATTTATTTATTTTAATTTTAATTCTTGTCAAACTCAAAATCAAGGAGATTCTTCTCTATTGCTAGATCATTGGGCTCAGGAAAAACATTTTAGGTTTTTTGCGTTTTTTCATTTTTGATAAAAAAAAAGCCAGAAACTTTAAGGTTTATCAACTAATATACTATAAATATTATTTTATAAAATACAAAGATCGCAATTTTTATATAGTATATTTTTTGAATAAAATTTTTCGTTAAGGTTTTATATATCCTCTTCTGCCTCTTCAAGTACTTTATTTTTTTCTTTCGAATCCGAATATTTGCTTATATCTATTGTTGATAAGTCTAGCATAGTTCCTTCCTCTGAAATATTAGGTGGATTAAAATTTTTTGGGTTTTTTAACGCCATTTTTCTTGATACGCTTGTATTATGTGAGCCTTTATTCCCAAGTATCTCTGCTTCCTTGATAACAACAATGATGCTTTTTAATAAATCTCCGTGAATTTGGTTCACACTTAGGTCTTCTTCGTCTTTCAAAAGAGAATGTTTTTGACTGTTTTATTGCGCTATCGACGAAATAGATCCTTCTGTATTCATGAGTATTCGGTTTCTTTTAGAATAAATCTTATATTGTTCCTTTAAAATACCTTCCCTGGTTATAACATATGCTTTTGTTTTCTAAACTACATTTATAAATAAGATCGAGCCCTTCGTCTAATAATTCAGATTCTCTTAATCTATAGTTTCAACAATTTCAAGTAAATCAAAAGAATCGCTTCTTGCTCAATGTGCGTTTATTTCATTACTCCATCTAAAAGATATATTTAGTGTCTATCATTTCGAATCTTAACATATGCTTTTATTATTGGGTCGACATTTATCTCTGCATACTCTTTTTCAATAATTTCTACCTGCTTGGCTTTTCTTCGCCGAAACCTTGGATTTAGACTCATTGAGGAGCGTTATATGTTAAAACAAAGCGCACGATGTGAAGTTCTGTATAATACCCATGTAATCTTTTAAATAGCGTTCTAATACTTATTATTATGATAACCACATTGCAAGTTTAAACATTGATTCCGCTTCCCACAATAAATTTATATCCGAATATACTAGGACATTGTTAAATGGATTTAACTCATATTTCCCTTGTTAGTCATCTTGAAGGTCCCTAAGACACACCTTTTATTTTTTTGCATTAAGGTCTCGAGTGACTTTTATAATTTGATATTTTGTTACATGGTCTAGCAAGTTGAGGCTATTCGTAATTCCTTTTGTTGATTTATTTTAACTTATATTTTACCTTTATGAAGCTTTCTATTATTGCAGGATGCGCTTTCTTGGTATTCCCGGCTTATAATTTTTGATGTTCGGGTTGGTAATTCTTAAGTTTTTTTCTAGATACCTAAGAGTTGCAGACGCATATTTTCACTTTGCAAGTAACACCATTTAATCCTCTTACATGCTCTGTTCTAAGAAGATACTGGCGCTCTTTGCATCTTGATTAACGGTAAATTATATTTAAACTTAAACGCCGCACATATCATATAATTAATTATGACATTTAGCCGGTTCAAGTTAACCTTTTCTATTTGATTTCTGTTTAACAATATCGCATGTTGGTTAATAGTAGAAAATATTTTTTTGATTTACTTACTACAACAAAGTCTTTCTACTTTTGCTACAAGTTTGCTTATAATGTTTCAATGGACCCTCGTATAAGATTTTTTCTGCTGACTTCTAAATTGCAAAAAATTTATAAACCAAAAATCTTCGCGAGGCAATAAATTCACCACAGGTATCATTTGTGGCTCACTGCTTTCTGTTTATCTCTAATCTAATAATGTTTACATGTAACTCAACTAGCATAGACTTTGATGTTGTAAAATTCTACGTGAAAGAGATTATGATCATAAATTGAAAAGAGATAGTTGCTAGTGTAAATATCTGCATTGGTTTGTATTGTAAATGTTGTTTAATTCTAATTGGTCCTTGTTACATTTTTCGCACAGCACAAAAAGTTAGGAAAACCATCTCTTTGTAGAATACCTCTTAATCTCTTTATGTTTTTATGAGCTTACTGATATATTTAATTTCGTTTTTGAATAATACCATAATGGAAACAAGAACACCTCAAGCAAAAAAAAATTAATGAATTTGGTCAGATAAATATTATCATATGCTAACGTGTGCGCTCTTGACACCAATGCATGTTTCATTAGAAAATTGATTACGACTTCTTAATAGGAACATTCGATAGTGCCCGCCTAATCGTTTTTTGCTTAAGCTCCTATCGTCGCTACTTTTCTAGCTAGAAACTCTCGCGTTAAATCTTAAAGTTGGATACCTTTGTTAAGGATTCGGTTGCTAACTCATAGAATTTATACATATCTGTGATAATCTTTGGTTTGGGTTCCTTTGTGGATGCTTATACTAGCAAATACATATGTCCGCAGTAGAACCAGGCAATTTGGAATTCGGTTTATATTCTAAAATTTCAGTTAAAATAAAAATATTTTTGAAAAGTCGTAGTCTGTTAAAAAAAAAACAATTGCTATCACATGTAGGTGCTTTTTGGGTTTAAATATATTGGGGATGTTTATCAATCCATAAAGTGAAAAAAACATGACTTGTGATGTATCCGGCCCCAGCTATATCGGCTGATCTAATATATGGCTATACTATTGATCTTCTTCTACGCTGTAAAACGAAAAAATACAAATTAATCACAACCAAACATGTCCTTTGATTTACTACGCTCTAATAACCTACGAATAATTCCACCTCGAAACAGTTCATAAATATGATGCTCTTTTTGAGATTATTCCTTGGTGTTAAACGCAAAGATTTTTAGACCTTTACATTTCTTTATTTGTTTTTCTAACTAGAGCTTCCAAATGATTAGATATAGGCTTATGTTTGAATAATATTTTAAAATAACTTTCTTTAGGCGCTTATCGAAATGACAACATGTTTTCTCTGTAGACTACCAATCTACAGAAAGCTATTAATAAATCTCTCTAGGAGATTCACCTTCTATTTTAACTATCAAGCATATCCCTGTTTAGCTTTGGTTTTTCCATTGTAATGTAACCCTTCTCACCTTATATGAACGATTTCTCGTTTTTAAATGTTCTTGGTAGATGATACACTGCATAGGCAACGGCTTTTCATCAATGAATAAAGAAATTGGGTTTTAAGAAATTCATAAAGAATTTTTCAAAAGGTGAACCTATGCCTTCTAGTTTGCTTTTATTAAGAATTTTGGTTGCATTTAATTTCTTATGGTTGATATAGAATTCCTTGTCGGCTTGGAACATTTCTCAGCGAAAAAATAAACGAATCTACTTTGTTTCTCTTTTTTTATTTAAGTCGATTTGCGCTTCGTTCTTTATGAAGATTTTTGTACGTGTAAATTAAAGAAGAGCCAAATTTGTTATTGTACTACCTATCGAGCTCTGTCCAGCAAATTCGAATGATGGCTTCCGAACATTGTTCTTAGTGTAAAAAAAATCGTTCCAAGCAATTCTATGCGTGTGCGGTGGAAGAATCTTATAATCCGCAGTGAACATATTCCATATGTTTCGAGAATAGCGTAAGTACTAGAGGCAGGACATGTCGATTGCTTCTGCGCAGAAATATAAATCGCTAAGTACGGTGTTCTTTAAACTATGGTAAGAGGACAAACCAACATTTATGTATACCATTGCAATTAGGCTTTAGAATGAATACGAATTGGAATATAAAAAAGGAAGGAAGAAATTTGTCTGAAAAATTTGGCAATTATTTTACATGATTCAACTTTTTATTCGCATGTACATCACCTGCGGCTTTATTCAATTTTTTCTTATAACATATAAAGATCGCATAAATACAAATATTTTATATTTTGAGTCTTATCTCTCATTTTTTTGTTTTGTTAAACGGATTTTTTTTATTTTAGCCAAGCCTGTAATTTTCATTTCAGACTTTTCCTATATTTTGAGCCGAAAAAATATACCGACGAAATAAAATATGCGATTCTAACTATATTTTGTAGGTGTTTACTCTGTAGCAGATTATTTAGCACATAGTTTACTCAATTTTATACATTACAAGATGTAACTCAAATAATACAAAGTGGATGAGCTGGAAATTAAATGTCTAAAAGGATGTATTGTTTTATCTAATACCATATTCAAAACGACAAATAGCAAATATAAAGCTCGTGATAAACACTATTTCGCGAGGTTTTTAATCATATGATATAATTTTGGAATACTGGTTGCAGTCAGTGGCATCTTCCGCTAATTTAAAATTTTGGTGATGAAATAATTTTGATTTTTGTCAAAAAAGTACGCAATATCCGAAGGAAATAATATTAGGTATCTTAAAGGGTTTCAGCGTGATAAGTTGCGAATTTTCTGGAAAACAATGGATCATTGGAAGTTTCTCAGTTTTCTTTTATTAGTTAACGCATTGGCTATAGATTTTCAAGTTTTTATAAAAAAAATGTTGTGATCGCCGTAAGATACAGAAAAAATATTTGTTGGAATTTATTAATATTTTTAGAATAGATGAAATCACTTTAGGTATATAGAAATGAATTGGTCTTAAAAAACGAAATGAAAAACTTTCTAAAACGCTTAAATTGTAAATTTCATGGTTATTAATATATGAGCGATTGGTCAAACCTACAAGTAGTCTGGCGACTTAATCCGAAATAGAAACCATTCTAGGCTAAAATTATGTTTATCTATACAAGAGAAATTTCAGCTAAGAATAAATTTCATTCTATAGCAACATAGTACTGAAAAAATTTTTTTTTATATTTTAATCTATAATTACGAGAAGAATATATTGTGTGTGTAAGTTCGGGGAAAGAAAAACAAAAGTTTGTTAGATCGAATTCAGATCGTTTTGATATTCAGCTGTATCATCGGAAACCTGGTATTTTCTCGGTATTTTAGTTTCCCGGGCACGGTTCGCTGAGTTTTCGAAGATTTAAAGTTATTTGCTTCTTAAAAGAAAAATTTTTACGTTGATATAGATTTCTACGGAAAAAATCATCTCTTAAGCGAGAAAACGAAGAATTTTAATTTTCTTGAATCTTGTTTTAAAAAACGATACATAGCAACAATGTTTGTTTGGTACCATTTAGTCATTTTTAATCTCCTTTAAAAATTTTCTTAAAAAATGCTAATGTTTCTTGATTGAAATACCTTTGACTGCAAAGTATGGTACCGCAAATTTCTTTTTTATATTTAAAATTAATCTTAAATTTCTGTTTTATTTTAATAAATTTGTTCTTTGGATCTGTATGATGTATCTATAGGATTATATAGCACCATAAGCCTGTCAATAATAGGTTACTGTTGATGCGTTTGAAGCGTTTTACTATTAAAAACAAAGAAGCCTCGAAGTATAAAATGCTACATGTTCTTCATCTTAATCATTTTATAGAAAATTTTTTACCTTTACACATGTATTCAATAGCTGTAATCTTTCACATGGGGTGATAGTGTTATTTATGGCTATTTTTTGTCTAAAAAATTATATTTTTGGAGAATATATGTTTTTTACATTTATTCTAAGTTTTGGGATATTAAGATTACTGGTTAAAATTGTTTTCATTATATTCATAATTAAACATCTTTTGGCTATTCTAATATTTCTAAACGATATTTCATGGAATTCTCTTAGATAACTTATTTTAATATTTGTTTGTTAGAGAGTTACATGTTTTAATACAATTAATTCGACTTAAAAAATATTCTGTTAGTGATTGAATATCATAATCAATGGTTAGACATTGTTTTGATCTTAATTAAGCGGTTTTATAATTTAACTTCTACATTTGACATTTGTTGCTTGCTTAATATTGATATTAATTATTTTTTAGTTAAATTTTAAGTATTGAGCTTAACAAGTAATTTACTTTGTTGTACTAGATACGATGTAATTTATTTTAAGGTTATTATGAAGAGAAACGGTTGCTTTATTTAAACAAATAAAACTAAAAATTAGTAGTATTCGAACAATTTTTTCGAACTACTTTACGTTTGGTTTTCTGTTAACATCTAATCATCGAAATGAAATTATCAAAGGAAAATAAGCAATTGATATATCTTTTTTGGTGTTTTCTGACGTTGATTTCTATTTTAAGTTTCTTGAAACTTGATGCTATTTCAAAGGCATCATTCATGGACATAAAAGATGGGCAAGTCGGGTATTGATGCATATTTTGCTGTTATATCCAATTTTAAACTGCTAGTATCGATCTAAAGAGGTTAATATAACTCTGTTTTAAATTTAAATTTTATTAAATTTTATTCAATTCAATTTAATACAATATAATATACTATAATACGGCGTAAAAGGGTAATTTTATGTAAAGAAGTAGTTAAATTCAAAAATTGCTAATTTCATGACTTAATTAATAATATAAAATGCATGTGATTTTCTAAGAACAAATTTACAATCGTAACACTATATTTAAAATTAATTTGCTTTGTATTGTTTAATAAATTTATAATTAAATTTATGATTCTAATTAGTTGCTCAACCAAAAATATAAATTTAATTTATATCTTAAAAGTATAAATAGGTGGGGAATTTAATTTTTATGAAGAAAGTTTCTGTACAGTTTTACAATAGTTTTTATTTTTAATGATTTATATCAGTTTTTGTTTTGGCATAGGGATGTACGATTGTGGATGTTATGGAGTATGTGCCCATTGCAAACCATGTTATAGTAACCCATCTTTAAAGAAATCGAAACGCAAAAAAATTTCTTCTGTCAGAGCTGTGATGGTCCGTTAAAATCATCTCCTAAGAAGAAATCTGTAAAATTTAATATTATTACACCACAAGATATCAAAAGAGAGGCATGTACAGGTGTACATAAATCGACTAATGGTTCAGAACACGGTATTTGCAATCAAACAAAAAATGAACAAAACCTAATAACTTTAAGCAAATTAAATGAGGGAAATATATGTATTCATATGAACCTTGCGGGTTTCGGCGGCAAACAACGAAAAAAAGTACCTAAACAAAAGAAGAAAGAGAGAATTCCTCAAGAGTCTGAATCAGAATCCAAGGAGGAAGAGGAAGAAGATCAAGAAGAGGTGGAAGATCAAGAAGAGGAGGAAGATCAAGAAGAGGAGGAAAAGGAAGAAAATGGTGGTTAAGAACAAAAGAAGGAGAGTGAAGAACAAAGTGTAACTACTGTTCATCAAACGTTTCAAGCATCAAAGACAATAAGTAATGTAGGAGAATCTCCATCTACTACCGAGGCACAGATAAGTTCAAGTTCAGGCTCAAGCTTGATTTCAGTTCCCCCGACTCCGCCGATCAATTGATACAGGGGCTGGTAAATATTAAAAAAAAAATCCAATATATGTCCTTTAGTTTAGGTCGTTGAATCGTTTTTTTGTTTATAATTACGTGGGCCAATGGGTAAAGACAATTTGTTGAACATTTGTAATATATTACTTTATCTTATTTATTATTATTTACAAGAATTCATTGGAATAAAATTCAAAGAAAAATAAATGTTATTTAAAATTGATTGCTATTTTAGGTAAAGCGGTAATTTGCAAATATTGATCTGAAGTTGCTTAAATATCAGAGACATTATATTTTGATATTTAAACTGTAAATATGTTTATTGAATCTGATTAAATACATAAAGTCCTTAATATACTATAGAATTTTAAGAGCTAACTGCAAAAAAATTAAATAAATTTATTAATTTTAACTATAATTATTGAGCTAATAATTTGCATAGTTCGGTAAGATTTATGAGTTAGTATAATATTTTAAACTTGTAAATAAAACATTTACACATAATTAAATAAACATGAAGTATAGATAATGCGAAAACAATAAAAAAAATAAATATTGGGGCTAATGCGAGAAATTAATTGACCTTATAGTGTAAATATTTGTCATTTTCATTTTCTTTAACATAATTATTTAATTTTTCTATTTCTTTTTATTTAAATTTAAAATTAAAATTAAAATTAAAATATCATACCTTATATGGGAAATGAATAAATACTATTTAAGCGAGACGCGAAAATACTTTCATTGATAATCTTTTTATGTCATTTTGCGTGGCAAATCTAACAAATATTATTTATATGGTTTTTATCGTGTCAGACAAGTTTTAACACGATAAGGATTAAAAAAATGTTTTTTTTTAGATTTTTTTAGAAATCTTTGATAGCTTAAATATGTTTTAAATAAATGAGCCTTTAAACAAAAGTTCAAACATGCCTTTTTGTATGCAGTAACACCACTAGCCGATGTAATTTTGTTGTAAAAAATATATAACATTTGCATCATGTCAAGTCCATATTGATAAATCTAAAAGGACATCCGAGGCACTGGATTTATTGTCCACACTAGCCTATTCGCTCTTTATATACTGTTTATTGCGGCATTTATCGTTTGATACTCTATATAAGAAATATGGGTAAAATGACTCTCACAAATACTTTAATAACCTCAAAAACTTAGGGTGTATAAGTACCAGATTTAATTTTTTTTTTGACAGTTTAAATAAGGTTTACTATTCTATATTTTTTTATTGCTTACATGTTGTTTCTGAAAGTAATATTTCTTTTTTCCATATAAAACTGGGTTTAAAATCAATCAATCTTTTTCGTAATCTTCTAAAATTAGTCTTTCCAAAATCACTAAATTTAGTTTGTTTGCTGGTGTCAAATAAATAAGATAAATTATTTTATTTTTGTAAAGTTTTAGCCTTGATTTAAACTCCAGGCAAATTTGTCTATTTTATCAGATAATTGCATTTTTTTCTGTCGAATAAACTTATTCTGATTTCTCCTGAAATTCGCAATCTGCACGATTCCTTTGTACTTGAAATTTTTTTTTCAAGAAATATAGTACATATGCAAATTATTAATTGTCAACCCATGTTTTAAAAAAAAGATGGAGAATAAATTTAAGTAAATAAATTTTTTTGTGTAAACTTCCATATAATGAGGAGCACGGTGGTTTTTGTTTATATTCTTGTTTTTGAGGAGAATAAATATATTGTATTTTTAACGGTAAAAATTTTTATCAAAATGGAATTGATTGTGACAAATTTGGGATTAGAAAACATAAATATCTGTAAAATTCCAAGAAATTTACAATTCAATATGCAGCGCTATCGGAAAAAAAAGTTTTTAAAACGAACAGGTGATATAGATTGAAAACAATAAGGTATATATGTTAAACTTTCCATTAAAGAGGTTATAGCGGATGGTGATGCAGAAATGCAACCTAATGTTTTTGCTTCTGTACATGTCCTAGTTATATAAGGTATAAAAACAATGCACTAGTAGATCATAAGAAAATACTGCGGACTTAAGCGAGAGAGAACGGAACCTTTCGTTAAAACATGCCAAGATTGCTTATATTATCAACTTTTGAAGTGAAATGATGCAATTTAGATGATAGCTGCAAATTATCCATAAGAATGAATTCAGATAGATCTAGTTGTTATGCAGAAATATTCAACTGATAACGACGGCTTGGAATGATCTTAACATTTTGAAGTTACCCTATAAGTTTTTTTAGGGTACCCTTATAAACAAATTCAGTAGCCGGTTTTGCAAACAGGCTTGAAATTCTTATTTTACTTGAAGGTGCGCCTAGTATTCTACAAACAGATAATAAAATAGTTTGTACACGGACGAAACAAACAAATATATGTTGATAAAAACATTTCTTACAATAGGGGAATAACAATGCACCTATAGATCAAGGCCAAACTGGGAGATGCAACTAGAAAATTTAACGCAGGGTTGGTATAAATTTGGGAACATCGTGCCAAAAAAGATTGATGCATTTATATAAGAAACTCGTACATAGCTACAATCTAATCTCGAATGGGGCAAAAAACCGACCTCGATGGGACCATTTGGAGGTCTTATAGCCAAAAATGCAGTGAAATACGAATAAAACGCAATAAATGAAGAATATTCTAAAGATTTGAATTAAAAGAATATCTCGACTATACAGTTCTTAAGATAGAAATATCATGTGATGAAGATATAATGGCTGTTGAGAAATAAGTATTGAAAAAAACCATATGTTTCTAATTGTTTTGCTTAAATATCGAGACAAATATGTTGCTCGTATGAAAAATCATGCGGATGTTCACACCTGTCGCTTGAAATTTAATTTTGGTGGTGGATGCGACTAAGGAGAAATTACGATTCCAATCAAAGACTCAAAAAAAGAAAATATGCTTCTAATGGTTTTACTTAAATATCGAGAAAAATATGTTGTTTGTATGAAAAATTATGCGGATGCTCATACCTGTCGCTTAAAATTTAATTTTGGTGGTGGATGCGACTAAACAGAAATTACGATTCGAATCAAAAGACAAAAAAAACAAAGTGACTGGCTTCTTTCGGGAAAAGCTTTGGAATTTTCTTGATAGAGGTGATAAGGATAGCTTTTAATAGGATGTGATGGTATTCAGAAAATTGTTGGCAAAATCGTAGAAGAAATATTATTCTGATTAATTATCTCATCTTGGCAAAAACATGAATGATTAAAACTGTTCTTTTGCACATATACGGTTTATATCTATTGCAGTAATATTTTTCTATGTTTTGTTTTAGTCAACTTCTTAATTCTTGTTTTTCTAGTAATTTCTATTCCTTAAAACAAAACGAAAATGAAAACATATTAAAAGATGAAGAAAGGGCTTAAAAAATAATCAGAATGAATAAATGAATTATTTTATTTAATAAAATTTTGCGTTAAGATATTTTTTGCCATTTTTATATGTTTTCTTCTATCTCTTTAACCACTTCTGTCTCTTCTTCCAAATCCGACTCTTCATTTATGTTATTGGTCGGTTCCTCTAAAGTGGTTCCTCCTTGTGAAATAAGGGGTGCTTTATTTTTCGGTTTAAAATTTTTTGCACCATCTTCCTCTCTCTTCTCTTCTTTTAAAGAGGGTGTTGGCTCCTAGTGCATCTCTGCTCCCATAATAACACCCATTGACGCTCTCTCCCAGCTCTCTCCGGCATTTAGTCCTGACTCAAGTCCTCTTCGTCGATCAAAGGAAATTGTTTAAACTGTCTTCTTAAGTATTATAGACTGAATGTTTGCCTCTACATTCATGGGTATTTGTAGTCTTTTAAGATGAGATTTATGGTATTTTGTCACAATACCGTCCTAGGTCATCACATAAGGGATTATCTCAACACTACACTTATAAATAAGACCCAACTCATTGGCTAGCAGGTCATACTGCCTAAGTTTTTCAGTTTCAACTATTTGAAGTGAATCTTGGGAAGTGATTCCTACTTCAATGAGTGTTATCTTATTCTTCTTCTGATCTAAAATAAATATGTCGGGTCTGTTATTCCGAATTTTAACATCAGTTTTTATTCTGGTGTCCACTCTTATCCTTGCATACTCATTATCAAGAATTTCCTGAACTGAGTGACTCGTAATTCGTTTTGAAGCCTTAAACTTATATCTATTTAGGAGAAGTAAGTGTATGCATCTTACCACTTCATTATGCGATCTGCTGTAGTCATAGCCTAGCATTTTTTCACATCGAGTTGCTAGATGATCTACAGTCTTACCAGACTTCCCGCAATGTTGACACACACCATCTGCTCCCCAGAATACATTTCTATCCTGGATATAGCAGAACACAGCTTCATTTCGTGGCCTAATATTTCCTCTCTTTAGCCATCTTGAAGAGTCACTAACACTCACAAGCTCATTTTTCCTTGCATTATATAACTTTGAATGGAGTTTTCGTTTTTCTATTTCGTTATATAGTTTTGCAAGTTGAGCTTCTTCTAAACTTTTCTTAGTGACTTCTTCTACCAACCTGTACTTTACTTTTAAGAAGCCTTTTATTAGTGCAAGATGGGTTTTATTATTATTCTCCACCTTGAGGATTGCTGCTCGTCTAGTTGATATTGCTTTACTTTTTTCCAGACAATCCAAGAGTTGCAGAAGCATATGTTCGCTTCGCAACTAAACACTATGTAGGCCTCTTCCAAGTTCTGTTCTAGGATGATAAAAACGCTCTTTACATCCTGGGCGGAGATGTATCTTATTCTTCACAAAAACCGCACGCACTGCATCATCTAACTTAGAGAAGTCAGCCGGTTCAAGTCGAAGTACTCCTATGTGGTAGTTGATTAACGATATCGCATGGTGCTCGATTGCAGAAAATAAATTTTTTGCGTTTAATCTAGTGTGACAAAGTCTTTCAACTCTTGCTATCAGTTGTCTTTGTACTTCTTTAAATGAGCTACGTGTTGGGATTCCTCTGCTATCTTCTATTATTCCTAAATATTTGTAAACACTAACACCTTCTAGAAGAGTAGCAGTATCTTCACAACACGTATCATTTGTGGCTGACTTCTCTTTGTTAATCTCTAAGCCAATACCCTCTAAAAATTTATTTGCCTCGCCTGTCATAGCACTCAATGTGGAGCTGTCTTTTGCAAGGAGCTTAAGATCATCAATAAACAAGAGATGATTAGTAGAGTGGGATTCTGCATCTGTTTGTACTGTCACTTTTGTGTATTTTTCATTAAGCTTTCGGCTTAATGGATCCATACACAACACAAATAACAAAGGTGACAAACTATCTCCTTGCAGAATTCCTCTATCAATCTTCTTGCTCATGATTTTTTCAGGCCCTACTGATATATCAATTTTCCATTTTGATAATATTACTTTAATAAATTTCAGGATCCAATCAGGTAAATTAAGGTTTTACAATGCATTGAGTTAAATATGCATGATCTATTGAATCATTAGCTTTTTCAAAATCAATCCATGTTGCTTAAAGATTGTTTCCATACTCTTTTTTTATGGCAATATTAAGTATAGCCTGCTCTTTCGCTTCCTGCACACCTCTAACTGCTCCCGACTGGTTCTCTGCAAGCAACTATCGCCTTTCCACTTCAAGTTGTACGACCTTCGTTACACACTTTGTCGTTAACTTATAGAGGTTGGACATATAAGTGATTGGCCTGTAGTCAGAGCCTCTTTGTGGAATTCCTTTTGGTATTAAATACGTAAGCCCGCAGTAAAACCAATCAGCTTGTGGTGTTCCTTCTAAACATATAACCTTCCTAATATCATAATTATGTTTGTGAAGAGTTGTAAGTTTCTTAATGAAAAAATTGTAAATACCATCAATTCCAGCAGCTTTCCAATTGGGAAGCCAATTAATGATATTTACAAATTCATCAAGTGAAGGAAACGTGGTCGGATGATTATCTGATACAAATCGAATAAAATAATCATCGTACGTGACTGTGTTTTCATTTTTATTCCACATTGTAGACCGAAAACTTACAATTTCATCACGACTAACCACGTGCTCTAATTCCACACGCTCAGATAATCCACAGTAAAATCGACCTCGGAAAAGCTCAAACATAAGATTCTCTTTTCAGAATTTCTTCCTACTTTCATGCATCGTAATTTTTTTCTCGTAAACATTCAAAGACTCATTCTTCTTAACTAAAGCCTCAGAAAGATTCGTTACACTGCTCAAGTTTAAATTAAACTCTCGAATGATTTTCTTAAGGCTCTTCGTTTCCGAAGTGGAGAGCTTTTCCTGCTTACGAGCCTTCTCGAGAAGATCTTTGGAAAGTACTAACTTGGAAATTTTACTTTCTAGGTTTTCTTTTTAAGCGGATCTAGGCCTCTCTTTACGTGTTGCCTCGTCATAGCATACCTGGGCTGCCTGTATTATCCGTGCCACTGTAGTAATCGTCATCGGCACATAAGAATCAGCATACTCACCGATAATTCGATTAATAAGGTCTAAAACTTTACTGTCAACCAATTCACTTAGAAGCTTTCGAGTTCGGACAACCCCTTTTCCAATTTCCTTCTCCGAGATTTCGTTGATTTTACTCAAAAATTTATCTCCCAGGTTTATGTATTCCGTGGTGTCAGTCAGGGTGCATGGCTCAGTGAGACAAGTGGCGATTCTACGTCGCTCTCCATTCTCTTCTTGCCTTATTTCCCTTTCTGCCTCATTTTGTGCGAGTTTTTTAAACGCATCGATATCTAGTGTGCAGCCAAATTTCTCATTATAGTACCTCAGAGTAGCGGGCCAGCCATTTCTGGGCATTCTCTCAAACCTCTTTTGCACTGCTAGAATAGCATATCTAGGCCATTCCTGCTCTACGACTATGACAGAGTCAAGTATTGAGTGCAATACCATCAGTCGATTTTCTTCTAGAATGGCATCTGTATTGAGGTTTGTCATGCCGTTGACTGGTCCACAAGCAGTGGTATCGGTACCAGAAGACGAGGGTATGGTGTCAACCAATCAGACTGGAATAGTCTGGCAACTACTGCTTGATAGTTGGTGGGTGGTGTTATAGAAGGTCGGTGGAGATGGAAGTCTCTCGGATAACATTGCTACATCCACATCACACATCAAAATCTCTCATGCGCTGTTCTCCAAGTTGTTTACAGCCTTTATTTTTTCATTTTTTATATTTTCGCTGTCTACTTTTTTCCTTCTACCCATAATAAATGTATTATTAATATAAAATTGCTATAATATAATATTTTTAAATCTTTCTTTGAATTTTTTTTAACATATGGATGCAGAATGAATTCGACATTATTTCTCTTTGATACTTTGATCAAAATTAAATGGAACAAAAACTGGTATATATTATATAATTTCGCAGCCCGTAATACCCCCCTCCTATTTTTGTTTTTAATGCATCTGTAGCCTCATTTTTTCCCCACTATGTCGGGTGCAGAATTGGCTTGGAGTATTCTTTCTTGTCGTAAGAGGTGACCAAAAGGGACTGGTCCTCTAGGTTGACATAGGGCAATAACACAGCTTTTACAAACCACGTTGTTACGAAACCCAAAGAAGTAAAAGAACCCACTGGGAAGGGACCGGTTGGCGGTATTACCGAGGGCGACTAAGGCTCGTACTGAGCTGTACTGCCGAGGATGATGAATCAAATCGAATGTAAAAACATTTTGACTAAATTCATTATTTTTTTTATATTTTAGTAAAATAAATGGTTTAATGCTTTTTGTTTTTGATTTACCATTAATTCCTCTAAACCAAAGAGAATTTAAAACTTAATTAAATCAAAATTTATTCTTGGAAAAAGCTTGAAACTAGTTTCGTTAGGAAAGCTAAATCTCATGATATTCATCTAAAATTTGTTTTAAGTTTATGATAAAAAAATTCTTTGTTTATTGTCTTTTTGACAGACCTATATTTCGCTTTTAAGTACTCGCTATTTATCGACTACATATTATTAGCGGCTATGTTAAACATTCATCATACATAATTTTCCAAAGGAACCTTTGAATACTAATTGTGTAAATTAAGCAAATGAATATATATGACCATACCGTGTTTGCATTTTCTGCTAAATTTATGACATTTGAAGCTTATAAAAGCATCAGATTCTCTATTTTTCCGTCAAAAAAATTGGCACAATTTTATTTGTTTGCAATAAATTAAGATGCTTTGATATATTAAGAATGTATATTTTTTGCGGAAGGAAATAAAAAATACTGATTTGGCATATTTGTTATTCATTGTATTTATTTCTTCAACTAACTTGCAGGGAGATTTTAGTTGAGCCATAAAATAAAAATTTAAATCATTTAATTCTAATTACGATAATAGGGTTTTCCTGACTTAATTAAAAAAAAAATTTCTTAATTCTGGCCAGATAAAGAAATACTTTCTTGGCTGAATAAATTAAAAAAATTATATGTTTCTTGTTACCTTTTAATATAGACTTTCTTCTCTTGTGTGATACTTCTATAAACTATACAGGAGAAGGGAAAATTCGAAATATTTTATTTTAAATCTCAAAAAATTGTGTCCGGCATCGTTTTATTTTAATTTCATGCATTATTATATAAATGCACTTTACAGTAAAAATAATTAACAGTGGATATAATATTCAAATTGTGTTGTTCTAAACATTTTTTTGATTTGTTTTGTTGTAGATTTAAATATTCATTGCAATAACGAAAATATGAACCAAGGTTTATAGATTTGATCATGAAAATTTGGTATATTTAAGTATAATACTATATTTGAAATCTATTAATATTTTATTTAAATTAAATGTTATTTTCAGCGAGTATAGAAGATTAAACTCTTATCTGTCCTCTAGTATTGCAATATTTATTTGTTTGTTTGCGCACTTATGCCTTTTTAAACATCTTTAATGCTGTCGGGGAGGCGGGTAAATTTGCTATAATAACATGTGTTCTTGGTTGTTTCATCAATTCTATTGTTATGTAAAGCATTTTTTTTAACAAATTTAAACTGTTTCAGTTTTATCAAGATTTTCTATCGTCAATAAATTAGTTTTGGCAAAATTACGGATTGAAAGTAAATGATTCATGATTAAGATTTGATCACATTAGAAGATTAATTTCTTTAAAAAAAATTCGAGGCAATAAACAAAAAACTTGCATCTATTATTCTTTTATAAACAAATAGATTTTTTTAATCCTACGATTTGTGATAGTATGAAGAAATATTATTTAATATATAGGTTTTATGAAGTCGATTATTTTTATTTTCATACCTGTAGCTTGAAATATTTAATTTGAATATTAAACTTGCCTTTTTGCTACAAAGTTATTAACTCTTCAAATTTAATTTGGATTAAAAGTGTAATTTGTTTTCTTGTCGCGAAATATAATAGAATATAACCGGTTGGTAAATATAGTTTGAATTTATATCTTTAAATTGGTTTATGGAATTTATTAACTATAAAATTTAATGAAATTCAAATGAGATTTGAAATTCTCATAAAATTTGTCATTTGCTTTAAATAAAAGTTAATTGCGCGGCCATAAATTTCTAAATAATCTTTTGTTTTTGAATTTGTTTTGAGGACAAATAATATATAATTTATTCTTCAAAATTAATTTTTAATAAAAGGTGTTCTGTTTAGACTTTCAATAAACTAAATTTTAAGGATAACAGGGAATTTAAAACAAATAATTCATTAAAATTAATTTGCCATAAATATTTGTAATCAAAATTATGTCTAGATTATATGTTTTACCAAGCCGAATTAAAATTATTCTAAGTTTATATTAAACTTGAAAGTATAAATACAGAAGAAAAATGGCACTTATGAATCGATTTTCAGACAAATTTTATAGTTATTTTTGCTGCTTAATAATTCTTTGCTATATTTGCCTGTGTCATGAATTTTGTGACTGTGAATATTCGGAAGCAGATACACCTTGTCCATTATTTACTGCTGATCTTGAATGCCATGAGTATACTTGCTCTGATTTTAGACTTTTAGATGAAAGCGATACATATTGTGATGATCATCATATGATCTTTCAAGATATGAGACCTTACGAAAATAATGAGTGTATAATTCCTAGTGTTTGCGAAGAATTCAAAAAATGTGTTCGCTATTGTGAACCGGAATTCCGGAAATGTGTTCGCTATTGTGAACCGGAAGTTCAAAAATGTGTTCACTATTGTGATCCAGAAGTTAAAAAATGTATTCGCTATTGTGAGCCAGAAGTTAAAAAATGTATTCAATATCTGGAACTCGAAGTTCGAAAATGTATTCTTTATGTAGAACCCGAAGTTAAAAAATGTATTTACTATTGTGAACCCGAAGTTCGGAAATGTATTCATTATTGCGAACCTGAATTCAAAAAATGTACACCCTGTTGCCATAAATGTTCATGTGAGAGCAAACCTAAACTAGAAAAGGTAATACATGTATTTATTCAGCGCAAATGTGGCTCTGAAGAAGACTTTGATTGTATTAAGAAATCATATTGGGAGAAAGAAAGGTCTGTTTGTTATGCTCATCGGCAAAAAGAGTGTTCTTGTGCTAACTGCCAGCGTTGCAGACCGATTTCATGTATTCGAAATATACCCTGTAGAAGAAAATGTTCATTTTTATGAATAAAACGTATAATACTGCTAAACATTCCCAGGGAATTTTCGTAGTGATGATGAAAATGTTGTTATCAATAAAAAAATTAAAAAACTGAAGTGAAATATCTATAAAATTGAGTAAATTGTGTTGAGTATAAAACCGAGATGTCTTGGTTCAAAATAAATCGATGAGACATAAATATGAAAAAATTGTTTGATATACATGTGCTGTAATTCTTATTTTTAAAATTCATCACATTTAATTTTTTTCATAGGAAGAATAAACATATAAATATTTTAATAAGATTCCCAATAAATAACAAAAAATATCAATGTTATTTTCTTAAAAAAATTGCAGAAACGAATTGTAAAAACTAAGTGTATTGGGTTCCTTCTCTCTTAAGATAAATGTTTTTTCTTTTACATCAACTCTGAATATACAATCGGCGGTTTTCTAACCACAATAGCATAATTTAATGAACTATAGATAAAAATCTTTAAAAATTTTATTTCTACATCAAAAATTCAAAATATGAAATTTTTACTGTTATCAATAAATTTAGGAATTTATACGAAGTGCACTTAAAACTGTTAAATTTTATAGGAAAGAATTTTTTATTCGATTTTTTCTTTTAAAAGATCGCTCAAAAATATTTTGGGAATGATTTCGTCGAAGAAAAATCGAAAATTATACTGTGTTGGGATAATTAAAGTCTAATTGTAAATAATTTCTATTCTAAATTTTTTTTTGTAAATTCTTAAAAAATAAAATTTTATTCGTTTTTTTTAAAAGTAAAATACATTAGATTGTTTTCTTAATTCATATGTAGTTGTAGATTTGGAAATTTTGCTATGAATTTATTTTAATTAACTTTTTGAATAATTTTCTAAGTGATGAGAAGATATAAGCTTTTAAAATTTTCTCTTAGCAGTGATTGGGTGAAATTAATGTAAACATAATTTGGCTAAATTTACACCGTAAATAAAAATCACACTATATTTTCGATTTTTCGAGGAAATTCTTATAAGTGTAGAAAGTCTACAAAATTTAAAGAATTTTTTATAGGGAGGTTTGAAGTTTTTTTATGCCACTAAATGTAAAACAAAGAAACAACTTAAGGTAATTCTCATAGGAAACCATGATAAATAGCCTTACCGCCTTGATTTGAACACATGGTTTTGCGAGATTCAAAACTAATTCTGTTTAAAATTTCTAGAAATACAAGTAAGAGGTTATAGTTTTTAGCATGGCATTTCAACGTCTAGGTAAACCCTTGTAAGTCGCCGAGATATAACTAAACCGAAAGTCCCAACTTTTTAAAATAGATTACGTAGATGGGAATGCCGCTGGTCATTAAAGACCCGAATCGAGCTTCAATTACATACAACGCTATAATGGGTTCAAAACCCCATTTAACTTTCGTCTTATTTCTGGCTGGCATATCCTCTAGCTAAAAATTTATTCCGAGGTATTGTGTATGATACGGATAACGTAAAGTCAAGAAATTATTTATATTAAACCTGGAAGTTTATTGATGTCATAAAAACAAAAAAGACAAAATATTGATCCAAAAAACCATATTATTTTTAGAATTTATATATTACATGATAATAGATCACAGATAAATTATATGCGCTGAAACAACAATGAATGAATAAATAGTGAATTTTGGTTAAGGAGACAAAAAAACCTAAGATGCACATTTAGTGAGAAACCGTGTTTAGTGATAAATTTTAGAATGAAATATCTCATAAAATTTCGGCTTGTTTGAATCATTAATTGGAAAAGGTTAACAATGGAAATATAAGAATTTAAATCACATCAAGAAATATCTTATCAGTCCAATTTTACCTGATTTGAGAAAAAGATATTCATAAAAACAAGTTGTGTTTTTATTTAATGAATGTGATTTTGACGAAATGCGATTGCCAAGTTACAACAAATTGAGTTTGTGGGGCTAAATGTATAGTTATCACGCCTGTAAGGCCTCGGAAAAGATATTTTGTCAATGTTACTCAATAAGACTAAGCTTGTTGGTTTATGGATGGTTGCTATGAATAAAAAATATGTGATGATCTTCTGACCCAAAGTGAAATTTCAGATGTGATGGCTTTATATTGTGTCAATCTAGAGGTAAGTTTTCTGTATATTTGAATATTTTGTGTAACTAAGCCTGATTTTATTTTATAAATTATTTTAATTTGTGCAGTTGATGGGGACTAATTTTTCTTCGAAAAAACTTCGAAGTAAAATATATTTGAAATAATCATGAATATTTTGGCTAAAAATTTTTTTTTACTTTACTTGCATTTTGCAAGGATAATTACTATATTTTGTTTTGCGTCTTGAGAATTACTCTTATATTTGGAATAATTTATGTTATAGCTGCATTTTTAGTTCGAAAAAAAACATTCTGCATGTAAAATAGGCAGAACTCTTTGGTCTGGAATCGAAAATAAGTTTTTTTCAGCTTAATGCTATTGAATTCACATGATAAATGAAATATGCTCTATCAATAATGGTAGATAATATAATTTCACCTAAATGTTAACATTCGCTTAAATTCTTTGTGTTACTCAGCAACGAATGAAACTAGCAAATTTTAGAATCTCTTGAAGAGCTTTTAGAAGGAAGACTATTCTGGGATATTAAATTCGAAAAATATTCATACTTTACAAATAATTATAGTTATAAAGTACTAGATTTCTTTTGAATAGTCGTACTGTATGAGATGCTCCGTAATTTGCAATATAAAACCATGGAGACGTACCGATATGTTATTTCGCTAACGATGCCGATGCATTGGCAGTTTCGCGTGCTGATATTAAACTTTAATAATCAGAAAACTAACATGTAAATTAAATATCATTCCAAGCCATATTTTCAGCTGTTTCTTATGGACGTTTTGAAAATTTATTATAGTTTAACACATGAATGGTGCCAAAAATAAACTCATTTAGTCAAAAATCATAAACATAAAGTATACTCCATGTTTTATTGTTGCATAACCAGGTATTACAAAAGAGTATATATTTTAGACGGTGGTTTATTAATTCCAATTTTTCGACTTCGAGGTTCTTATTTTATGGTTCGAATGCTTGAAAGCATGATCTGAGACTCCGAAATTAACGTTTTATCGGTGTTTTATATACAGATGAAGCAATGTATTAAACTAAAATTTTGTGAAAACAAGGTGATTTTATTTTCAATTTGTGGTTTTTCATCAATTTGGGCAATATTTGCAACGGATTTTGATATAAATAAAAATTGTAATAAAAAAATCTTTAATAAAATTGAAAGGTGTGATAAAGCCCATCATATTTTATAATGATGATGTTCTATTTGTATTTAACCTGTGGAATTAAGCGTATTATTTAAAAAAAATTACTGCTGAAATTTAAAGCGTATAATTAGAAATTAAAATTTTGATTTCATACTTCTCTCTTATTTACAATATTTTCCTGCTTTCTATGAAATGTAATATAAAATGGTTTTTTAAGTTACAAAATTTAATTTTGTATAATTAAAAAGTATATGCTCGAATTTTCTATCGTAATGTTGTTATATTCCAATGCATGTGCTTTATGGGATTCTTAATCCATGAATTATAATGCTTTGGATATAAACATATTTTAGATATTTTTATAATTTCTAGGAAGACAGAATATTTGATGTGTCAATTAGCTTAAACGAATCGCTTGTTGCCTTTTTATACCTAAATTTTAATCTCGAAAGACTTTATTACACATTTTTAGCTATAAATATGCAAAAAAATAATTTTTGGCTTTTATTATAAATATGTTTTCAATTTAATTATAGAGATCAATGATGCCCGAAATATAAAAATACCTCTTATCGATGACAATAAGAAAGAAGTGCTGTATTGTGTATTTTATTTAATGAATACAATCAAAACAGAGAATATAAAACAGGAAGCTGATTAAAATTTTTCAGTATTTATAAAAAATTGAATAAAATTCGTTTTTCGTTAAATCACTATCAAGTCTTTTAAAAAAAATTGATGTAAATCCACACAAAAAACAGATGAACTTTCAATTGTAAGTATCGGCATTAAAGATGTAAAGGAAATAAATATTTAACACAAATAAACGAAATTTCACCAATTAATTTTTAAAGCCAAATATGAAAAAAATTTAAGCAAATTATAAAATTTTAATCATTTTAAAACATGTTTTTATAAACGAATTTAAATTTTGTATTCGAAAAAAAGTTTCTAAAATATAAAAAAAAAGATTTTATATATTTTTTTTACCAGTTTTAACTCCCTATAAATGTACCTGAATATAAAAAACAATAATTTACTCCTCTGTATCTCAGATCTACCATCTAACTTTCCAGATACACTTTTAGAAGAAATTTTAAAATTATTTGGAAAATATCAACATTATAAAAGACCAGCTGATGTAAATGGTTCCTCGTGTAATTTCTGTTTCGTTTTATATTTCAATATTGATTCAGTTATTAAATGTATAAAAATAATAGAAACTGTTGATATTGGTGGTTTAAAATTAAAAGCTCATCATGATGATTTAAATAATATTTTAAATATAATTTCAAATATTTCTTCAAACAATACAATACTTGATGAAAATACAAATATTTATAGAAAAGCAGCTGATATAGATACACAAGATTTAAAAAGAATTAATAAAAGAATTTCTGAAATATTTTCAGTTTATTTTCGAATTATCAAACGCGACAAAACAATTAGAAATTTCATCGAAGAAAACTGTATTAAGAATGAAAAGTCTTCATCAATAAAACAATCTAATTTTGTAAATCTAGAAAATGAATGGTTAAAAGAAGAACAAGAAATTAGAAACAAATGTATTTGGACAATACAAAATCAACCAACAAAAAAAATTAAGGAAATCGAAGAAGAAAATTACAATTATTATCTCACTTACGATGATGATAATACAGATAACTAATTCTATAAAAATACAATTCGTTGGAAGTTAGGACACAAAGTTATTAGAGTGATTTAAGTAATTTAATTTATTTAAATAAATTATTTCACTAAATTACTTTTGAAGTTTAAATTTGAGCAAAAATTTAAAAAAATAAATATTTAGAAGAAATAAAACTTTCAAATCTATAACTCTATTTTATCATCAGAATTTGTATCAAATTAAAATTTAAATGTTTAATTTAACATCAATTTTTATTTTATTTTTCTAAATTATAATCTGATATCCTTAAAGAAAATAAAAAACATAATTTTTTAAAAACAATTTATTATTTGTCATTTCCCTAAAATCTTTATAAATTATGTCACATCAGTGCCATGAAATACTCATAAAAGTAAAAAAATCTTTTGAATTTAAATTGGTAATTTACTAATAAATTGGTTTGTCTTTGTTCTGAGAAATATAAAAAATATTTTATGTAAAAGAGGAAGGAACTAGAAATCCTTCAATCTCAGAAACAGCCACCAAACCATCCGATTCGATAAAATCACCAACACAAACCTTTGCAACACCTTTCTTATCATTTATTACACCGTCATCAGTTACTAGTAAAAAATAATCTTTTTTAATTTCAATACGAGTCCCTTCTCTGAAAAATACCCGCTTGGAGCCATTTACAACCTTTAAAAATGTTTTTTTATCTTTAAATTTTAATTCTTTCATTTCACCCAATCGTTTTTCTAAAAAATCTCTTTTTTTCATTTCATCTACAATTTTAAGTGCCATGTAACATCCTTGAGTTATAAACCAAACCTTAGAAATACGCACAGATCTTACAGTTGCAGTTCTTGGTACGTTATATAATAAAGCTACTTCGCCAAATACTGCACCATTACATACTTTTCCTACCACCTCTCCATCCTTATAAATATCGAATTCCCCATCCTCGACAAAATACATTTTATCACCTTCATCATCTTGATTTATCAAATTTACATTATTTTCAACTGTCAACGGTGCCATACACCACACAAATTTTCTTCTTTGTTTTGGATTCAAAAATTGAAATAATAAAGATTTTTCTAAAATATTATACAACATAGCAAATGTTTGACTGTCCTTATCATAAAATTGTATATCATTTTCATTTATATTGGCTCTTTTCCCACTCACACTCTTTCGCCTTAATTTTACAATATTTGGCTCCAATTTTATATTTGCAGCTTTCCTATAATAATTTATCTCCTCGTTTTCTTTATAATCTTCCATATTATCATTCTTAGATAAAACCTTTTCTACACAAGAAATAAGAATATCTTCATTATATGACATTCCCTTTGCTGCTATATTATACAGAAATAGTATTTCGCGTGCTACTTTAAAAGGATCGGATACATTCTTTTCTAATAAAATCTTTTTTATCGTTGAAAGTGTACGCTCTTCGTCCATCAGGCTTTTAATTAAAAGGGGATTTTTTTAAATAAATTTTTTTAATTTTTTAAAAAATAACGGTTTTTTTTTATAATTTATCATTTCTGAAATAAATGACATTTTTCTTTTTTTCGTTGTTTTTATTACATTGGTTTATAATTTTATATAATTTTCTTTTAATTCTTGTTTCTTATTGCTTTTTCTTATTCTTTTCTTTACGATGATTTCTCATTTCTTTTCCTTAAGATAATTTCTAATTTAAATGTATTTTTTACTTGAATAACGCTCTTTCCTCAAAAAATAATTTGTTTTTTAAATAATTTCTTTATCATATTAAAGATAAGAAAATAATATATTTTTTTAAAAAGAAGAAAGCTCCTAAGAAATACTATGCCATATTTAAAATTAATTTATATGAATCGTGACAATGACTATAAAAAAAGGTTATATCTAGTTATATCTGGAAAGTCTGATTAATGGAGTATAAATAATAAATTGTTTTTTTGGTTCCTTTCTGCTAAATTATTTGATAAAAATTACTGTATCTCATTTACTGAACAAAGAAATATTTAATGAATTGTATTTTGCTTATATATAAAACCTAGCAATAAAATATTTAATTCATATTTTAATTTAATTTTATTTAATTTTATTTAAATTAAGGTGGAGGAGGATAACCATATAAAAAACATCTGCTGGGCAATGAGTATGTAAAACAGGTATGAAAATCGTTGTTTAAATTTTTAGTAGGAAAAAACTACACGTAATTTTTGGTTGTTCCATTGGAGTCTATATTAGGAGGTCTATGACATAGCGAAACTTTTTCAACAAATATATTTTGTAGTTGCTATGTAACTAAATTGCAGACCGCAACTGAACTTGAGGGTAATTGCCATGTATAAGTATGGAAACCTGGCCTTTATCTATCGGGTTAGAAGACTTAGCGCCCAGGAGATATTAAAAAATTAACCATTTAAAGCCGGGAAAGCTCAGTGGCAGGTTATATCTGTTGTTATGATATTGCACTGTCTAGATGGACCCCATGGAAGCCGCCGAAATATATTTTCGCTAAAAGTTTTGGTTCAGCTGGTTTCGAGTTGATGGTGATACACTTAGCCTTGTGAAAGTCCAGGGTAGGCTTCGGCCTTCGATTATACTTCATGCAACGGACATTAACGAACTCCGGTCAACTGCCTCGCCTATTAATAAGTTTCTGCACACCTGTTTGACGAAAGGCTTTGGGACATGGGTATCGCAGGAAGTCTGATGGAGTGTTGAGATGGCAGTAATTTATGTTAAACCTAGAACTGCCTTAATATCATGGAAACAAATATAACACTTGCCACTGTTTGAAAAAGATGTGATGCTTTTAAATAAATAAAATACTTATTAGCTCATTTAGCAGACATCTAGTCTATAATAAAAAGATCTTGGCGGGCCAGATGCAGAAGATCTCTGAAAAGTTGCCAAAGACCAGATAAGATGTACCACGGGTGCTAGTTTGTTGATAACGCTTAAAAATCTACTAAAACCGGGTTGTGTCAAATTAAACACAGAATTCAGAAATTTTGATCATTTCATTAGTATTTTACCAAAACTCAAAAAATACAATGTAGTGCTCGCTTTCTAATATTTCACTCGAAATCTCTTTTTTTCTGATTTTATAGCTTACATTCCTTGAGTTTTTAGATAATGCACGTATTCTTAGTTGAAATCAATATTCCAAAATAGAGTAAAGAGCATAACTAAATTTATAACCCGTGTAAAGACTGCCCGCACATTATCATGATTACTACGTTTTTCATTTTTGAAATTTACAAAGCAAAAACTGAAAACTGCAAAGAAAAGGCTCGAAAAAAATATTTATAATTTTATTTGATCAAGTTCACACTCAGGTGTCCAGGTTAATTATAGAAATCAACCATTAAAATTTTATGAATAATGAAATTTCTTAATGCATGACATCAGGTGATCTATAACACTAAGAAAATAACTAGAACATAGTGGATATACAATACAAAGAATATTTAAAAAATAGAGGATAATGAAAAAATGTAAAGGAAATGCCGGAGTCTTCTTTGACATGGTTATTATTTTAGACTCTGGCAAATATTGTAAAAAATGATTTCTACGATTAAAATTGGTTTTAAAAAAATTTTGAAAGTGTGAATTTATTAGAAATTCTTTTTACTAATAATAACTTAGGCTGAGCCTCAAAATATCTATATAAGAATTATAAATTTTTTATATAGATGACATAATTGGAAATAAATCTAATTAGAAATGTTTTTAAAAACTTTAAATTTAAAAATCGACTTGATATAGGTCATATTATTTTCAGTAGATATAAATTTGAATTTATAATGTTAAATATATGTGAGATGGTTTGGAAAATATTCAAATTATAAACTCTCGGTGTCATATGTTTATTTAAATCTCTAAAAAGATTTAATAGATTTATTATACCATCATCTCATTTTTGAGAATTATTTTCGATTTTGTTTTAGATTAAATAAAATAACTAACTTCTCTGATATTCAAGTTCTTATTTATAACTTTATAAAATAATGGAGAGCAGAAGAATTTTATTTGAATAATTAACTGAGATAAAAATAATTTCGATTTGATAATCATGGTATTCAATGCTTTATTATCGCATTCTTAATTTACAATAAGATATAATATATTATGGCTTTTACAAAATTAAAACTTGTCGAAAATATTTATTTCTTTATATATAGAATTTAATTTGCAGTGACATATGTCTATAACGATTTTAAAGTTTATTACGGCATAAAAGTTAAGTATGAATCAAACAAAATTTAAAATAAAATTGTAAATTTATAAATTTAAACAAAATTTAAGTAAAGATCTCGTAAAAAATGATTTATTAAAGTTATTAATAATGTGAGTCATAGGTTTATTAATACAATAAATAGTATTATTTGCTAAATTTTTCAATATTAATAATGATTTAGAACATCCACATAGTTTTTATGGAATACAACTTATCATATTCATATAAAATTATTGTTTAATATCAATTGGTTTGGACTATATTGTGATTTTTGATGTATGTTTATCAGTCATCGGTAGTTCTCTTCCATATGAATATATTCTCAATGCCTAAATATCATGCCAGTCCAATCATTTTCTTTTTTCTCGTACATTTATGGTTGATTTATTAATTTCAGAGGTTTTATTTGTTCTAAAATTTATTTTGAGGATCTATAAAGCTAATAGTTATTAAATTTTAATCTTTAAATAGGTTTCTGAAGTTTTACATTTATTATATTATGAAATTAAACTTATAAAGATTATTTTTGCCTAGTTTGTTCTTTTGTATTCCATTTTGATGATTTCTTATAATTCAATAATATGTATGGTTCTTTCCTTATTTTTTATAGTTAAATATATCTACGATGTAACACTTTTTTTAGAATTCTTTTTGAGCTTTAAATATATTTTATTTCAAATAGAAAAT
Source organism: Hamiltosporidium tvaerminnensis (assembly GCA_022605425.2). Classification (NCBI taxonomy): domain Eukaryota; kingdom Fungi; phylum Microsporidia; family Dubosqiidae; genus Hamiltosporidium; species Hamiltosporidium tvaerminnensis. The sequence goes on from CM061249.1 coordinate 1,041,671, forward strand.
CAAATTTTATCTATCCATATTCCTGACTAAATTCCTTGATATATGTGTTGTTTTTAATTTTAAATTTTCGGATTCTGTAAGTTATCAATTTTTATTTTGTTTTTAACTTATTATTTCTCTTGGGTTGCTTCTAATTTTCTTTTAATTTCAATAAAATATTCTGTAATTTAAAACAAAGTTTTCAATTTAAAATTTTTCTTTCTTTAAACCTTCTTTTGAGGGAGGGGGGTATTTCTTGTTTCGACAGTTTCATTTCTGTTTCTTTTTTTTTCTTTATTTTCGATATATCATAAGTAGTTATTCAAACTCGATAATATCTTTTTTTTCTGTATTTTCGCATATTATGCTCTAAATTATATTTTTCTTGGTTTTACGATTCTAATATACTTTTTATGCTTTTTCAAAAAGTCTTCGGTTCTTAAGATCATTTTTTGATCTTAGCTTTACAACCCTATCAATCCGCTTTCATTCTGAATGACATTTGTGTAACAGAATTCTAGTGTTCCACACCACCTCCACATAATTCTCTTTCAACTTGCATTTCAGTATTATCTTCGAAGTTCCATAGCAATGAACCCCCCTCCCCAATCGTATCTTTAATTTGTTCTTATGGTATCCTGCCTATAGATGCTTTAATGCATTCGTAAAATACACTTCGATTTTTATAGCTTACTATTTCTGGTAAGATATTGCTTCTGAATTATTCATAATTTCTGGGTTTTTTCGCTCTATAAATACTTTTTTTTCGAACAAATTTGTTTCCTGATTAGGAAAATTTATATTTTCAGAATATTCTATGATATTCTTACATTCGTTTATGGAAGAAAAATCTCAAAAATTTTATAGCTTTGATTAAATTTGTTATGAATTGCATTGTTCTAGATCAAATCCACCTTTTGCCCATTAAAAGTAGTAGCAATTTTGGAAATAGAACTAGTTCTAGATAAAGCTTAATATTATAATTTATAGTAATCATTACTTCTCGAAACTAAATTTTATAATAAGAAATTTCATATTTGATATTGTATTTGCTTTATATAAAATTTGTATACTACTCAAATGCAAGATCTAAATAAAAGAGTTAAACTTTTCGATCAAAAATAATATATATAAACAATTTAAAAGTATTTTAAATAGTTTTTTTAAGAGATTTTGGAGAATTTCCGTCTGTTTAATTAAATTATATTTTTGGTGTTATTTTTTATTTATTAGAAATTCGTATAGTGTGTGCTTCAATTCCTCATAATTTAATAACGTATTGGTGAATATAGTTGAACAAAAATACTTTAAAATTTAAGTTTATTTGATGTAGTTTTTTTTGCTTATTTCAATATGAAATTATCTTTTTTTGCAAATGTAATTTAGATTCTGGTAAGCAAAAATGTTAACGTATTATGATTAAATAAAGCTTTCACTTATAAAATTATTTTCTGATTCAAGATTAAAGTTTCAAATTGAATAATTGTAAGGTTTTTAAGCAAAAAACAAAGTAAATAATTTTTTGTAAGTATTTAAAAATTTTGCTTCAAATTCTAATTTGCCAAAAAAACTTTAAAATTATTTGCTTTGCATTGTAACTTTTTTAAAGTTTATATTCTACCAATATAGATACATTTATAGTCAGAGTAGGTTTTGAAGCAAACAAATTTAAATACGATCTATGATTGAACTTGGTACTTATAAAACTTTAAATAATTTAGAATAAAATCGTCTTCAGATTCATTGATTTAAACGATTTCAATCTATAACCAGATAGTATTATAATTTTAACAATAAAAGCCCAAAACAAAAAAAACTTCAGAAAAAGGATTAATTGATATTTAATCCTGGAAACTTAATTTTTGATTTTGTTTGGAAAATAATATATTTTACTGGAGAAATCTATATAATAGTTAGTGTCGCTCAATTTTTTTTAGAAATAACTGACAAAGAAGTATGAACATTGTTTAAAGTGTATTTTATGATGCTTTCTATTAGATCGGCCTGTACTGGAATGTGTATGTACCTTTACAAATTTTAGTTTTTTTATAGATATATTTAATCCTGAGAAATCTTTCAAAATTAGTAAATATAGGCCTCCAAAATATTCGAAAAAATCGAGCGATCAACTTAGTTTTTGGTTGGGTAAAATCAAATTCGAGATCTTGAAATCGCTAATGTTAAAGGATTAATGCGTTTATAAGTTACAAAATCAAAGGTTAACATCTATGTATGTCTGGTTTAGGTACTTACAAAAATTTTGAGAAATTCATGTAAAATTAAGAATTGTGTTCGACCAATTTATTTTTGCCAATCAAATTTTGATATATAATAAAATTTTAGACCAGCTATCCCCGTTAAAATGTATGGCTTTTGGCCTGAAATAAGTCATATTGTGTAATCCAAGTCAAAAATCATGAAAAATGTTTTGATAACAATAAATAAAAGGTTTTTCATTATAAAAACATCGCTTTTATCTCCAAAAAACGCTCGAATATATTAACACGATTTTGCAAACAAGAGTATAAAGTAATTTTTTCTGTGCTAAAACTTAAGAAATAATAATCGTCTCGCTAAGAAAATTATTCAACGATTCTGCTATTTACTGCTAATCCGCACTTATTTTTTTTATAAATGTAAGTTTTTTATAATTTATCAATATACCAGTTTAAATAACAATTCAGAGAATATATCTGAACCATTTTCATCATCTTCGGAACTACAGCTCGGCACGGGCCTTGGCTTCCCTAAGTAATGCCGCTAACCAGTCTCGTTCCAGTGAGTTCGTTTACTTTTTTGGGTTTCGTAACAAGGTGGTTTTAAATGGTGGAACATTAACCCTATGCTTAATCCCAACTAGAAGACCAGTTCCTTTTAGTCGCCTCTTGGTAAGATATTAATATAAAATTTTTAAAAAAAATTAAGATTAAATCTAATTGCAACCATTTTAGGATTTTTAGGCAGCCCTTATTGAATATGAAAATCACTCCTCTATATTTAAATATCTGTTGTTTTGAGATGAAGTAAGGCACATATCGGGAAAAAATATAATTTAGTAAAAAATGGAATATAGAAGTACATAAGAAATTAAGGAGTGTATTGAAACTACCAGCTCAGAGTATTCCCGTTCTATCGTAAGAAGCGACTAAAAGGGACTGGTCCTCAAGGTTAGGAGTTTGGCGTTAGGATAAAAACCCATCCTTTAAAATCATCTTGTCACGAAATCAAAAACAGCAAACGAACCCACTGAAAAGAGACTGGTAGAGGGTATTACCGAGGGAGGCCAGGACTCATACAGGGCAGTGGTGCTTAAAATGAATGAATACGAAATAACAGGGAATATAGACGCGGGTGCATTTTTGACCCGGAAATATATCAAACCATCATTAGATTGGAACTAAATAGAACACGAGATGAAGTTGAACAAATATTATACTTCTTTTTAACAATTTATAACTAAAATTTTCGTAGTGTTGATAAAAGTATTTCTGGCTATAAAATTTCCTGAAAATCTGATGTGTGCTATGAAATACCATTTTTTTCATGTGATTCTGTTCTTTATACTACATTTAAAAGTGCAATTACAAATTTCTAAATCTGTAGTAATTTTTTAGTAGGAGGTCTATAAAGTAACAAAATAATATACTTACAAACCTTATTAATCCTATATTTTCTTGAAATGAAATTCTATTTATACGAATACTAAATATTATAATCTCACGACTCGGTTATCAAAAATTAAGCTTATTAAGCATGAATCATTTTTATACCTTCTTTAAGTTATCTTATCTTATTTCGACTTTAAGTAAAGACATATTGAGTTTGAAAATTCTCAAGCCAGTAACCAAACATATTGTGTGGATACAACATATCTGTTGTCGATAATTACTATCTTTTACTTTTCTTAAAACTTGTCTCCTAGGATACCTTCAAATTATTGATTGCAAACTATTGAAATTTAAGATAAATATCTGATCTTTACATAAAAATTTCTTAACTCTTCGATTTAAACAAAGAAGTTGTATTAATTCATATTCCTTCATTATGATATAATTTCTAAACCAGCCATTCTAAGATAATCAGTCTTTTATTTACAGTTTTTATTCATAATTTTCCTAGGTTTTGTTTTTTCTACAGAAATTCTTTATATTTCGGTTTAATCTAAAGATAATTAAGAAGAAACCCAAACTTATAATTAAAACCCAAACTTATAATTAAAACCCAAACTTATAATCAAAAAACAAACTTATAATCAAAAAACAAACTTATAATCAAAGAAACAAACTTAGAGAGGTCTTGTCACTGTTCCGTTTTTTTTAAAGCTACGCTTAAATTTACAATACCATACCAAGTTATCATATAAAGATTTATTTCTATATTACCATTATAACTAAGAATTAACTTAATAATTAAAGGTTGTATTCACTAAGTAAATTATAATTTGCATAGATTCTTATTTTTATTCCTATTTCTATTCTTGGTTCTATTCTTATTTATTTTTCTATTTCAATTCTTGGTTCTATTCTTATTTATATTTCTATTCCTATTCTTGGTTCTATTCTTATTTATTTTCCTATTTCTATTCTTGGTTCTACCTAAATTTATTTTCTTATTTATATTCCTATTTCCATCTATATTTCGATCCTTAATTCTATCTATATTTATTTTCTTTAGCAGAATGTATTATTTATTGTAAAAATACCTATATCTTTATATTCTAATATCTTTGTACCTCCCTACAAGTATAATAAGTAAGAACCCTCTTTTGGTTTTCTTTTTTATGCATTTAAAAACCAAAAAATATGAAAAAAATGTTAAACCCCAATGGAAAAGACAACTATTTATCAAAAAGAAAAAGAAATATTACAACAAATAGAATCTTTAGAATCTTCATACAACGAAATGTCACCTTTATATAAATTTAAATACATTTTTTATAACATTGTTTCTCAACCTATTGAGACATGTCCTATAGATTTTCCTGTACATTTATGGGAAAGGGCTATAAAAAATGCACCTGCTTTAAATACCGTACCAGTAGTAGTTAAGGGGTATAACGGATTAGAAGAAAGAAGAAAGCGACAAATAGATGTAACAACAAAAATTAAAGAATCTTTAGAATCTTTGTGTTTAAGAACAGGTAAGTTAAAAATGAGAACAGAAAATATAACGTGTAGACTTAAAAATGCAGGTGACAGTTATAAAAAGCTTTTTAGTAAAATTTATTGTAATATTCGTCAGAATAATACGACTGGTTTGACAGGTGAGTTGTTTAGATTGAAGGGGTATATTAATGAGATTGGGATAAGAAATGCAAATTCTATTAATAAAGATTATAAAGAACAGGTAATTAACACACTAGGTTCTTTTAAAAATTTGGGGGTTAAAATGTTGCAGGATTTAGAAAATGATTTAAAGGTTTTGGAATCAAAAAAAAATAATTTAATTTAGATGTGTAGAAATAAAGGGGGGTGTTAGTATATTATTATGTGATATTTATAAATAGAGGGGTTTTAAGGTATATGTTTGGTAAAGGGGTGTTAATATACTATAAATACATTAAAATAAATAAAGGGGTGTTCAATCATGTACTATTTATTATATATTATAGGGGTGTTAATATACTATAAATATATTAAAATATATAAAAGGGTGTTCAATCATGTACTATTTATTATATATTATAGGGGTGTTAATATACTATAAATATATTAAAATATATAAAGGGGTGTTCAATCATGTACTATTTATTATATATTATAGGGGTTTTAATATACTATAATTTAATCTATTCAAAAAAGAGGTGTTAAATAAGCATTTTTTAAAAATAATATCATGTGTTATCTTAGCCCATTTTATTATTAAATGTTGAGTCTGTTTCACAATCACAAAAAAATAATTTATTTCAAATTTTAAAAACCATACATTAATTTCCAGTACTTTTTGTAATTATAAATACAAAAATCTACTTAAATTCTTTTCCTAAGCCTTTTTCTTACATTTGTATCGTTTTCTTTTGATATTCTAAGAAATACAAATAAGCGAATCATACAGGAAAGAAAAAAAATACAGTTTATTTGTACATAAGTAACATTATAAATGAGCTTTTGATCATTAAAATTATATAATGAAGCGATATTAGGTAAAAAAATACTCCTTAAGGCATGTACATTTATATTCTTAAACTTATTTCATTCTTTACTAAAATAACTATTTCAGATCTTAAGAAAATTAAGGAACATTTTAATAAACGTATATTCTTCTGTTTTGTTTGACCTTTTGTTTGCTAAAAATACATCTTTGGTAACTGAATACCTGGGATTTATTTTAGACGAATGATGATTATAATTGCATTCTTTTTCATAAAAGTCATAAATCTATCTCGAATTTCTACCGAGACGATATATAAAAAAACTTTAATTTATCCGCGTCTATTATATCAGATAGTCAATATATTTTGCCAAAGGTTGTTTAAGATTTAAACACACATTTTTCCGATATTTTTTTTAATCAAATAACTTAAATAGAATTCTTTATTAAATTAATTTATTCTGTATTGTAGGTATTTTTACTATTATTGCTTTAAATGTTTTAACTTATGGGAGCTGTTTTTTCGACACTCTATGTTTATTTGTAGCGATGCAATATCTGTTTATTTAAATGAAATCAAATTGTATTCTCGAAAACAAAAACTTTTAGTAATATAACGAATAAAATTCTTATTGCGTTTTAAAATCTATGTTTTCTTTATATAAGCTTTATTCTTTCGATAATAGAAAAATAAAATTAATTGTCTTATTTCATTTATATTTTCGGTTTCAAAACCATCTAATGGTTGTCTATCTACAAAGCAATAAAAACCAATTCAAATATAATTATTTGTTACATTTTCTGCTTATTTGTGTGTAATATTGAGACTGAAAGGAAACGTTTTACACCAATAAATTGCAAAGATAATTCAAACATGCGATTATTTGTTTACTTCTTGTGCATATGAAGAAGGTATTCTCTAATATTTTTCAAGAAAGCTCCGCAGTTAATATAGTATGCATCGGTGCACTATGAATTACTCGTAAAACTTTCGGTTCTGAATATTTTCTTGTCTAAACTTGTACAAATTTCTGATAATTTTCTAATATAACGAATGGTTTAAATGTTAAAAAAACTTTTTAACTTTAAGACGCGTAGGTGATTAGTTTATATCAACTGAAATTAAGATTATTAGTTGATTTAATCAATATCTGGGTAATATTTAACTGTTTCTGGAATCATCAGAACGGTTTTATTTCAAAATAAACATATCTTTGCTTGCATTTTGTTATAATCAAATATTTCTAAGTTTTAAATGCTTGCAGATTTTTTTTTTGATTTTTTGTAATTCTCTTCATTCTTAGAAAAGTTTATATTCGCAAAGTCTACAAAATTTCTTCTGAAATATGTATATAACTAAAAAAAACTCAGATTAAATGGCAAAAACAGTGATAAAATAATATAAGTCACTATAAAAAGTATTTGTTTGATAAATTTTTTGTTGCAATATTTTTTGCCTATTTTTTATATTTTTTGCCTATTTTTTATATTTTTTCGTTGTTCTTTTTACGTTTTTACTTTTCCTTCCAAATACGAATCTTCATCTAAATTTTTTGTCAGTTTCTATAATATGGTTACTTTTGCTTATATATTAGTAGTTTGTTTTTTGTATTTACTTGTTTAGAATCATCTTTCTTGTTCTTCGCTTTTGCAAGAAATTTATGGTTTTTTATATTTCTCAGTTCGTCCAATAACACACAATGAAGCTCTCTCCTTACTATTTAGGCAGTTGATCTTGATTTGAGTCTTCTATGTGAATAAAAAAAATTGATTTGACTGATTTTGAGGCATTCGAGTAGAATAAATGTCTACGCCACAGACAATTTCTAATCTTTTATGATATTTTTTGTAAAACATTGTCACTATAACTTTCTGTGTCAGATATGCGATCATTCTAACACTGTATTAATATATAAGATACCTCTACTTAGCCATGGTTTATATTTCAGTGTTTTTGGTTTTTATACTCTGTTATAAATATTGGAAATGATTCACAATTCAATGAAATGATCTTTTCTGACTTCTGTCTAAAATAAATATATCGCATGTGGTTTCTCGAATATTGAGAAAGGGTTTTCGATGTATTCTCATGATTCGGAAACACATGATTAAGAATTTAATAAAGCTATTGATTTCGTATATCGTTTTTTTGGCTAAAATTAAATAGATTTGAAAGATTTGGTTTGCAATAATGATTTTTTAACGTCTAACCTGGTCCTGCCGCGAATTATGTATTATTAGGCTGTTTAATGGTTTACGTTAATGGTTGCAGTATTTTATCTTTGCTTCTGTTTCTCATTATATAATTCTACTTTGGATATAGCAGATAACGGCTTCATTGCATTTACTGCTATTCTCTTTCTTTAACTTTTTTAGAGAATATTAACCCACAAAGCCCATTTTTTTGCATCACATAATTTTGAAAAAGGTTTTTTTATATTGTTTTGCGTGTATTAGTTGCAGTTTTAACAAATTAAAAGTTCTTTTTGGTAAATCTTTTTGGTTTACTTTTTATTTTTAGGATAATTTAGACGGGACAAGACAAGTTTTTTATAATTAATGCTTTATAAAGTTATTAAAAACAATCATGACCCATAGTTTCGTTTCAAAACGATCTTTTGGTTACAGAAGATTGACAACAATTTACAAACTCAAATTTAAAGGCTTGCTCTAAGCTCTCTTTAATAAAAGAACAAGGTTCTTAAGATTCTGCTCTAAAACGTATCGTATATTTCTACAATATTACATGCAGTGCATCATTTAATTAAAAGAAACCGGATTCAGTGTGTGTATGTCAGTTTAATAGGCAACCAACGATATTAAATGTAAATATTTGCATTAAAAATGTTTCTTGCATTTATTTTTGTGCGTTAAATTGCCATTTCTTACTATTAGTTTGTTTGCACTTATGTATATTAGCAGCTTGTATTAGCACTTCTGTTTATCTTCTATCACTTACAGATGTTTTTAGCACTAACGATTTCTTGAATGTAGCAGAATTATAGAAAATTTTATGATTTGTGATTGTGTTCTTCAATTATCTCAAAATCAATAATCTTTATAGAATTCTTATACACATGTACCATAGATCTCAATGTTATGTTTTTCATTGCAATTATCTTTATATCATTAAAGAACATGAAATATTGCCAGTCGATAAACAGCATTTGCATTTAAATTGTATTAGTATATTTCGGGTTAGTTTCAGCTCCATAGAATAATTACTATGAAAAAAGAAAAAGAGGCATGGTATTATATTTAAATATATCTCCATTAGAATATTTGTTAAAAAAATTGTAAAGCCATATTAAAAAACACATTATTTTTAAAATAATGCATCAAACATATTTACGATTTATTGGTATTATTTAGATTTTAAAAGCATGGAATTAATTAGGCGAGGTTTTTCGACCATAATGATCAAATCTCATACAAGTTTCTTTAAGATTGTTTCCATATTCTTTGTAAAGAGTAAAGCTATCGTTAAAGTCTTTTATACGGGTTTTGTACATCACTAAAATTTATAATGGAAAATCCGAAAGTAAATTTTTTTCTTACAAGAAGCTGATCGGTCTCTGTAGTTAGAATTTTCAACTTTAAAATGACATTTTTTGGCCTTGATTCGGAATTTTTCTGACAGTATTCATGTTTTCTTTTAGAGCAGCCAGCGATAAAAGAATTTTACCGAAGATGTTTTTTTTATATGCATTTCCATGCCAAAATGATAATTAAACGAGCTGTACTTTTCCGAAATAGAAATTCTGAATGGCTTTAGTTTCTGCGATTTCTAGTCTAAAAGCCAATCTATAATCCTATATATTAAATATGTTTGAAGTATCTGTATTCTAACTGCTACAAATTGAATTTATATCTGATAATTAATGACTTTTTCTTCATTTTTATTACATACTGTAGACTAAAAACTTAAACTTTATGATGACAAACCCTATTCCCAGATTAAGCAAACAAAATTGCTTCCTGAACAGCCTAAAAACAAGATTATCTTTTTGATTAACTTATAGTTTCGAAGAAAATCCTTGTGCTCTTTCGACATTTAAAAATCAGTCTTCTTAAGTATCCCAATAGAAAATTTATGTTGCCCGCTTAGTTTTAATTCAATAATTACACGATCTTCATGCGGCTTTATGCCTTTGAAGCAGAGAAGTTTTCTTTCTTCAAGCCGTCTCGATAAAATCTTTAGTGCGGTTTTACTTTTATTTTAGGGCTTATGATATATCTCGTGGCGAATCTGTGTTGCCTTTGTGTGTTTCCTCGTGATTACATACCATCTCGCGTGAATAATGCCTATCGCGTCATTCATCTTTATTGAGACAGGTGCTCTAGAAAATTCATTACATATTCGAACAATAGAATCTAAAATTTTACTATCAACCAATTCACTTGGAAGCTTTCAATTCAGACCACTACAGTTTCTATTTCCTTCTTCAAGAGTACATTTATTATACATAAGTGTTTCTATTTCTGGTATAAGGAAGATGCTTTTATATAGAGTAAAGGATCATAAAAAAATGGGCATTATATGTTCACTTATGTTTTTTCCTGTTCTATTAGAATCTCGCTTTATCTTGAAATATTTTTTCAACTCGTTGATAGTAACGGCAGACTCAAAATTCTCATAAGGGTATCTCAGTATTAAAGTTACCTTAAAAAAGTAATTCTTTCTGACCTCTTCTATACACAGCAAGAATATATACAGGCTATTCTTTTTTACGGCTGTGACTGTTTTTTAATATTTACATAAACTTTAAAGCGTTTTCTTTTAGAATAGCAGCAGTTTTAGGATTTATCATGCTTTTGGTCAGTCTATCACATAGACACCTGGAACTTAGGAGTGAGTAGGGTGTAGAATAATTCGACCAGACGCGTTTAATATCTCATTTATATGTGAGTTTGTAAAGCATCCAGTAATCAATGCATGTAAGGCTCTCTAAAAATGTGCTCATACATGCGAAACACATACTTTTCACATTTTGTTAATTTGCCAAAGGGTTTAAAAGTCTTTATTTTCTTGTATATTTTCCGCTTTTAATATATTCATTCTATCCACATTGGTTACTAAAAATCTTCTAAAAATATTATGATTAAAAGGGTGTTATTTATTGCATTCTGACGAAAATCAAAGAGTAAAATTTTTTTATTTTAAAGAATCTTCAACCCCCAATGATTATTCCGGTACGTTGCTTCACATGTGGGAAAGAAATATCAAGCAAATGGGAACCATATGTAGATTTGTTAGGCCAAGGAAGGACTGAATGTGAGGCATTAGATATTTTAGGACTTGGAAGAAAATGCTGTAGAAGAATGCTTTTATGCCACGAGGATATTATAGAAAAGGTTTTGAATTATGATGTTTTTCAAAATCTTTCGTAAATTAAAATTTTAAATTCTGCATTATATTAACACCCCTTTAATATATAGTAAAATAAATTCTATTTAACACCCCTTTAATATATAGTAAAATGGTACAACGTTTAACACCCCTTTAATGAATGATAAAAACATATGTTATTTAACACCCCTTTAGTATATACTAAAATGGTAGAATATTTAACACCCCTTTAGTAGTATATATAAATACCTTTATTTAACATCCCTTTATTACTATAATATCTCTTCCTTAATTATAACCTTTATTTTTCTTTAAAAAATTTAAAATTTTAAAATCCTTTAAAACCCCATATAAATGAAAAGACGAAGCAAAAGACAAAACTCTAATGTATTTGCAATGCTCAGTAAAAATCAAATATTTGAATTAAAAGAAGCATTTGGTCTATTAGACACCAACAACGATGGTATCATATCAAAAGAAGATTTAAAAACATTTCTTAGTTCGATAGGAGATCCATTTACCGAATCGGAAATAGATGAAATGATGGAAGAAGCAGGAAATGAAATGTCATTTATGATGTTTCTTACCTTAGTTGGAGAAAAACTGAGCTGTACGGATGAAGAAAGTGTTATTCTTCACGCATTTAAAGATTTTGATGAGAATAGAAACGGATTTGTTGAAGAAAAAGTTTTAAAAAAATGGTTGACACAAGAAGGAGACAAAATGTGTGAAGAAGACGTGGATTTTTTATTAAAGGATTGTTGTGAAAATGGAATGGTTGATTATAAAAAATTAACTGAAATTATAAAACACGGAGAAGTTTTAAAGAAAGAAGAAATTGTTTATCAATAGAAATGGGTTTTTTATTGGTAAAACATTACTTTGTAGTTTCTTAATTTAATATTTATTTTAATTATCGTATTTCTAATTTCTATTTTTGATTTCTACTTTAATTTTTTGTAGTTTCTTAATTTGATTATTTATTTTTGATTTTAATTTTTATTTTTGATTTTTATTTCTAATTTTTTGTGTTTTAACTTATATTTTAATTTATTTATTTTTGATTTTATAATATTTTTATTGCTAGCCAATGAGTTGGGTCTTATTTATATGTGTAGTGTTGAGATAATCCCTTATGTGATGACCTGGGACGGTATTGTGACAAAATACCATAAATCTCATCTTAAAAGACTAGAAATACCCATGAATGTAGAAGCATACATTCAGTCTATAGTACTTAAGAAAACAGTCGAAACAATTTCCTTTGATCGACGAAGAGGACTTGAGTCAGGACTAAATGCCGAAGAGAGCTGTGAAAGAGCGTCAATGGGTGTTATTATGAGAGCAGAGATGCATGAGGAACCAATACCCCCTTTAAAAGAAGCGAAAAGAGAGGAAGATGGTGCAAAAAATTTTAAACCAAAAAATAAAGCACCCTTTATTTCACAAAGAGGAACCACTTAGAGGAACCGACCAATAACATAAATGAAGAGTCGGATTTGGAAGAAGAGACAAAAGTGGTTAAAGAGGTAGAAGAAAACATATAAAAATGGTAAAATTATTTATTCGAATTCTATAATTTATTTTTAAGATTTATTTTTAATCGCATTTTTTTATTTTAATTAAATCGATAATTAAAATATTTTTTTGAATTTCTTTAAAAAGATTATCAAGTTGTGTAAAATTATGAATCATTCCAACTGTAAGTGCACATATCTCTTTAATATCACACATATGAATAACATAATCCCATTCAAAATTACTACAACACGAACACTCTGGCTTACTAGAATAATCAGAAATATAAATAATTTCTGATTTATACGTAATAAGTTGTCCATTATTTACCAATTCATTAATAAAATTGGTAGAAAATATTTTACCGCCATTTTTTAAATTAAAAACGAAATCTTCAATATTTTTACATTCAATAAAATTGGAAGAAAATATTTTATTTCCTCTTGAAATTATTTTTTTTGTATCAAAATCCATATAAAAATCTGGATTGGCTTTCTCTATAAATTCTATATACTCATCCTTCGTAAATTTTCTATTTCCTCGTCTGGTTCGTAATAAATTACTTTTATCTTTAAAAGTAACAATTATATTGTTAGAAACAGAACAGAACTCTTTTATAGGTAAAACATCTTTGTTTAAATAATAACTTCCATTGTAAATAAAATCATCGACATAAATTTGAAAAGTTTTATTAAAACATTTCATATCTTTATAATCAACAACATGTGGTATAGAACCGTATTGTGTTGTTATTACAAAGTCGTGTGATTGCATTATATGGGTTTTTCTAAAAATTTGATAGTAAATCTATATTTTTGTAAAAAAAACAGAAAAAATTATAAAAGGGACTTAAATTTATTCAAAATATTGTATTTAACTTATGATTGTATTTAACTTGGTTTTATTTAACTTAATTGTATTTAACTTATAATTGTATTTAAAAGAAATTTTATTTAACTTACAATTTGATTCAAAAGAAATTTTATTTTTTTAATTCTCTTTAATCATATCAATGAGTCTTTAATTCTCTTTGAATCTCAATGCTAGTAATAAAATTTGTATTTCTTTGAATCTTAATGTTAGAAATAAAAATCTTTACTATTTGTATTTCTTTTTCAGGTGGAGGGAGGATAACCACAAAAAAAACTTTCTGCTTGGCAATGAGTGTGTGAAACTGGTGTGAGATCATTGTTTGGATTTTTAGTGGGAATAAAACCACACTACATCTTCGGTTGTTCCATGGGAGTTTGTATGAGGAGGAGAGGTCTAAGAAATGGAGAAACTTTTTCTACAAATTTATTTGTAGTTTTTTACGTAACCAGATTGCAGACCGCAGCTGAACATGTAGGTAATTGCCATGTAAAAGCATGGAAACCTAGCCTTGCTCACTCGGGTTAGAAGACTTAGCGCCTGCGAGATATAAAACGAAAAACCATTTAAAGCCAGGAAAGCTAAGTAGTAGGTTATACCTATTGGTATGACATTGCACTGTCTAGGTGGACCCCATGTAAATCTCTGAAATATATCTTAGCTAGAAGTTTATTGGGTTCAGAAAGTGTAGAGTAAGTGGGAATGCTGCATAGTCTTGGGGGAGCCCAGGGGGGGCTATGGCCTTCGATCACACTCCATGCAACGGACATAAACGAACTCCGGGCAACTGCCTCGCCTAGTAATCAGGTTCTACACACCTGGTATATTAAAGTCTTTGGGACGTAGGTATCGCAGGGGTTACTGATGGAGTTTTGGGGTAGCAGTTATTTATGTTAAACCTAGAACTGCGTTAATGTCATGAAAACAAATATAACACTTGCCACTATTTTAAAAAACATATTTTTAAATAAAGTATTTCTTTTTCCAATAAATTATCTTTTAAAAAAATTTTATATTTTTATTTTAATATTTTTAAAAAATAATTACTTTAAATATCTAATTGTTCATTATTTCTACCTAAAAAATTATAAATTTAAATCTTTTAATTATTATCTATAATTTTTATTTAGTTATTTTTATTTCAGATAAGACAACTATTATTCTTTTACTTCATTTAAGTATTTCATTTTTAATTAAATTCTTATTTTTATTTCAGATAAGACAACTATTATTCTTTTACTTCATTTAAGTATTTCATAATTAATTAAATTCTTATTTCATCAGATCAGATAATATTTATAATCACATTTGGTGTTACAATTATATCAAATATAAAAGATAACTAATAATTATTTGTGTAATTTATCGTTTATTATAAATATTATCTAATATGTTGAAATAAGAATCAATATTTGTAATTTTATGTAATTTAAAACACATACTTATAAGATATAATATTTATTTTCTAAGGTCTTCTTCTTTTTAATACATCATATTTAATATAAAATAATAACTTAGAATTTCTAAATTACAATCTACATTTCCAATCTGAATACTAGAATTTGATATAAAATATAACTTAGAATTTCTAAATTACAATCTACATTTCAACTCTGAATACTAGAATTTGATATAAAATATAACTTGGAATTTAAACAATTTAAACAATTTAAACTTACAAATACAAGATTTATTTGTTTAAAGAACATTTAAAGGGAAATATTTCTATTACATATATTTTAACCAAATTTATTTATAATTAATTTAATATTTTTCTCTTTTATATACTTCTTCTCATACATATATTTTAACCTAATATTTATTTATAATTAATTTAATTTGTAATTTCTTTGTTAAATATTTATTAAATTCTTAATAAATAATTTTTTTATTTCCAAATAATTTATTTATAGTGAATTGAAGGTTATTTTTACTTAAAATTTATTCTTAAATATTGCTGGTAAGCGTGTGGAAATTAACTAAATTTAAATTAATCAAAAATACTTGAAAAAATGGATTTTTTTTATTTAGATCAGTAGCTAAATACCAATAAATTAATATCTTTTACAAGCCTATTGGTCATCGCTTGGTTTATTTACCAATATATTATTATATTATTATCTTTTACAAGCCTATGGGTCATCGCTTGGTTTATTTACCAATATATTATTATATTATTATCTTTTATTTTTACATTTTTAGCAACTGATAAACAATTTCTTAATTAAAATCCAGAATATTTTTTAAATCAGCATATTATTCTTGTTCTAATCTACTCGCTTATACTATTTTTAATGTAAAATTTATTTTCTGTTTATTCTATTCAGTTTACAATCTATTTTTTATTTCTTATTGTTTGGTATTCATTCGTTTGAACCGTTTTTGGGTTTTCAAAAAAAAAACTGTCTTTCTATGAAGTATGATGTAAAAGTCAATTCTATAATTGAAATTTCTATATTCGGTTTATCAAGAAAGTTATAATCTAACAATGTATATAATTATAAAGTATTATATTAACTTATAGTTTTCTTGTACCTCTGTATTCTGGTTTTTTTGATATTTTTCGAAGAATAATTGTTTTGATGAACATTATTATGAGTTTAAATAAATTTTATAAAAAAAAAAGCTTGAAAATATAAATTCAAGTTTAATTCTGTTTATTTATAACTGAAACTTTTTAGAAAATTAGTAAGAAAAGAAGTAAGAAAATACGAACCGAGTAAATAAATTTGATTGTAATTTTATAAAAATTATATAAAAAAGCTTTTTATTAAAAAATTAGTAAAAAAATACGAATCGAGTAAATAAATTTGATTGTAATTTTATAAAAATTATATAAAAAAGCTTTTTATTAAAAAATTAGTAAAAAAATACGAATCGAGTAAATAAATTTGATTGTAATTTTATAAAAATTATATAAAAAAACTTTTTATTAAAAAATTAGTAAAAAATACGAATCGAGTAAATAAATTATTAAATAAATTAAAAAACTTTTTATTAATTCTTTTATTATTATTTATTACAATCTATAAAGGTAATTTACCCTACGTTAGTGCGAATATTTTTTTTGTCAATTAAAAAATTTAAAATTTTCTATTTCTGTAGTTTATTTTATATTTTAAGTTTTGATAGATACATGGATGAATATTGAAGTGTAATATAAGTATTCATACATAATTATTTTGTATCTTATATTTTTAGAACTTTTAAAATACTTCGAGGTGAGTATTTGGTGTTGAATTACTTAATTAACAATACAAAGATATAATTTTTATTTTTTAAGAATTTACAAAAAATAAAATTGAAAAATAAAAATTATTTACAATTGGATTTTTATTTTTTAAGAATTTACAAAATAAAATTGAAAAATAAAAATTATTTACAATTGGATTTTTATTTTTTAAGAATTTACAAAATAAAATTGAAAAATAAAAATTATTTACAATTGGATTTTTATTTTTTAAGAATTTACAAAATAAAATTGAAAAATAAAAATTATTTACAATTGGATTTTTATTTTTTAAGAATTTATAAAAAAGAAAATTGAAAAATAAAAATTATTTACAATTGGATTTTTTATTTTTTAAACAAAGTATAATTCGTTAATTATTTTTTTAATATTAAATCGTTCTCAATATTCTTCTGTGATTCATTGAAAAATAAATTATATAAAAATTCTTTTTTGTAAAATTCAATAATTATTCAGTTAGTTGTATGAATTTTTTGACTTTCTAATGATAATATTTCTATGTTTTTAGATGTTTGATGTACAAATAAATCTTTAAAATCATCTTTTTATGATTAAAAACAAAAGAATTAAATCATAAGTTTATATCCAAGAATAACTGATTACTACTTAAAATCATCTTATATCATATGTTCTTAAATAATTAAATCATAACTTTATATACAAGAATAACTGATCAATACTTAAAATTATCTTTAGCATATTTTCTCAAAGAATTGAGTTTACAGGGAAATTTAGAAATTATCATTATTATCTGTTTTAATTCATTGGAAATACTTTTGAAATATTTATATATTTATTTTTCATACAAAAGAAGTTTAAATATCTTACGATTCTGAAAAAAAGTATGAATTTCATTACACATATGTATCAAATAATTTTATCGTACTGTTTTTCCATATGATTTACTTTGAACTACGACGACTTGATTTTTTAGATTTCTTAGGTTTTCCGGATTTTCCGGATTTCGAGCCACTTGCGGAACCTGCCGCAACTGCTTTTGAGACAACGTACGTTGTTATGACTAATTTTGTTTCTGCTTCTGCTTATGCTTCATCTTCTTCTTCCTAGGATTCTTCTTCCTAGGATTCTTCTTCTGGCTCTTCTTCTTCTGGTTTTCCAGCGGGATCACCAATTACGTTCATATGAAAGCATATATTTCTGAAGGTGGTACAGCTGGTTTTTGTTCAGAACAGCAGCTAGGTGATTTCTGTTTACAAGCACACTCTTCTTTCTTGTCTTCTTGAGATAATACAATGTTAACATTTAAACTTTCTTTTTCAGAATTATCGTTACATGGACTTTCGGAAGATAAAAAATAATTTCGAACTTCTGGTTTTCTACAACATGGATTACTGAAACATGGAGTACAAGGACGTGGTCTACATGAAGTAGGTACTCTAAAACATCTAAAATCCTGCATTCCCATACCGAAACAAACCCCAATATAAGTTATTAAGATATATAAACTACATTAAAATTGTACAGATACTTTCTTCATGAATATCAAGTTCGTCTGCTTATTTATACTTTGCAGATATAAATTAAATTAAATTTTTTTAATTTAAATAACCAGTTATATTCTATTATTTAAATATAAATCGATTACCAAATATTAAAATATAAATGTAAATTCTTACAAAACAATGTAAAACACGAAATATTTAACTTTTTAAAAACAAATTTATGTTATTACAAACGTATATTAAAAATAAATAGAAAATTTTAATTTAATCGTAAAAACCGAAAAAAATCGTTCTTCTTTGAATCTAATTACTATGAATTATTTAAATCGATATATTTGTTTATATTTGATTAAAATTAAAAAATTAAGCTATTATTTCAGGCAAAATATTAATTATTTCAACAAAATATTGATTCGCTATCAGAAGCAGCAGATTCACTCTTTTAAAACATAAAATTTTAATTAATCTTTTTCCGCTGAGACTTGTAAATCCCATCAATATAATATTTTTAATTTTTATAAAAAACACTTTAATATTCAAAATTATAAAATACAGTTTAAGTAACCAAATTTGGAAATGAAAAGTCTTAATTCAAATATTATTCTATTTTAAAGTTTAACGGTTTAAACATCCTTTTTTAGATATCAAAACTGTTTAATTATCGGTTTCTAAATTATCTTTACAATATAAATACAGAAAATTATTAATTTCCTATAAATTTGATAAAAAAAGAAACTTCTTATAAATCTAAGAATCATAATTTATATTTTATTTACTAAAGTTTCATTCGATATTATATTATAAATATTAATGATACGCTTCTTTATATCCCATATCACTTATATTTTATGTCGAACTTTTTTCATAACCATTGCTTAATTCCATTACCAAAACAAAGAAACAATAAAAATGTTTTTTTGAATTGAGATATTCATTTCAACATATTTTTCTAAAACTTAAAATACAAATTTTTTGTTTCACATGTTTGGAGAAAAATTATATTTTGATTTGCAAATAAAATTTTGTCCAATGAAACATATTATGACAAATATATAATTTAAAAGCTTCAATAAATTCAAGATTTTTTAAAAAATAAGGTTTTCATTTGAATTGCTATTATAAAAGACTGTTTACAACACAAGTACTTCTGAATTTATGTCGAGACAGTCAGATATACTTGAAAGATATTGATAATATACTCAAAAAAGTAATTAAATTGATAGTAAGATAAAATGAGCTAATTTTTATCTTTTTTATTTCATACTTATTTACTTATCCCGGTCCTCTTTTACCTCTCAGAGCTGAGAATGAACAAATAGAAGTTTCATATTTCTTTCTTTTAATCTGTTATACTGCGGGGTTATAAGGAATTGGTTCATAGATCCAGTGTAGTTTATATCCTTTAGACAATTAAACAATTGTTTTTAAACAATTATACACACTTTTTCTAAACAGAAAGTTTTTAAAATATTTATTCTTCCTTCAACATCTTTATATTTCATGATCATAGTTTCGCTGGGAAGCGAGGCTCTAAGAATGATCATAAATCTTGCTGGTTAAGACCAACACGAATGTAGATATAATTTCGAACATGCCATAATGAATAACTTTGTTAAGCATAATGATGCAATTCAGACAGAATTGAAAATCTATAATAATAAAGAAAAAAAAAGATTGTGTTAATTTGCTAAACCAACCTTGAGATAATATCGAAAATAAACAAATCTTTCACATTCCGGATGTAAACATAAAGTTTTTATTTTTTATACAATTATGTAATATAAGAAATCAGTCTTACAAATTCAACTATTCTCCTCGTTTTTCAAGAAAGTGCTCTCGAAATTTATCAAAAAGACGAATAAAAATAATTATTAAACAGATATGATCTGAATATAATAAATTATTTATCCTCGGAAGATAAAGACGCATTCCAGTAAGCAAAAACAAGCCTAAAAGTTCTATAAAACTTGTGCGAAAATCGCAAGTGAAAAGTTGATAATAATCTCGCTATAAACGATCGAATAATTTAATTGTGAAACCAAGATAAGCTAAATCACAACTAGATAAGAAAATAAAGTAATTGTACAAAAG
The DNA here is from genome assembly GCA_022605425.2 of Hamiltosporidium tvaerminnensis. Taxonomy (NCBI): domain Eukaryota; kingdom Fungi; phylum Microsporidia; family Dubosqiidae; genus Hamiltosporidium; species Hamiltosporidium tvaerminnensis. Next base: position 1,062,282 of record CM061249.1, read on the forward strand.
ACCATGTGCTTGTATAGATATAAGATATGTAGGTACGAAGAAGATTCTTTAAGCTCTGAAAAAAAAGAACTTTTAAAAACACGAATTCAAACCTCAAGGTGTGTCATTTAATTAAGATAAGTATATTTTAAATGAAAAGATCAAATAGTATAGTTTTTAATGTCTCATTTAAATATCAAAATAAATATGTAATTCGTACGAAAAAAATCTTTGTATAAGCTTCTTTCTCTATAAATTTAATCTTAGAGATATACTGATACATATAATGATATCAGATACAAAATAATGTTAAATATCATTTTTAGCTATTTTTTTGAGAAAAAAAATTAATATTGGTTTTAAAAGTTTTTATCATCAATATATTACAATATAATCAGTTATTCTTTCACCACCACATCAGGTGTAGAATTAATTTGGAGTATTCTCTGCTTGTTGTAAGAGGCGACACAAAGGGACTAGTTTCCAAGTTGAACGTATTGCGAACATCTTTCCCTTTAAAACCACCTTGTTACGAAACCCGAAAAAGTAAATAAATACACTGGAAAAAGACCGGCGGGCGGTATTATTGAGTGCGTCCAAGGCTTTATTAAGGCAGTAATGCCAAGGGTAACAAAAATCAGTTATTCTAATCGTTACAGATATAATTTTTACAATGAAAAAATTGTAAATTTTCTCATATTCTACTCATATTTTTCTTATACGAATCATATTTTTTAATTTTTAATGACTTAATTATTATAAGAATTATAAATAATTCATAAGTTTTTTAAAAAAATCAAAAAATCTATACTTTTGAAAAAACTGACTATAAAAATAAATATTTCATAGTTTAAAATAGAAATATTAAACACAAACAATCAAATATATTTTATTTAATAACTATTTAATATTTAATATCTTATTTAATATTTATTTGATATTTATTCCCTATTTATTTACTTGATTTAATATTTATTTAAAATCTATTCCCTATTTATTTAATATCTTATTCAATATTTATTTAATATTTATTTACTTGATTTAATATCTTATTCAATATTTATTTGATATTTATTTAATATCTTATTCATTAGTTATAATTTATTTATTCACTATTTAATATTTATTTAAAATCTTTTTATAATTTAATTAAAATCTTATTCACTATTTATAATCTATTTATAATTTATTTATAATTTATTTATTTACTATTTAAAATCTTTTAAAAGAATTACAAGAAAAATCTAATAATAATTTACAAAGAATACTATAAGAATAATAATTTAAACTTCTGTTGTTTGGAAATAAAATTATATAAATTTCTAAATTTATTATATCTCACACCATCTTTAATCTCCATTTTTTATTAAATTCCTTGATAATTAAATATATATTTTTATATCACTAATAAGGAATAATTAATATAACCAATCTATTATAAATAAGATATAAAAGATTTGATCTATCAATTATTAAATGAGATATAAAAGATTTGACATATAAATTATTTAAATAAATTATACAACCTATCTATTGTACAAATAATAATACAGCTATATCTATCCTATGAATATATAAAGATATAACCTATATCTATTCTATGAATAATAATACAGCTATATCTATTCTATGAATATATGAAGATATAACCTATATCTATTCTATGAATATATGGTATAATACACTTATACCATCAAGATATAATATAATACACATATCTATTCTATGAGGATATAATACAATGCAACTAATTCAATCAAGATATAAAGATATAACCTATCAATATCCTCAAGACATATAAAAATATAACCAATCTATCATATAAATAAGATAGAAGATATAAAACACTAAGAATATAATTTAGATAAGAAATACAAATAGATTTTATTTATATAAAACAATAAAAATATTGTTTTAAACAAATATAGAAGTGGTTTGTATAAAATATAAATATTTATTTGTAAATACAAATAAAAATATAAAAAAATTATCTGAAACAAAAATTTTCATTTTTAAATACAAAGCCCTCTTACAAACAAATATATGACAGCAGATATTTTAAAAGATAAAAATAAAGTAAAAGAAATAAAAAGTGAGAATTTGAATGAGAATCAAGTAAGAGAAATGAAGAACAGTAATACAGAGGTAAGGGATAATAAAAACTTGAAGGATAAGGAAGCAAGAGATAATGGTGTAAGAGATAATGGTGTAAGAGATAATGGAATAAGAGATAATGGTGTAAGAGATAAGAATAAAGTACAGGAGGCAAGGGACAATATAAATGTTGACAATTCTTCTTCCGACATAGATCGACCTACTGAGTCACGGGAGAGAAGATTTATTTTTATGAAAGAAGAAGACAATGACATAAAGATAGAACACAAGCAGAATATAGAAGACGATGATAATATGTTGGTTCTTAAAGGAAAACCAGTATCGATGCAGAGGAGGGTAACGATTGCACGGGGACCTGGTGGAATACCAATTTTACGAGAAATAATAATTATTGAAACCGAAGCTTCAATTTCAAGTATTTTGCGCGTTTTAGGTGTTTTATTTCTTTATGCTTTGCTTTTTCAAACAGTTTTTTCGTTGTGGAATAAATTTCACAAAAAAAGTTGTAAATTTACCATTTTTGGTATTTTATGGCTTTTTCCGCCACTTTTTTCTATTTTTGTAAAAGATTATATTTTTTTCTTTTTGTGTGCTTCGTATTCAATATTAATACTACAATCAGTCTATAAAATTTTAAAAAAACCGATGCCTAAAAAAGTACCGAGAGATACGTATAAATTGTTTAGATCGCTGTTCTTTACATCGTATATCGGTGTCATACTTGGACATATTTTGGTTATCGGGTCACTTTTTAAAATATTAGATTTACTTGGTTTGGGTATAATTATACTCGCCATTTCTCTGTACTTTGGTCTGCTCAGCAGAGAAATTATAGACGTTTTAAGTGAAATTATGGCAGTAAATTTAGGTTACTACAGTAAAGATGGAATGCCAGAAAAGGCGCTAAAAAATGATGTTTGCTCCATCTGCGACACAGACTTCTCTAGCACATCAGAAAGAACACATACACTCGTATGTGGACATTCATTTCACGAATTATGTATCAAAGGATGGTGTTTCATCAGTAGTAAAGAGTTTTGTCCCTGCTGTCGCGAAAAAGTAGATTTTAAATCAATTCCAGCCGATTTGTGGCAAAAAAGTGAACTCTTTTTTTCGTACCTCCTCGATATTTTAAGAAGTTTTATTGTTTTTTGCCTTTGTGTTGTTGTAATGACTATGTATTACAAAATTAAACAATAAAGCTTAAAAATGAAAAATAATTATAATTTATTTCTATATCCTATCTATATAATTTGTTTATACTTGATTATTTTATAGTATTTATATTATCTTATTATATATATGTATCTCTTATTAGTATCCCTCTATTAGTATCTCACTAAAATAATCCCTCTATTAGCATCCCTTATTAGTATCTCTCTATTAGTATCTTACTAAAATAATGCCTCTATTAGTATATCTCTTATTAGCATCCCTTATTAGTATCTCTCTATTAGTATCTCTCTAAAATAATCCCTCTATTAGTATATCTCTTATTAGTATCTCACTATCATCTCTTATTAGTATCTCTCTATTAGTATCCTTTATCCTTTATCTAGATATTACTGATTTACTTTTGTTTCTATTAAAAATCTAATTTAAAATTAATTTTAATTTATCAAATAATTTTTTAAAATATTTTTTTTCTATCTTTTAATAACAAATTTAAATACAAATTTTTAATAGAAATTATAGGAAATAAATAAAATTAATTTTAGCGAATAAGTGTTATTACTCTGTTAGTATTTAAAAAAGAAAAATTAAAAATTTATTCAAAAGTTTATTCCTTTTTCTTATTCTGGTCTCAAGCAATATTTCTACGATTCGTTAGAGGAAAAGGATAATCCACTATTGTTTCCTCATAACATCTACTTCCGTATGAATCATCTTCGCTATTATTTCTGTAACATATCGAATCAGAGGGATTTAGATAAGAGAATGATATATCATCTGAGAATGTTTCTGTGTGCTGGGGACTTGTTTTTTTATGAATTGATGAACTTTTTGGATTCAAAAAATTGTTTTTTAAAATAAAATTATCGAAATTTTTGGTGTTTTTTTTAGGTGTCGAGCAAAAGTATTGTATCTCAGGTTGGGAGTAACTCGATACATTGTTTTCTTCAGATATAAAATTATTTCCTTCTGAACTTACTTCTATACCAGAAGAATCTTGCGTATTTTTCATATTTTTATTAGGAATATCGTGATTAATTATATCTTTCTTCTCAATCTCATCACAAGATTCTTTATTTTTTCCTGTGTCTCTTGATATAAAAATATCTTTCTTCTCAATCTCATCACAACATTCTATATTGTTTCCTGTATCTCTCTCTATAAAATTATTCTTTTCAATCTCATCACAAGATTCTTTATTATTCTCTGAGCTTTTTATTTGATTTAAATCTTCAGTTTTTATAAAATTTTGATTTTCAAGTTCCGTAACAATAAAATTCAAAGTTTTACTGTCATTTTCAAACTCACTTATAAAATATTTTTGTTTATTTCTAAGCGTCTCAATAAAAGACATATCTTGATTTCCAAATTTAGAAATAAAATTTTCATTTCTAATAAAATAATTGGAATAAAAAATTATTTTCTCTGTATTCTCTATCTTTAAACAAATATATCTTTTAAAATCACCTAAAATACCCGTCTTCTCTCTTCTTAACCTAAAAATCTCATTCTTTATCCTTAAAATCTCTTTCTTTTCAATTTTTGATTTATGAATGTAAGAATCACTTCTCTTACTCTCTTCAATATCAGAAATAATTTGATTTGTATTGTTTAATAATTTTTGTATTTTTCTTAAATTTATTTCACTTTTTTTTATTAAAATATTCAATTCGTTATTTTCCTTTAATTTCGCTTTTATTACTTGTAACTCATTATATTCCCGTTTTATACGAAATGCATTATTCAATCTAAATTTCTTACCTATTTGATCTTTTCTAAGACAATAAGTTGTATTCATTTCAGTGGTTTGTATACTTAGAATGTCTGGTAATAGAAATGTAAATAATACAAGTATTCGTTTCATATGAAAAGAGATTGAGTTTCATTCTATTTATAGTTAAATGTAAACTTAAATTTCTTATTTAAATTTTTTATTTCCATTTTTAGAAAATTAATTTATCTCATTAAATGTTTTTAAATCGTTAAAATTTGTATTATAATTAATAAATCTTAAATCTTAAATTTTAAACGTTAGTTTTAGATTCCTATTGTTTAAAAATCTTATTTTTAAAATTCTTCTAATATAAAAATTTTGAATCTAGAATATAAATATTTTCAAAATTAAAAAAATCGTAAATCTTAAAAAACTAATAGGAATTAAAAAAAATCTTAAAAAACTACTAAGAATTAGAAGTCTTAAAAAGCTACTAAGAATTAAAACTTAAGAAAATCTAACAAAGATTCAAGAACTTAACTTTATAAAATATTCTTTTGTTATTCTATTTGATAAAAAAAATTATTTTTAAATAGAAACCCAACTGAATCATATAAATAAGAAAAATATTTCAAATGAATTTTATCAAAACTGTAAATTAAAAAATTGCAAAAAAAAACGTTTAGTAGATAAAATAAAATTAAAAAAAATAAAAACAAGTTATAAAAAAAAATTACAACTGTAAATTAAAAAAAAATTAAAAAAAAATAGAAAAAATAGAAAAAATTAAAAAAATAGAAAAATCTGAAAAATCTGAAAAAAAAAATTTAAATACCAAATCATAAATTAATTTTTTAATTAAATCATTGACTCTTTCCTCTTTTTCTTAATTTTATTTCAAAACAATATTCTGTACTTCCACCAAATCTAAATGAATTATCAAACACAGTTTTGTTTTGACATAAATTTGTTGTAGAAACTGATTTTTCCTTAAAATCTCTTAAATTATTTTCTGTATTTATTGATGTGCACGGATTACACAAAGAGGTATTTAAATGTTCATTACTGATAGATTGATGAATAGGTTGCGGCTTGAGACTTACTAGATTCTCTTTTGCACTCTGAAATTCCAAATCACTTTCTTCTGATCTGAGAGTAGAAGATAGAAATTTACCGGGAGAAATCGGTATTTTCTCATTTGAAAGTAAATCCGTATCTAATTCTCCATCAAATTCAACCAAATCATCCAATTTATTTGTCTCAACCACAACACCAGAAGTATCATTCATAGATTTATTATTTAATTTACTTTTATTATCAAAATCCGTTTCTTTCTTTATTTCGTCTCTTAAAATACTTTTATTTTGAATTAAAGTTTCTAATTCCTGAACAGAAGTCTGTAAAACTTCATTGTCACAGTCACATTCCTTTCTAAACTCTTCATATCTACCTCGAAGTGTCTTTATAAAAGAAATATCTTTGTCACCAAACTTACACAGAAATTTATCATTTTTAATAAAATATAAAGATAATTCTATTATTTTTCTTGTTGCACATATTTTTGAGTAAAGAATTTCACTTTTTTTAAGTAAAAACTCCGTTTTTTCTTTTTTCAGTTTAGAAATCTCTTCATTCAATTTCTTCTGTTCCTTCAACTTATCACTCTTGACAATATTAACAGAATTACCAGAATTACCAATACTACCAGAAATACCAGAATGACCAGAATGACCAATATTACCAATACTACATATACTACCAGAATTACCAGAATTATTCTTCATTTCACTTTCAGTAGTCAGATTGACAATTAATAAATTTTTTTGTTTTAATAAATTTTTATTTCTTTTTAATTTATCTTCACATTCTTTCAAAGAAAAACAATACGATTCTCTCACTTTCATTTGTTCTTTAATTTCTTTCAAATCATTACTCTCTTTTCTCATACGAAATGCATTGTTCATAACAACATTCTTCATAATTTTATCTTTTTGAGATACTTTATTCAAATATTGTTTACTATCACATTCTTTTTTATTTTTTAGTGTAGATAGTACTACCATTATATATATAAATATAAATTTCATGGTATTCTCATCTTTTTGTGTATTTATAACAAAAAAATACGTTTTTATCGTTTTATAACTAAAAATTCCATTTCAGGTAAATTAATTTGTAGGAAAAAATATTTTTATTGATTATAAATTATTTGTAATAGAAACTATACTTATTGAGAATGAATTGAGTTCAAATAATAAAGAAATTTATTGATAATAAATTATTTGTAATAGAAACTATACTTATCGATTATTTGTAATAGAAACTATACTTATTGAGAATGAATTGAGTTCAGATAAAAATATTTTTATTGATAATAAATTATTTGTAATAGAAAAGATATTCACAACCATTTTACAACATATTAACAATATATTAACAACATTTCACAATATATTTTACAACATACATACAAGATATTTCACAAGATATTTCACAAGATATAATAAATAAGAAAATATTTAAGTTTTGATAGTAAAACTTCTTTTTATATTTTATTTCTAACTTATTTCTAAGAATTAATTAAAATCTATGATTAAAGACTTTAAATAAAAAATTTTAATTTAAAATCTAAATTTTATAAAATATTTTTAAAGAAAATACAGTTTTTTTAGGAAAGATAAAGAAATTATAAAATTAAAACTGTAAGTCATATGAATATATATTTTAAAGAAAATTTAAGAATTTCTATAATTTAAAACTAATCAGTAGAATAAATAAAAATGAATTATATAAAAGTAGAATGACTTAGAAAATTATTTGAAATAAATAATTATTTAATAAATGAAATGAATAATTATTTTAAAGAATTAATATCAGTTTAAAAAAATAAATATTATTTAATAAAATTCTGGGTAAACAAATTTTTCTCTTTTCTAAATAATTCTTTCCACAATTTCAACCACTTCTTCTCTTCCTCCAACTCCAACTCTTCATTTATATTAGTTGTTGGTTCCTTTGCCGTGGTTATACCATCCAAAATAAGGGGTAAAATATTTTTTGTATTTTCCTTTTTAACATCATCATCCTCGTTGTCTACTTGCTTTAAAGGGGGTATTGGTTGTTTATGTATCTCAGCTCCTAAAATAACACTTAATGATGCTCTCCCCCAGCTCTCCTCGGCATTTGGTCCAGACTCAAGTCCTCTCTGTCGATCAAAAGAAATTGTTTCGACTGTCTTCTTGAGTACTATGGATTGTATATATGCCTCTACATTCATGGGTATTTGCAGTCTCTTAACATACGTCTTATGGTATTTTGTCACAATACCGTCCCAGGTCATCACATAAGGAATTATCTCTACACTGCATTTATAAATAAGACCCAACTCATTGGCTAATAGGTTATACTTCCTAAGCTTCTCTATTTCAACTATTTGAAGAGAGTCTTGGGATGTGATTCCTACTTCAATGAGGGTTATCCTATTATGTCTCTTGTCTAAAATAAATATATCTGGTCTGTTACACCGAATCTTGACATCAGTTTTTATTCTTGTGTCTACTCTTAGCTCTGCATACTCGTTATCAAGAATTTATTTAACTAATAGGCTTCTAAATGTTTCGAAGACTTAAACTTATATTTATTTAGCAAGAGTAAATGTATACATCGTACCACTTCATTATGTCGTCTAGTATAGTCATGACCAAGCATTTTTTCACATCTCGTCGCTAAGTGATCTACTGTTTTCCTAGATTGGTTGCAGTGTTGACACATACCTTCTGCCCCCCAGAATACATTTCTATCCTGGATATAACAGAACACTGCTTCATCACGTGGTCTTACACTTCCTTTCTTTAACCATCTTGAGGAGTCATTTACACTTACCCGCTCGTTATTTCTAGCGCTATATAACTTTGAATGTAGTTTTCGGCTTTTGATTTCGTTATATAGGTTAGCTAGTTGAGCTTCTTCCAATTTCTTTTTTGTGACTTCCTCTTCCAACAAAAATTAAATAAATAAATAATTATCTTAAATAAATGAAATAAATAATTTTAAATAAGGAATTTTAAACATTTATTTGTTTATTACATCTATAGAATACTTATATAAATACTTATATAAATACTGTTATATTTTGGTTATATTATTAAGACTATAATTACTTAAATTAACTTATAAAGAGTTATTAGATTCTTTTAAATAAATAAATTTTAAATATTAAATAAATAAATAAGAAATGTGTTTAATTTGTAAGTAATTATAGAGAATAGATAGAAATATTTAAAATTGTGTTTGATTTTTTGTTATATAAAGTGTAAAAATATTATTATTTTTACTGTTTAAAAATGTGATTTGTGTATGTAAGTCTTGAATTATATGATTTGTTACATTAGAAACATATATGTATTATTATTTTTAATGTTTAAAAATGTGATTTGTGTATGTAAGTCTTGAATTATATGATTTGTTATATTATAAACAGTTATGTATTGTTATTTTTATAAGTAACCATTTTAACCAAGAAATTTTATTAAATAGATTGATATAATCTACATTCTTATCTAAAAATATATAAAAGAATAAAAGAATAAAATATATAAAAGAATAAATAATGTGTTAAGATTGCTATTTTTATAATTCTAATTATGTTTTTTAGATTATGCATGAATAGTTATAACAGCTTACATAATCGAAGATATGTCAAATATCTCAAAACGTATGAAAATATTGCTATATCTTAATATTTATTGAATTTAAAAATTTTTACTCTAAAAGTAAGTATAATAAGAATTAGAAAGATTAGTGGTATTCTAAGACATAAATTTAATCAAATTGAACATCTATATAAATAATTATTAAATGAAGACTGAAATATCTAAAAAAAATAAAGTTTAAATTATCTTTATTATAACCTTAGGATATTACTTATGAAGGTAAATAAGAATATTTTATATAGAATCACGAAATATTTGAATATTCTTAGAAAGAAACCAATTACTCATTTAAAAAAAACCAAAATTTGAAATTTAGAATAAATATTAAAATAATATTTTACTTTTACCGGTTTTTATTGATTAACATTTTTACACAACAAATCGTTAAGACTGGCCCGTATTTTAGATGTAATAGCATCAATACGTTCATTGCTTATACTCAAATCCTTTTCAATAATATCACCAACATCTCTAATATATATCCCAGTGTCTCCGTTGGGTTTTTTGAGACGACAAAGACAATCAAAAAGTAAAATTAAATTTTCTTGTTTTCTGTTTGTAGAGTCGATAGCATTTTCCAAATAAACTATCAGCTCTCTTAAAACATTATCGTAGTCGATTATTGCTTCTTTTAGATCTTGCAACTCCCCACCAAGTCTGCGTTCTCGGTTTTCTAATTCCTTGAGATGCCCCGCTTTTTTTTCTCGGCTTTTTTTTGCTGCGAGTCTGTTGCGTTCCTTTTTCCAGACAATACGCATAGCGTTTATATCCATTCTATCGTCAGTATTTCCCAGATCTACGTATGCAGGACAAGACATCCTGGGACCACGACTGTATTTTCTTTTACCATCACTCTCCACATATTCATACGGATAATCATTATATTCATCACAATACTCCTTTTTCTGATAATAATATGGCGGAACTGATTCATTAAAACGGTATTTATCATTTATGTGTTGATAATCTTTGTATTGCATCATCTCAGGATACAAATTTTTCCCAGTATTTTCACCTTCATTTTTTTTCATTTTATTTTGTTGTGACTCATGGTTTCTTTAAATGAATCTATAAACTATTACTATATCTTAAAAAGGCAATATATTTATTATAGATCATTCTAGAAATTGAAAAATATAATATCAGCAACAAAAAACCCATATCCTCCGATATAAAAGAAACCGAATAATCATATAATCCATATAATTATCCAGATGCCTGTAAATCTAAATATATTTCTTATTTTCTTAAATATTCTTTGTAAATTTATATCTCCTTTTATCCTCTCTATAATCTTCCTTCTTTCACTTTCTAATCATTCTTATACTTTCTTATCTTCTCTATAATACATCCTATAATATATTATTTCTCTATAATACTTCTTCTCTATAATACTTCCTCTTTATAATATACTTCCTCTCTATAATACTTCCTCTTTATAACATACTTCCTATGATATACTCTATTTATATTATATACTTCTCCTTTATTATCTTAATATCCTCTCAACCATAATATAGACAATTTGACACTTAAAGAAATTATTTTAATAAGTTAAATCCAAGTTTCCTTAAATAGTAAGAATCGTTATTATAATTTATTTATTAAAACTACCTTTTTAATACATAATTACACTACAAACCACTTTAAAGACATTAGAAAATAAATTTTAAGAATCATAAATCTCTTAGCAAAGTCACTTCTTTATATTTAGAAATTAATAAAAATATTTAAAGACAATCTAGTTATTTAAAACCCCTTTAAAATAATTAGATTAACAAGGTTTTAATAAAGGTATTTTTACTAATAGGGGTTTTAATAAAGGTATTATTACTAACAAGGTTTTAATATACGAGACTATTACTAATAGGGTTATATACAGTACTATTATTAAAACCCCCTTATCCCCTACCCTTATAATTAACACCCTCTTATTCCATAATGCACTCCTCAATACATATAATACCCTCTTATCCCCTACCTTTATAATTAACACCCTCTTATTTACTAATACACCTCTCCATACATATAACACCCTCTTATCCCCTACCTTTATAATTAACACCCCCTTATTTACTAATACACCTCTCCATACATATAACACCCCCTATAACCCTGCTACCCTTTAAATACCATTAATTTACACCCTTCAATGAATCAATTAGAAAAGATTTTCTCAAACATTTTATCTTCCACAAACAAATACCACAAAAAGCTTTTAATAACAGATTTAACACTTCAAATAAAAGAATACCTCGATTTTACAACACCATTGTTACAAACAACATACACACTTCTTACTTCAGAAGTATGGGATGATCGTATTTTAGGCGCTACACTTCTTGGCAGTTTATATCCGTCACATATAAAATATAAAATAGATTTTAAAGATTTACCTTCTTTTTCTCTTCATTCTCATTCATTCTTCTCTACACGTATTACCTCTTATACTGAGTGTAGTGTTTCATTCCAGGAACAACAAAATTTAATTACTAAGAAGTTAGGACTAACACCTTTTGAACCAGACAATTCACTTATTACTAAGAAGGATGTTATAACAGAGGAAATAAAGATAGATAATAAGAGGGGTGTTAGTAAAGAGGCTAGGAAGAGGGGTGTAAGTAAGGATAATAATTACAGGGGTGTTAATAAGGACCTAGATAGTTATAGGGGTGTTAATAAGGACATAGATAGTTATAGGGGTGTTAATAAGGACATAGATAGTTATAGGGGTGTTAATAACAGTACTTATAAACAACAGGGTGTTAACAACTGTACTTATAAACAACAGGGTGTTATTAACAGTACTTATAAACAACAGGGTGTTAACAACCTATCAAATGAACAACAAGGTGTTAACAACACCCCATCCAACACTATATCCAATACACCTCCTATTCTTTCTAAAAGAGAAGAATTAGCACAAAAAAGAAAAAACAAACTATCATACGAAAAAGAAGAAAATGAAACAGAAGAAGTAAAAATACAGAACACAAACCATTTTTTTATAAAATTATATGAAAATTTACTTTCAGTTGAGTGGACCAAACGACACGGTGCTTTTTTAGGATTTTGTTCTATTTTTATGCAATTGAAAATGACACCTCTCAATTTGTATAATGAAATGCATAAACAAAATAAGTATAAATATAACCAAACACCAGAAAAGCATAAAAATAAAGAAATTGTAGAAGAAGAAGAAGAAGAAATAAATAAGAATTCTAATATAAGTAATAAAGATAATACTAAAGATAATATAAGTAATAAAGATAATATAAGTAATAATATAAATAATAAAGAAATAAATACCTTAGATCATGATATAGATAATACACACTCTAACAATACTATTCTACTTAATTCTACTCTTATATCTTCAATCCTACAAATACTATATCATGACAAATTTAATGACTTTATTTCAGATAAAACAACAGCACCTGTAAGAGAATCTTCTGCACATCTATTATCTTTAATATTTCCTTTTCTTTCTATAAAATTACAAAATTATATTTTTAAGATTTTATTTTCTTTTTTAGAAAATACAGATTGGCAAATACAATGCTCAGCTTTAAATTCTTTAATTTTGTTAAAAGAATTTATTATTTATAATAAAAATACAAATAACAGTGTTTTTATTAATAAAATGGTTTGTTTAATGAAAAGTGAAGATGAGGATGTTAAATATCTGTCAGCAGACCTTATAATACCCTTTATTGATATGTTATGCAAAATAAAGGGTGATAAGGATAATAGTAGATTAGAGGGTGTTAGTGATATAAAGGGAGTAGGGGGTGTTAGTAACAGTAGGGTAGAGTTAGAGGGTGTTAGTCACACTACAGATGAACAACACCCTTTAAATAATACATCATATGAACAACACCCTTTAGACTATTTACCAGGTGAACAACACCCTTTAAATAATACACTATATAAACAAAACCCTCTTAGCAACAATACAGGTGAACAACACCCTGTTAACAACAATATAGAACAACACCCCTTTAATAATCTATCTAATACATATAACACTTCTATTGATTCTTCTATCAATAACTCTATTGATACACCCTTTATTTCTATTAATACCCTTAAGGATAACACCCTGTTAACTAACATATCTTATACCTGTTGGATATCTTTACAAAATGAAAATGAAATTGCTCTTTCTAAAACCTCTATATTAAGACTTATAACAGAAATATATAAATTAGGAATTTTAAAACATTTTGATTTGAATAAAATAACACCTTGTTTTAGGTCACCTTTAATTGATGTAAGAAGTAGTGTTATTAGTATGATGGAATGTATAATAAAGGGTGTTAAGTATAGTGGTAGTGAACAAGAGGGTGTTAATTATAGTGGTAGTAAGGAAGAGGGTGTTAATGATAGTGTTATTGAGTTAGAGGGTGTTAGTAACACTAATAGTAAACAAGAGGGTGTTAAGGATAAGAGTAGTAAGAAGGAGGGTGTTAATGATAGAGTAGGACTACAAGAGGGTGTTAATGAAATAATAGTGGAACAAGAGGGTGTTAATCATTATACTAATAATTATAACCCTAACAACAATACTAATACTTATAACCCTAACAATAATACTAGTAATTATCACCCTGTTAATAATATACCTAATGATACTAACGATAATACTAATACTTATAACCCTAACAATAATACTAGTAATTATCACCCTGTTAATAATATACCTAATGATACTAACGATAAAGACCTCTTACATCTTTATCCTATAAATAACACCCTTTTATCTAGGGACAGTTTAATAACAATATTTAAATTATTAATACATAACATTCTTATAGAAGATAACACCTCTTTAAAAGAAAGATCTTTCTTATTATTTAAATTACTGTTAAATAACAATAATTGGTTAAGTAAGTATTTAAAACCTTTTATTATAGGAATAGGACAGTCTTGTTATGATTATTATACCTTTTATTCTTATGAAAGTAATTCTTTATATTTTAACAGTGGAATTATTATTATTGGAAGAGAAAGTGTTATGGATGGTAAGGTTATGTTATTAAAGGGTGTTATAGGATGTAAGGGTATAGAAAAGATAGAAGAAGAAGGAGATTTATATAGAAGGGTTATAATAAGAGTATATAATGAGATAGGAGGGGTAAGTATGTTAAGGGGTTATAATAATAAATGGTTGGAGGGTGATAATAAGAGTATAGATAGTAAACAACAGGGTGTTACTAATATAAATACTAAACAACAGGGTGATAATAATATAGATAAACAACAGGGTGTTAACGGTATACATACTAAACAACAGGGTGTTAACAGTATAGATAAACAACAGGGTGTTAACGGTATACATACTAAACAACAGGGTGATAATAATATAGAATGTAAACAACAGGGTGTTAATGAAACTACTAATGACCAACAGAGTGTTAATAACAGTATAGATAAACAACACCCCTTTAACAACTTACATTATGAACAACACCCCTTTAACAACTTACATTATGAACAACACCCCTTTAACAATGTACATTATGAACAACACCCTGTTAATATCACTACCCTACCTGATAATATTCTCTCTTTATTTACACCCTTTAATTTACCTGTGAATTTAATACTTAAAAAAATTAACACCCCTTTAAAGTGTACTACATTAGAAATGGATTCTATTTTTATAGAATATATAAGACTAACATGTCTTACTTATTATAACACTAATGATTTACTGTTATTACATAGAATTGATTGGTCTTCTTCTTTCTGTGAGTTAATAACACAGTTATATAAATTAAAGGGTGTTAATTTATTAGAAATAAGTTATAGTATTTATAGGGTTATTTTAGAAGGTAAGAAAGAGGGTGTTAGTAATGGTATTTCTTTTTTTAAGGTTAACAAGGATATTCTTAACAGTGATGTGTTTATAAGGGGTGTTAATTATACAGGTAGTAATTATAGGGGTGTTAGTAATAATATAGAAGAGGGTGTTAGTTGTATAGAAGATAAGTACAATTTTTATGGAAAGGTTATTCAGTTTTGTGATCTTAAAAAAGTAGAATTTATTTTTTATGAGATTCTAAGAAATAACACCTTATATTATAATGGTAGTGTAGTAGGTGATAAAGGAATTGTAGGGGGTGTTAGTAGTACTAACAATAGCCTTAATAAACAAGAGGGTGTTAACAATCATAACAATAAACAAGAGGGTGTTAATAACAATAACAATAAACAAGAGGGTGTTAACAACAATAACAATAAACAAGAGGGTGTTAATAACAATACTAATAATACTAGTAATATAAAGGGTGTTAGCAATAAGAAATCTAATGTTAAGAACCCTCTTAATAATTCTTCTTGTTTAGAGGGTGTTAATGACATATTTGATATAAATAATAATAATGATAAAACACCCTTTAATAACAGTATAAATACTATATTAACACACTTTATAAGTAATAACAGGTCTTATTTAGAAGATTTTATATCTTTTATGTTAGAAGATCTTAATCCTATACAGTTATACCCTTTAATAGACCTTATAAGTATAGAATACCTTTGTATGTTAGTTAAACCCCTTTTAAGAATAATTAATGGTAGTAATATAAAGGGTATTAGTGATAGTAATAGGTTAGAAGGTGTTAGTGATACTAGTAGGTTAGAGGGTGTTAATGATAGTAGTAGGATAGAGGGTGTTAATGATAAGGGTAATAAGGACTATGGATTAGAGGGTGTTAATGATAAGGGTAGTAATTATAAGGGTGTTAGTGATAAGGGTAATAATTATGAGGGTGTTAGTAATAGTAAAGATAGTAGAGAGGGTATTAGTAATAATACTAATATTTATAAGGGTGTTAATACTACTACTAGTAAACAAGACCCTGTTAGTAATAGTACTAATACCTTACACCCCCTTACCACCTCTGACTATAGAAACTACGCTTTAATGTGTTTCTCTAAGATAATACCTTTACTTGTTATTTCTATAGATATAAATAAAGTATCTAACACCTTTAAACAAAGAGTATTAGAAAATAAAAGGGATATTGATGAATTAATATTTAATAAAGAAATAACACCTTATAAAATAGAAGTACCTATAAATGTAGTCTTAAGAGATTATCAACTTAAAGGTATTCAATGGATAGCCTTTATGTGTAAGTATAGTTGTAATGGGGTGTTAGCAGATGATATGGGATTAGGTAAGACCATACAGGTGTTAACTTATATAGCTAATGAGATATACAAGTATAAGAAGGTAAAGGGTGTTAATGATAAGGGTATGGTAGAGGATATGGTAGAGGGTAATGATACTAAGGTGGGTAATGTAAAGGATATGGTAGAGGGTAATGATACTAAGGTGGGTATGGTAAAGGATATGGTAAAGGATATGGTAGAGGGTGTTAATGAGAGTAAGGAGGGTAATGTAAAGGGTGTTAAGGATAAGGGTAGTAAACAACAGGGTGTTAATAACAGTAGTAGTAATATAAAGGGTGTTAACAAACCATCAGATAAACAACACCCTCTTAGTAACACACCAGATAAACAACACCCTCTTAGTAATACTATAGGTAATCTTAATGGTGTTATTAAAAAGACTAAAATAAAACCTGTTAAAAGTAAAAACACCAAACAAAAAAGAAGTAACCCTATAAGTAGTAACACTAGTAGTATAAGTAGTAATGTTAACCCTATAGATAGTAATATTGTTGTTAGTAGTAGTAACACTAGTAGTACTACAAGCAGTACTATAACTAACAACATAACTACTACTAACCCTAATACCATAACTACTACTAACCCTAACCCTAACCCTAACCCCAATATCATAACTACTACTAACCCTGACTTTATAACTACTACTAACAACAATATTACTAACAATAACTATAAAGTCCTTGTTATTTGTCCTTCTAGTTTAACAGGTCATTGGTTATCAGAGGTTAACAATATATTCCCTACACTAACAGCTAGTCTATACAGTAAGGGTGATAGTAGGGATAGTAAGTTAAGTGGTAGTAGTAAGGATAAGGATAGTAATAAGGTTAGTAAGGATAAGGATAGTAAAGATAATAGAAACCCTACAACCACTAACCCTACAACTACTAACCCTACAACTACTAACCCTACCACAACCACTACCACAACCACTACCACTACCACCACCACTCCATCTGACATTACTATATTGTCTTATGATGCTTATAGAAATGACTATCTAAATATCTCTAAGACTACCTTTTACTTTATAATACTAGATGAAGGTCATTTACTAAGAAATAGAGATACTGTTATTTATAAAAGAATATTATTATTAAAATCTACTTATAAAATAATATTAACAGGTACTCCTATACAGAATACAATAGAAGATATTTTTTCTTTATTTAATATATTAATGCCTTGTTATTTAGGAACAGAAAAAGAATTTAATAATAAATTTAAAAATATAAATTATAAAGAAAAAAGTGAAGAAGAGTATTTTAAAATGGAGAAATGTATTGAAGAGTTGCATAAAAAGATTTTACCTTTTGTTTTAAGAAGAATGAAAAGTGATGTTTTAAAGGATTTACCACCTAAGGTTATAAGGGATATTGTTATTGAGATGTCAGAGTATCAAAGGGAAGTATACAAGGGAATAGAGATGGGTGAATTAGAAGGGGATATGGGTGAGGGTGATAGGTTGGAGATGGGTGAGGGGGATAGTGAGTTAGAGGGTGATAGGTTAGAGATGGGTGAGTTAGAGGGTGATAGTTATAGTATAGATGATTATAAGGGTGATAGTTATAAGAGTACTAAGGAAGAGGGTGTTAGTAATAATAGTAGTAAACAACAGGGTGTTATTAACAGTGTAGATGATTATAGGGGTGTTATTAACAGTATAGATAAACAACAGGGTGTTAGTTATAGTATAGATAAACAACAGGGTGTTAGTAATAAGAGTAGTAAACAACAGGGTGTTAGTTATAGTATAGATAAACAACAGGGTGTTAACAATCTATCTAATAAACAACAGGGTGTTAACAATCTATCTAATAAACAAGGTGTTAACACATATACTACTACTAACACATATACTACTAAACACGCTAAACAGACTAATACCTCTAAGAAACTAAAACTCTCTTACTCCTCTGTTGATAAGAAGTCTAACACCTTCTTAAAACTCTCTAAACTACTTAAAGTATGTTCTCACTTATCATTAATAGGTATTAACACCTCTTATACTAACTCTTGTAAAATGAAAGCTTTAGAAGACCTTTTAAATTTATGTGGTAATACTGATATGAGAAACAAGGTGTTAATATTTTGTCAATTAAGAAATACAATAGATTTAATAATAAAAGATTTATTATTAATAAATTATAAGAATATGTATTGTAGATTAGATGGTAGTGTTAATATAAAAGATAGAAATAAAACAGTAGAAGAGTTTAATAAAGGAAGTAAGAGTATTATGTTATTAACTACTAGTGTAGGAGGGTTAGGGTTAAATCTTACTAGTGCTGATACTGTTATTTTCTATGAACATGATTGGAATCCTTTTAATGATTTACAGGCTATGGATAGAGCACATAGGATAGGACAGAAGAAGACTGTTAATGTGTTTAGGTTGGTTGTTAAAGATACTGTTGAGGAAAGGGTTATGAATTTACAGGCGTTTAAAATACATGTGGCTGGTAGTCTTATATCACAACAGAATACAGATATTGAAAGAATGGAGACATGTGGGTTATTAGAGAGGTTTGGGTAAGGAATAGTCTTATATCACAACAGAATACAGATATTGAAAGAATGGAGACATGTGGGTTATTAGAGAGGTTTGGGTAAGGGTATTGTGATTTAAGGTTATATACTGGTAATAGGGGTTAAGGTTCTAACTTATTAATAAGAGGTTAGGGTTATATTAGTAATAGGGGTTATTAATATGGGGTTAAGATTTTATATTAGTAATAGGGGTTATTAATAAGATATTAGTAATAAGTGCTATTTATAGTATATTAGTTATAAGATATTAGTAATAAGTGCTATTTATAGGGCTTGTATTAGTAATTAGTGTTATTTAAGAATGTAATATTAAAGGGTGTTATTTATAGTATAGTTGCTATTATTAGTTATAAGGGTGTTATTTATAGTATAGTACTTATTATTAGTTATAAGGGTGTTATTTATAGTATAGTTGCTATTATTAGTTATAAGGGTGTTATTTATAGTATAGTTGTTATTATTAGTTATAAGGGTGTTATTTATAGTATAGTTGCTATTATTAGTTATAAGGGTGTTATTTATAGTGTAGTACTTATTATTAGTTATAAGGGTGTTATTTATAGTATAGTTATTATAAGGGTGTTATTTATAGTATAGTTATTATAAGGGTGTTATTTATAGTATAGTACTTATTATTAGTTATTTATAGCAAAACCCTTTATTTAAAGAACAAAAAGATATTTTTCTAAAAAACTAAATTAATAAAAATAATGAATTTTTATATTTGGAAGAACAGACTTTATAAAATTCGTTATTTTTATTAATTTAGTTTTTTAAAATGAAAATTTAAAGAATAAAATAATATGCAGATTAGGGTCAGGGTTAGGATTAGAAATAAAATTGAAAAAAAGGAATTTAAATTATAAGGGTTAGGAATAACATTAGGATTGATAGTTAGGGATAAGGTTAGGAATAACACCTATAAATCATACTTAGAAATAACATATAGGAATAACACCTAGAAACTATACTTAGAAATAATACTGTAAACAACAATATATATAACAACAGTTTTCATATAGAAATAAATTCCCTTTATTTAAAAGTATCACATCTTTTTAAAATAGTGGCAAATGTTATATTTGTTTTCATGACATTAACGTGTTCTAGGTTTAACATAAATGACTACTACCCCAACACTCCATCAGTAACCCCTGCGATACCTACGTCCCAAAGCCTTTAATTTACCAGGTATGTAGAACCTAATTAATAGGCGAGGCAGTTGCCCGGAGTTCGTTAATGTCCGTTGCATGGAGTGTGATCGAAGACCGAAGCCCCCCCTGGGCTCCCCCAAGACTATGCAGCATTCCCACTTACTCTACACTTTCTAAACCCAATAAACTTCTAGCTAAGATATATTTCAGAGATTTACATGGGGTCCACCTAGACAGTGCAATGTCATACCAACAGGTATAACCTGCTACTTAGCTTTCCTGGCTTTTAATGGGTTTTTATTTTATATCTCCCAGGCGCTAAGTCTTCTAACTCGAGTGAGCAAGGCTAGGTTTCCATGCTTTTACATGGCAATTACCTACATGTTCAGCTGCGGTCTGCAATCTAGTTACATAAAAAACTACAAATATATTTGTAGAAAATGTTTCGCTATTTCGTAGACCTCTCCTCTTCATAACAACTCTCATGGAACAAACAAAGATGTAGTGTGGTTGTATTCCCACCAAAAATCCAAACAATGATCTCACACCAGTTTCACGCACTTTTTGCCAAGCAGAAAGTTTTTTATGTGGTTATTCTCCATCCACTTTTTGCAATCAATATCACAATTATTTTTAACAAATAAAAATAGAAAAAATAATTTATTTCATTAAAAATTGGCTTTCATGTACAACTCTTTTCCATTTAAAAATACCAACAAAAATAAATATTTTTTTTATAAAGGTGAACCCCCAGAATGTATAGAGTGTGAAAATGACGATGGTTTGGAGTGTCTTTTGCAAACATCGGGATTTAGAGCTGGAAATATCCCTTATCCTCATTTCCAACTCTGCGGAAACAACTAGTTTCCAATGATGATCTAAGAGCGCATAATTGCAAAGACATTTCTAGGTCATTCTATGCCTATAACTGCTTCGATGTTCCGAATAAATCATCAGATGGTTAATAGTATTGTGCCAAGATATTTTAAAACCGGCTTAGTATTTGTCGAGAAAAGAGGTGGTGATAGGTGCTCAAAGTTAACTTTGGAAATCAAAGAGAGCTTACAAACCTATGTTGATTTGAAGGGTACAAAAACCCTGCATGAGTTGGCAGAATGAGTCCAAAGTACTTTTAATATTGATGTGTCAACTAGTACAATTGATCGTGTTCTAAGAGAGTTCCATTACACTCTAAAGCGTGTAACATTAGTGCCTGTGCGTCGAAATTAACCTTCACAATTGAGCTCAGAACCAATTACGAAACCAGTTCTCCTAAGTTTGAGGTTGATAACGATGACAAAAACTTTGTATTTTTAGATATAGTTGGGGTCGCGGTAGTAACACGCCACATTAGAAGCCGTAATATAAAAGGCGAATCTGTGAACCTTCTGTAACTGAAGCCTAAGTAAAAACATTTCGGTTGTCGCAGCAATGAACAAATGTAGTATGATATACCATAAGATTCATGAAACGGCAGTAAATAGAGAGGACTTCAAATTATCCATTAAGGAGATATAAGTTGTTAACGGATGTAAGTTTGAGTTTTATCTTTGTAATAGACAATGCGAGAATTCATAACTATCGTGGATTGGATGATGATGAGGAAATTGTCTTGTATCGAATAAAACACCTCTTCTTTACCCTTCACTTCTTAATTCAATTGAGAATATATTCTCGGTCTATAAAAATAAAGTAATTCGAGGTTGTGGGCCTACTGAGTCTCACTTGAGAATATTTTTTTGGGAGAAATTTTATGAGATTATGGGAGAACTTGTAGTTCCGTTTAACAAAATGTTAGGGTATTTGCAATGCCTGAAGTAAGACAAGTGATTCCTAAATAATAAATCTCAAGGAATATTTATACTTTCCTCTTTTTAAATGTTTGTTTATTAAAAATAATTATTATATTGATTGCAATGATTATTATATTGATCGAAAACGCTATAATTATTTAAAACTCCAAAAATATCAATATATGTACCAAATATTGCAGATAACTGTTTTTGTACTTATAACATATAAATTATTAGAAATAAAGCCAAAAAAATCTAATTAAAGGATAATTATATTTTTTAGGTTCTACGAAACGTTGCTAGTAGATTTATATTACAAAAATAATTAAACTAAAATTAATACTTTATTATGACACATCAAAGCTAAATGTGATTTTAAGGACATAAATACATTAGGAGGAAGACTTGTTTGTAAGTTTAGCATCAATTTGTCTGGATATAAATTCATAGAGGCCAATAAAATTCTTTGGAGCTAAGAATTTTAATAAGAGGGATAGAGAAATAAACTAGACCGGTAAAAGCTTACACAATTGAATAACTGTGAATTTAAGCGTATTGAATGTTTGAGACTTTACATTCATAAAACAAATTCTTTAATTTGAATTAAGATAAACTAAAATACAAACTTAACTAAATATTTGGCATAAATACATATTTTAAATGTGTATGTGTAAATTTCTGTTTAACATATATAAATTTCAGTTCAGATTTGTAAATCTAATAAATCTCTAATGTAGAAAGTGTTTCTATTTCGTGCATTCATATAAATTTGAAAATAATCGTATATTTACTTTTTGCTTTTGCTATGAAAAAAAAGTCATAAGTGATAGATTTGCAGCTTTGGGATTTCGAGAGATATTGCATTTTCTCATTCTAAATCTATCTTAGCTGCAATTTAAATCATTTCTGAATTTGAAAAATTTTATAAGCAGATTTTTTCACAAACAAAAATCACAGATAATATATTAGTATTTAATGTGTATTAAAATTACCTACGCCAAAGAATCAAAAATCTAAACATATACAATCGAAATGTAATATAAAGGGTTTTACTTATTAAAGGAGCCTTCTCAATATGATTTCCATTTAAATATCTTTTTCGCAGCACTTAGGCACTCCATATCCAGTTAATGAAATTTACAGCCATCTAGACTATATATAGCCTCGTAACTTTCTTTTGAATGTCATTTTTGTATTTTTTTCTGTAAAATCTCAAACAGAACACCTTATTTGTCAGAAAAAAGCATTTACTAATGTAGCTCAGTTCCCACATGAAGTCGATATAACTTCCATGTTTCGTATGTATTTTTAAAAATGACATTTGACATTTAAAGAATAAATCACTCAATATTCTTCGTGCATCGGTAAGATTTTTGTCAACATATGAAATCATATTCTTAGTGTGACTTTCTTCTTTTCGTCAGAGTATTTTGACTAACAGTTTCGGAGTATCTTTTTCTTGTTCTTTAAATTGATTGCCAAATCTCTTTAATTTTAAATATAACTTACTTCTCTTTTTCCGATTAAATTTAATTAAGATTTATTTTTAATCAGCTTTTGCATGTTTTTCGGCATCGCCCTTCATAGCAGATAGATCTATGACATATATTTCTCCTAGGCTCCGTAGAATGAGAACTTATTTAAATAATAAAGTGGTGTCTTTATAATATCTACTAAATACAGACGAATTTCTTATGTTATGTTAAAATGTTTCTATGCTGACATTTACATGAATGAAAACATCTTTTAATTTACTTGTTAATAATCCTTACAATTTATATTAGACAGAGCGTCCTTGGAAGAAAATTTTTTTTTGTAAACCTTTAACTTTGATCTATACATGATTTTATATGAAGTAAAGGTTATGCCAATATGATGAAATCGGGTTTTCAAAATCCGAACGAAAGTAAGGTTTTAAAGTATTAATTTCTCTTGTTGTTCTCTACCTCATACAAAAAAATATCTCATACACAATTAGTAAAACTTTCTACACAGCCTTGACTTGCAAGTGTCGTGGCTTCCCATGCCTAGCGTTAACTTAACTCACATTCCCATAGAAATTTAATAGACTTTCGAAAATACTCATCCTTCGGCTTTCTTCATTACAGGAGGTGCTCTAAAAAATGTTAAAATCTCTAAATTACTCTGCAACCTTCGTCTATACATATGTTCTGGTATGTTAAACTTTAATAAATCTAGTTTAATTATATTGGTATACAAACATGGATTTTATGGTCAATAGACTGACTACATGTCAATCAATGGAATTGGCGTCTTGAATTCCTTTTCTAGGTAATGGGTTCTTTCCGATCCATTTTTTTTGATAAATTGGTTATTTTTCAGGGTACATACATAATCTATATGAGCTACACTTATTTCTCCTGTGATGTTTTTATACTTCAATTTTCTTTTTGCCATAAGATATAACCACTCTCTTAGTTGCAACTTGTGCACCATTTAAACTTTAAGTGCCTATCTCATTTACGTAAAACTATATCGTATCTCTGCCATCTCCAAATCAACTCTTTCTATTTGCCTCCTCCAATATCTATGCTTTAAAATGGCATAAATACTGACAATCTTCTAATTTTTCTTTTAACACCTTCTTTTTAGATGCTTCAACCCTTTCTATTGACTCTAATTGTTGTAGTTTTGTGCACATTTGTGTGTTCTTTATTTTTTAATGATACAATTAATAAAGAAGTTAAACAAAACGATATGCTAAAGCATTTACAATTATTAGCACAAAGTTGCTTCATCTAATTTTTGTAGAACAAAAAAAGATTAATCGAAATGACCTTAGTTAAACAGTTATTTCGTTAAAAATTAAAATGATTATAAGTGAAAATCCGAGAAAAGCATGAAATCGACCAGCGATAATTATACCAGACGTAATTTTCCAAGTCTCTGTCAATTTATTCAGCGACCAGCGAAATCATAGAAACCAATATTGATCAGCATTATTAAATAAATCTTATATTGCCGTGAAACTATTAGAGTTTTCGCTGTTATTATTTTAAAATTTTGATTTCAAAGTCGCTATCATTACTTCCTTGACCAATTAGATTAGTCGTAGTTTATATAATCAACAGTACTTATATAAACTGTCAAGACTTTTTCTTAATCGTGATGAAGAGAACGGGATTCATGATGAAATACGACTGTAATTGAAATGATAGATGTCTGGTGTTCATACAGTGGGTTGAAAGCTAATAATACATATAATTCCTAAAAAATATATAGCAAAAAAATAAAGCTTTGCCTAATTTTATGCGGAAAATTCTGAAATCAGATTTTAGTATATTATATTGGGAAGAAGATTTAATAAAAGAATTTGAAAATAGCCGTATTTGGAGAAAAAACATAAACGAAAAAGCTCTCGCATACTATGTTGTAAAAAATAAATTTGACTTGATCAACTATTAAAATAAATGCTAAAACACGAAAATAAAATTTACTGAATAATTTTAATTGAACTTCCATCTCAATAAAAATTTGTTTTTTGAAAATCTATTTACTAAAGCATATCTACCACATATCTATATATATCTCCTTTGCAAACACTAAAAGATTAAAAAATTCTCAAGGTCATAGGTTTTATTAAGTATTCAATCTTACAGTTGTCATAACTTAAACAAAAGTCAAGAAAGTATTTGTATTGCTAGATACATTCTTAAGTATAAAATATCTTGGATCTGATTTTCTCACTATTTCTATCATTTCATAATCATTTTTATTCGTTACACACAGATAAAAAAAATATTTTGGTTTCCACTAGTTAACTGTTTGTTCCGCGTTACACCAATTGAAATTAAATTCAAACGTGATATATGAATGTTTTAATAAAATTTTGAATTTGTAATCATAATCTTCTTTATTTTTTAACGATAAGAAATAATGAAATTCTGTGTTATGGCTAAACGATTTAAATTCAAAATTTCTTAGTGGATATGACAGTATAATATCTTCATATAGAGCTGGATCACATGAGAACCCAAAAGATATTATATACTGCTTCATTGCAGTTTTCAGTGTCGTTTTCCGAATTAAGGTATCTTCTTCGTATAATACAGATCCAATTGTATCAATAAAAAGAGATTATAATTACCAAACAAATAATACGTGTTTCTTCCAAATGCTTCATTAAATAACTTAATAATTTTGGATTTATCAATATTTTCATTGGGTGTTTCAACTTCTGAGAATATTTTAACGGATAAAAAATCATACTTATATTTAATCAATGTTGAAGTTAGTAATTGATATGTGTAGGGTATGTTTTTTGTTATTCCATTGCTTACATCCTCTATTGAAATTTAAGATATATCTTTACAATGAAAAATTGAGATTTTGCGCAAACATTTATACATTTGAAATAATAAAAACAGGAAGAACTTTGATCCTTTTTGACTTAAAATTTTGCGGCTGTTTCGTACAGAATCTGCTCTGTATGAAAAAGATGGAGATCGTGCAAATGATACCGACCAAGTATGATGATATATTTGTTTTATGTGAAACACTTTAAATATAATTTGTTTAAATGGAAATTTCGTATTCAAATCTGCCGTATATAGATTTATATTATATACCCTTGAGCTCTTTGATTCAAGATAATTTAATATTGAACTAGTTGCAAGTTCAAGATGAATATCATAAAACATTAAATATGTAAAATCCATTGAAATTGATTGTGAGAGAAGCTGTTTTGTCTCCATATTATATAAATCAAGTGTTTTTTTCATGAAGTATTCTCTATATTCATCTATATCGTAATACTTCCCAGTAAAATCCGTAAGCTTGCAAAAGCTAATAAACTTACAAAAAACTAGAAAATTTTTCTTGAATATTTCAACCATTCCGTTCATGTTTGGGTTAGTGGAAATTTTCATTTAATAGCGATATAGATTTTTTTGTGAGGTTCTATTTTATAGTAATTAATGCCATATTTTAAAAAAGACTCACCTCCTTTATTCTAGTCTTTTTATTTCGTTATATCATAACTAATGGTAAAAAACCGAAGAAATATTCTATTTAATTATTTGGTGGAGTCATTTTTAAAAAAATTACTTTATGCATTTTATCGCTCGAAGGTGGAACTTTAAGGAATTTTGGATAGAAATCTAAAAAAGTATCAAAATGATATACAAAAATGACAAAACTAGTTAAAAAACCTAAAATATAATACGTCAAATAACAAATTTATTGAAAATGGATGATTTTATTGTATGTTTTTTACTTACCCTTGAAAATATTTCTTGTTCCATTTTTTCACATATTTTTGACTTTTAGTACTATTAGTACTATTTTTAAAAATTGGTATAAAAAAAAGTTGTAACCTAAAACAAAGTAAAATCATAAAAAAAGGCTAAAAAAGGCGATGAGTTTCGAACCAGAGTAAATGAGAATAAAATCTAAGAAAATTACACTGTGAATTATCAATTTAAATCCTCTTACGAAAATGCTGAATCCATCACCTTGCCAAACATATAATAACACGCACAACTCTGGGAATTGATATTCAACTTAGCTTAATACACAACCCGATCATCAGACAAAATCTCTGAGTACTAGCCTTAGTGCGACATGAAAAACGCGAAACTCAAGCTATTTTCGAAGGTAAATGTTAAATGCCAATGAATACATTACTCGGTTCCGTAACAACTGAAACGAAGAAATAGTCTCAAATTGTTTTATTTCAGTACGTACAAGATTGTAAGGAGTGACTAGAAATGACTGGATAGAGCTTCACATTTACTATAAAGATATTTTGGGTGTGGTATAACCCTTTACCCGTTAAAAAAACCACACAAAATGTTGCGCAAATGGAGCTAAAGCAATAAAAATATCGGGAGCGACATGGAATAGCTGCATATTTCCTCCAACCGTGTTCCCCGGATCGAAACCACTCGGTGCATAAACCCTAGAGATCGTTTTTGCATAAAATCGAAGACATCTTGGAGAACTAATTTGAAAAGCGCGCCTTACTCGAAAAAAAACACAAGTAATTTGTATGACAGAAAAATTATGGTATCATGTCTCGAATAGTAAATAACTATGCTAGAGCTCATATACTCGATTCAATCAAAGGTGCCGCGAATATATTAAAAGCTGCGTAGTGATCTAGAACAAAGCCCCGGATATTGAGAAATTCTAAAATCACTTGACAAGAAAAACATAGAGGGCAAAATCCTCCACTTAACACTGTTTAATGATCTCCTTGACAATAATGTAGATAAAAAAACTTACCGCGTCGAAAAAAAATACATAAGACAACCATGCAACAGTTAAATTTGACTTTTTCGGGGTAACTAAATTTTTAAGGCTTTGGTTAATAAGAATGATTCTTGTAATTTCAATGTTAAAAGCTTACGATGTATGGAACTTAAGGCAATTTTGAAAACTACTATATCTTAAAATTGTTCCGAAGTCAATTTTTTTAATTCATTTGAGCATTTGACTCACAATGAGATAATATTTCATGAAATTGTTAGTTTTTGTTCTAACTAGAAATAAAATAAAACCTTGTCACATAAGGTGATATTTATTTTACTTTGGATCAGATAATCATAAGATGATGTTTGATTAACTTTATAAATTAGGAGAATCATTAATTTCAGTTCTAACCGGAAAGCTACTGAATATATGGTACTTGCAATTTATTCATCAAGAGGCTAAGAACTCTTTACAAATACTTATGGTATTATGAAAGTTATATGTTTAATTCTGCAATATATGTTTTCCGAAAATTTTGAGGCACATAATTGAAAAAGTTACTCATAAGTTAATTTGGAAAAGGATTTTAATGAAAACAGAGTCTATCTCAATAGATAAATTTAAAATGCGCAATATTAAGTGACAATCTATTTTTTAAATATAAAAAAAATATTGAATCTTTCCAAGAACTATATATTTCCAACGGAATGATCTTAAGAAAAAAACAAAAAAATTAATAAAATGTATAAATATGATGTTCTAGTTTTCTTTCAAACCAAAATAAATATAAATCAAATATTTAAGTAGTATATTTGAGTTACACGCTTAATACACGATCTTAATTTATGCCATAGTATAAACAATTATAAACCAGCTGGTATAAAAATTCGACACTAATATACTTTTTATTATGTTAATGGAATGGCTCGCCAATAACAGCACAGGTTGGAATCAGAAATGACCAAATCAATGTTGAAATGAAATAAGTCGCAAATTCTTTACTTGTTTTTACCAACTAATGGTCTTAATAAATATTTTATCTTTTCATCTAATCTAATATTGATCAGTATTTGAGGAAATGCTATTATAAACGATGATAAATGAACATTTAAGGTTTCACTTTTATATATTTTAGAGGCGTAAATTTAAAAAAAATTTAAAGTGTCAATATATTTCTAGCATGTTTATTCTATAGTATACCGTTAATATTTTTTTTGTTGGACAATTAAGCAACAACAAGTTCATTGCGTAAAACATAATATTTTATTTTCTAGTAGTTTAGGGAAAGAAAAAAATCAAAATGTTAATACAAATAACCTTTATCTTATCCTAACTTCTGTTTAAATATTTCGAATTAAATTACGTAATATACATATTTCGGGACAATAAAGCACACTTATTAAATATGATAGCAGTTCCACATCTTTTTAAATCTATAATTTACTTTAACAAAATATCAATTTCTTTAAGCGACATTGTACATCAATAAGAATTCAATATGATTTTAAGATGTTATGAAATTATGTCAACGTGTTTATAATTTTCTTTTATTATTTGTTCAATATATTTTAATAAAACGTATAAACATTAAAGAAGGACAAGGTTTCCTGTTAATCACAGATGATTTTGATTTAAATTAAAACAGTGGCAAATTATTAATGTGCTAATCTTTTCGAATGCTGTAAGTCTTCAAAGTAATACCTAAATGAAATTCGATGAACTTTTGCTAATTTAAAAGGATATTTATTTAAGGCACGAAATAATAATTAAAATAGCATATTTATTATTTAAAATCCTCTTGGCAATGAGTGTGTGAAACTGGTGTGAGATCATTGTTTGGATTTTTGGTGGGAATAAAACCACACTACATCTTTGGTTGTTCCTTGGGAGTTGTTATGAGGAGGGGAGGTCTAAGAGATGGAGAAACTTTTTCTACAAATTTATTTGTAGTTTTTTATGTAACCAGATTGCAGACCGCAGCTTAAAATTTAGGTAATTGCCATGTAAAAGCATGGAAACCTAGCCTTGCTCACTCGGGTTAGAAGACTTAGCGCCTGGGAGATATAAAAATAAAAACCATATAAAGCCAGGAAAGCTAAGTAGCAGGTTATACCTGTTGGTATGACATTGCACTGTCTAGGTGGACCCCATGTAAATCTCTGAAATATATCTTAGCTAGAAGTTTATTGGGTTCAGAAAGTGTAGAGTAAGTGGGAATGCTGCATAGTCTTGGGGGAGCCCAGGGGGGGCTTCGGCCTTCGATCACACTCCATGCAACGGACATTAACGAACTCCGGGCAACTGCCTCGCCTAGTAATTAGGTTCTACACACCTGGTAGATGAAAGGCTTTGGGACGTAGGTATCGCAGGGGTTACCGATGGAGTGTTGGGGTAGCAGTTATTTATGTTAAACCTAGAACTGCGTTAATGTCATGAAAACAAATATAACACTTGCCACTGTTTTAAAAAAGATGTGATACTTTTAAATAAAGTAATTAAAAGTAAAGAAATTTAAAATCCTAATTTACATTTTTAAACCGAAACCGATTTTTTCTAGCTCGCTCTATTATTTAGAAAACCTGCGAAAATACCATCATAAATCTTTTCATCAATAACTTTATAAAAGTTTTTTCTTAACATTTGTTGCTGATTTTATAAATCAGAGCTGTTGGTTTTTTTATATATTTAATTTTTTTACATTTTTAACTAATCCAAAATTTAATTTATCTGTATAAGCAGGGATTGAATATGAGAAATCTTTCTTAGAGCGATGTATAATATTTTTAGGTTTTTTAAATTTCACTAATTAATAAAGAAAACCATGTTGCTTATATTTGAGTCGAAATAATGCATTTCCATTAGTACTTCAAGCTAAGAGAACTTTTAAATAAAGTAAAAAAATCTCAAATATAATTTACTATCGGAAGATCTTATACTTTCTTCTAAAAATTTCGAAGACAAGTTTGTAAGATACATATCGAATTAAATTTGGTTTACTTCATAATATTATAAAAATTTCATACAATCTTTTTTTATTAAATTTATAACCAAAGCTAACGCATAAATGAATTAAATGTGGAAAATTGCATGTTTAAATTGTATATATCAAAAACATATTACCATATTGATTTCTCAAATAAATAAAATGTATTTTGCAATATCTGAATACATAATATTCAAAAATTTGATATAATTATATAATTGTCTTTCTCATGCCATAAATGTGTTTGAAAGTAAAAAGGTAATTATTGTAATGATATTAATTAAAATAACTATAACACATAAACTAATATCTTATTATATAGAGTTATAGGATCGAACTTTTAATATAAATAAGAATTATCTTTAGATTTTTTGGATTTTTTTTCCATTTAAAGAAAGAAATTCTAGTTAATAATTTCAAAGGAATTCGAAGCAGCTACACTTGAATTTCCAATAGAATTATATTATAAATGAAACAGCATTTAATATACATCATATTAAATGACCTATTAAATTTTTTTATTATTTTCTATATATTAAATATTTAACAAATCAACTTCGAAAAAACTTAAAATTTTAATTTTATTAGCCTTATAAATGTAATTTAACAAATTAAAAAGAAAATTTATTTGTTATAAAATGCAGTATAAAGAATTAATGATTATTATAAATTTAATTTTGTCTAGAAGTAATTCTATTTCCGAAATAAATTTTAAATTGTTGAGAAAATTGGTATTTTTCGATCTAGAACAATACAATTCAAAACAAAACTTTATGTAAGCTATAAACCGTGTTTATATGACATTCTATAAAAGGAAGTAAGAATTTTATAGAATAATCGATGTAAACAAATTTTCCTAATCCGGACACAAATTTGTTCGAAAAAAAAGTATAAATAGATCGAAAAAACCCTCAAATTATGAAAAATTCAAAAGCAATATTTGCTTTGGGTATAGCGAACTAAAAAAATGAAGATGCTTTTATAAAGAGAAGAAGCATCTATGTGCAAGATGCAATTATGAACATGATAAAGATACAATGGGGAGGGGGTTTATTTTTAATGAAAGTTTGAAGATCTATATGAAATACAAAGAAAGGGAAAATTTGGTGACGCATAGAAAATAAGGTCTGTTGTACTGATGGGATTGAAAAAGGAATGCTGAGTGATGGCTCGGAATAGAAAGGTTCGGCTGTTATGCTAAAGATCAAAAAAGATTTTAAGAACCGAAGACTTTTCGAAGGAAAGAAATGATAAATAGTGTGAAATGTTAGCACAGAAAAAAAAATTTACCTAATAATGTTCGAAACGCAGAAAATCCCCAGAAATATTGGCTTTGTTATAAAGCAGTGATGCAAACGAAAACATGAAAAAATTGCTCTCAAATGAGCAGTTCGAAAAAAGAAATACCCCCCTCCCCTACTGAAAAAAAGTTTTTATCTTAAAAACAATTGAATTGAAAACTTTAGTTTAAAACTTGAATATTTTTTAGAAATGAAAAAAGAAAATTAAAACCATAAAAAAGAATTAAATTTAAAATAAATAATAAATATGAAATATACTTTAACCTGAAAAGTGGTATGAAAGAAACAAAAGAGATAACGAGAAAATAACAGTGAGAAATATACATTGATATAATTATCATTTTCTATTCTAGATTATCATACATTTTGAAACAAAACAAAATTTTAAAAGCCTATAATAAACACAAATTACCCACAACTATTGATCCGTCAGAAAGAGTAGTATATAAATCATATAAAATTCATTATAACTTTTAAATAAAGAATATGAAATCTAAAGCAAGTAAAAAAATATATTTTAACCCGAAATCACGAAAAAGGAAATTCATAAGATCCTAAAAAAATTATAAGATTTAAGTTTACCAACTATTAAGCATTTTTCTATTATACTTTGAACTAAATAAAATCTTTAAATAATTCAAAATAAGTAGAAATGTGTGAAAAAATAGAAAATATTTTAATTGATATACTGTTTAAGATCTAAATATGGCTTTAAAGATAATGTGAAATAATGTAACCAAAACTATCCAGCTTTATTCATCACCATTGATATTAAATTGTTAGTTACTAATGATCTGATAAATACTATACTATAAATCACACTAAAGATTCTAGAATTATTATCATGAATATTAAAAACATAGACCATAATTTATATTTGCTCCAATCACTTATAACAAGAACAACACCAATAATTTTAATAAAATATCTATCAAAACTTTCATTTCTTTTCATTATTTTTTTTCATTTATAAAATTTCTTTTAAACCTTCTAAAGTTTTTTTTAACAAATAATAATTTGATATAAAATTTGCTCGGAAGATGATTTAATACCAGCATTATTTTACAAAAAAACTTTTTCGAAATAAATAACTGTAATCAAGCCGTATATTAATATAACCAACGTTTATAAATGCGTAGAAAATATATATTTAGATTGAAGTTGATTTTTTTAAAAAAATATTTTATTATTAATATCAGTCCAAAAAACATTGCTAATTTTTGAAATAATCTGATATAATAACGATTTAAATTAATAAAACTCTTTTTAAAACCGGTAAACTCAATTAAACGCTGGGTTTTTAAGATACAAACTATAATTTTTCTGGAAAATTAAATTAAATTTAGGATTATAAACCGCGATCATTTTCAACCGAATTCTTATTTCATTTGAAATTGAAAATATATTGAAAATGTAGTAAATTAAATAAAAATAGATTTGAATATTTAATCTTCATGTTTCGAATAAAATTGTAAGTTCGTTTTTATTTGTACTCAAATTTAATTTAATGTATTTTCTAAAACTTTCTCCATTCATTAAGAAACTAAAATTTCATTGAATATATTCTGAAATTTATTTCCTGTATAATATAATTAAGTGCAAAATATAATATTATAATAAATAAATCCGAAAAAAATAAACCACAATTCTAAACACCGAGAGGTAAAAGAGAACCGGAGTACAAAAATATGGAAATACCAAATCCAATGACCATCCTTAATAAGCAAATATATGTGTTTAATTCAATTTCTTTGGTATTTTTTTAAGTCTTTTACTTTTCTTAACAATGTCTAAATATAGATTAAAACCCGCAAAAATAATATTTTGTTAAATGCTAAATGTATAAACTATAACTTGAATTCTCCAACTAAAATAAATATATGAAATCAAACCAAACTAAAATACATTAATTGTTAAAAGCGCTATGACATGATATATCTAATTTAATAATTTATATATTTTTACAGATATTTTATAGATATTTAAAAAAGGAAAATAGATTAAATTTAATCCAGAATAATTAAAATCAAATCTTATTTGTTTAATTAATTTTGTTTTCCAATTCTTTCTTAATTAACTTATTCTTAATTATTAAAGTTTTAGAGAATTTTTTATTTTTGAAAAAGTAATTTACATTAAAAACAAATTTCTATAAACTTTAGTTCTTAAATTTATTCTGAAAAACCTTCTTTAAAAAGTAATTTAATTATTATTTATAAGAAGTGACTTTGTTTGATTCAGATTTTACATCAAAATTTATATATAATTTTCTATAAACTATTAAACTTTTACAGTTAAATTGTAAAAAAAGAAAATTTTTTATAATATGCATTTAAATAATTAATTATTTGGCTTAAGTTCATCTAAATCATTTATATCGGCCAAAGTATAGGCTAATATCTAGTTTTACGTTCTGTTGATTTGAAGACTACTTATAAATATATTTGAAATACCATCTCACCAAATTAAAATGATATCAAAACGAAAACAATAAAACTTTAAGATTTAGTAATGATAATTACCCAGGTAGAATACTAGAACATATTGCGAAGGTTTGAAACCCGTAAAAGCTCCTTCTAAGAATATCAGATCGATTAAAGACATCACCACGGACTTTTAAGATTTTTAAATACAAGGTAAAAGGAAAGGTTAGACAAATATAAATATTATTAAACGAGCCAGTTACAGAAAATGTAGACTAATCTACATAAATCTTACTGGACTAA
The DNA here is from genome assembly GCA_022605425.2 of Hamiltosporidium tvaerminnensis. Lineage (NCBI taxonomy): Eukaryota > Fungi > Microsporidia > Dubosqiidae > Hamiltosporidium > Hamiltosporidium tvaerminnensis. The sequence goes on from CM061249.1 coordinate 1,097,901, forward strand.
GTACTACGATTTTCAATATAACTTTCTATAGATTATATTTGCCGGCTTAAAAAACATCTCTGTTTAAAAAATATTATATTACTTCTTTTCTAATTTTATTGCAAAAACTTAATAAGATTTCTTTTTGAAAAATTTGGAAGTTTTAAAAGTTTTTTTATCTTAACTAATTAAAGATTAGATAAACATATTTTAAATTTATTAATTGTTGCTCTGTTGTAATATAAACTTGATTCGTGGATAATATCATAACTTCTCTCTGAGGAAAGATACGTACAAAAATAATGAAAAAAATAAATTCTTGTCGTATTTCAAACTGTATCTCTCCTCCTTCCGCCTCTTATATTTTGTTTTAATATTAACCGAAGGTGAAGCAACGCTGAAATTTTCTACGGTTAAATAAGATAAAGGTAATTTGAAAAATAAATGTATTAATGCGTTTTAACGGGAAAGAGTATTTTAGGAAATTTAGCGAATGATTGATTAGAAACCTATAGAAATAATCTATAAAAAAAAATTATAGAATTTAAATGGTAAAATAATAATAAATTATAGAAATAAGATTTCAACGTAAAAAAATAGGAAAAAATAATAGAAAAATATGTTAAAATAGCAAAAAAAATTATTTATATTTTATATTTTTGTTCTTTTAAACTCTTTATTCAGATGTGTTTGGTTTTATTTGCGCATATTTTTGACTATTAACATAGCATATTTATGCCATAAAATCTATTAAATATATGTTTCATAATCAGAAAACGAGTCAAAAGAATTCCTTAAAGTTGTATGAATGGAGTTAAAATCAATTATATATGATGGTTTCTATTATTTTAAGCAAAATTTATAAATTGAAATTGGCATTTTCAATTCTTTTAAGAGCCAAATTTTCACACTTACGACATATATTTACACAATCTTTCAGCGCAGTTGATGGTATTTTACAGTAGTTAAGATTTGTTAGAGGGATTTTCCCTATGATGTAAACTAGCTCTCTTATACACAGTTTCGATTATCTTTTTAATGACTTTTATTCAAATTGAATCTATTATTAACCTTATTTACTCCAGTTTTTCTAGTGCATTAGTCAATAGTATAATAAAAAAGATTATTTTTTCCCATAATGCGTTTTTCTGTTCTTTTGCATGTGCATTTAGAGATTAATCTAAGTAGTAATTCCCAAACTATTATAAAATCCATTATTATTATATTTTCTCACTATAAATTTTAAGATGCTATACATAATTGAAAAAAAGTATTATAATAGAAATCTATGAGTTCAAGTCCAAAATGTTTTATTTTTTGTATATAATGCAACTGTTTCAAAGTTCTTGGCATTTAAGAATGTTATTAACAACAGTTATTCAATATATTTTAAAACAACAAAAATTTTGTAAAAATACAACTAAAAGACACATATACGCGGAAAAATAATAAATATATTTGAATTTGTTTTATATTATAATTGTTTGTATTTTTTAAGGGTCCATTCCATACATTTTTGTAGTTTATTTTAAGTTTCGTAATTATATAAAATAAATTGAGGCGATGTTAAATTGGAGAATGTTTAAAAAAGACAATTATTTTTTAATTTACTCAATAAATATTTCTTTCTATTTAAAATAAATAAAAAAAGTAAATAAAAAGGAAGTTTTATTGTAAATGATAGTAGTATAATTAAAGGAATGCTCTTAATGAGTATTGATTTAACACCCTTTTATTAATATGATAGATTATTAAGACCCCGTTATTAATAATTAGTATCATTAACACACCATACCCCCCTACACACATACCTTTTCCCTAGTTCTTACTACCCCAACCCACTTTAGGGGAATTAAACTTAAAGTGTATAATATCCCCATCCTCTACAACGTACATCTTCCCTTTAGTATAAACTTTCCCTTCTTCCTAACCTCAGCCTCACTCCCAACTCATGCAAATCTTTATAATTAAAAACTTCAGCCGAAACAAAATATTTCTCAAAATCCTTATGAATAACACACCCTGCCTGTGGCGATATAGTTTTATTTCGAATTTTCCAATTTCTTACTTCATCCTAACCCACAGTAAAATACGTTATCAAATCCAATACACTACATCCCATCCTTACCATCTTATCTATAAACACCTTGGTACCTTCCCCCTTCAAACTAAATATTATCGGTTTTACATGTAATATTGATTTTAAAAATCTTTTCATTTTTATAATCTTGGTTACTTATATTTGCCAAGTAAACAACAGGCTTTGTTGTAAGTAAATTTATAGTACTAATAAATAACACCTCATCATTAGAAAGAGTAAAATTAGAGGGGATAGGATTGTAGGTGGGGTCAATATTATTTATGTTAGTATCCTTACAATTACTTATGTTACTAATATTCTTAACTTATCACCATCATTTCCCCCGTTGTTGAGATACTCGGTAAGCCAACACACTTCTAATATATCCTTTATCTTAACAAGTGTATTATGTTCAAATAACACCCTTTTATCTTTACTGAGATTATTTCTATTTTTAATAGATTTTTCTAGAATTTATTGACTAATTATAGGTCTTTAAACGTAACTCATCTTGATAGTGATTATATCATGTGTAGGGTCAACATAAGAATCGTAATGTAGGACACAGGTGACTTAAAAGCATCTAACTACATGGAATATACTGTCTGTTGTCGTATATTGTCTAAAAATGCATTTCCTAACCTCAAACCAGTAGATGCGCCTTTTACAAGTCTTGCTATATATGTAACGTTAAGATATGAAGGTATTGTATTTTTTGGGGTGTAAATGTTTGAAAGATGCGATAATCTGGGATCTGGAATTGATACACGACCATCGGTAGGGTCTATTGTACAAAAGGGGTAGTTGTGTGCTTGGACTGAGGAGTTCGTTAGAAGGTTGAAAAGTGTAGATTTTCCAACGTTTGGCATAAAAACTATTCCCATGGAAAGGTTATGATATTTGGTCGGTCTTGAAAACTTTTGCATGGGTTTTTAATGAAGATTTAATAGAAATTATTAATGAAGATTTAACTGAAATTTTTAATGAGGATTTACCAGAAATTTTTATAAGAGGGCGTTATAAGACGAAATAGTGATTTAATATATATGAGGGTTAGATATTATATAGAAATGGGTTTATAAATAAGAGAATATTAATGAATTTATTTAATAAAATTCTGGGTTAACAAATTTTCTCTCGTTTAACTAATTTCTTCCATCACTTTAACCACTTTATTCTCTTTTTCTACATCCGACTTATCATTAATGTCTATCGTCGGTTCCTCTGGTCTGGTTACGTCATCTAAAATAAGGGGTAAAATATTTTTTGAATTTACTTGTTTAACACTATCTTCCTCGTTCTTCACTTCTTTTAAGGGGGGTGTTGGCTGTTTATGCATCTCAGCTCCTATAATAACACTTAATGACGCTCTCTCCCAGCTCTCTTCGGCACTTGGTCCTGACTCAATTCCTCTTCGTCGATCGAAGGAAATCATTTCGACTGTTTTCTTAAGTACTATGGACTGAATGTATGCCTCTACATTTATGGGTATTTGTAATCTTTTAAGATAAGTCTTATGGTATTTTGTCACAATACCGTCCCATGTTATCACATAAGGAATTATCTCTACACTACATTTGTAAATAAGACCCAGCTCATTTGTTAATAGGTCATACTTCCTAAGTTTCTCTGTTTCAACTATTTGAAGTGAGTCTTGGGAGGTGATTCCTACTTCAATGAGGGTAATCTTATTTCGTCTCTTGTCTAGAATGAATATATCTGGCTTATTATTTCGAATTTTGACATCAGTTTTTATTCTGGTGTCCACTCTTATCTCTGCATACTCATTATCAAGAATTTCTTGAACTGAGTTGCTTCTGATTCGTTTTGAAGACTTGAATTTATATTTATTTAACAAGAGCAAATGTATACATCGTACCACTTCATTGTATCGTCTAGTATAGTCATGACCAAGCCTTTTTTCACATCTCGTTGCTAAATGGTCTACTGTTTTTCTAGACGTGTTGCAGTGTTGACACACACCTTCTGCTCCCCAAAATACGTTTCTATCCTGGATATAGCAGAACACTGCTTCATCACGCGGTCTTACACTTTCTTTCTTTAACATCTCAAGGAGTTATTCACATATAGCAGCTCGTTACTTCTAGCATTATACAACTTTGAATTCATTTCGGTTTTCGATTTCGTTATATAACTTGGCTGGTTGAGCTTCATCTAATTTATTTTAAGTGACCTCCTCTGCCATCCCGTATTTTACTTGTAAAAAGTCTTTTATTAGTGCAAGATGGGTTTTATTATCATTCTCCACCTTAAGGATTGCTGCTCTTCTGGTCGATGTTTCTTTAGATTTTTCCAGACAATCCAAGAGTTGCAAAAGCATATGTTCGCTTTTGAACTCAACACTATGAAGACCTCTCCCAAGTTCTGTTCTGGGAAGGTACAGACGCTCTTTACATCCTGGGCGAAGATGTATCTTGTTCTTTACTAAAACTGCACGTACTGCGTCATCCAACTTTGAGAAGTCGCCAGGTTCAAGTCGAAGTACACCTATATGATAGTTTATTAGAGATATCGCATGTTGATTGATAGCTTGAAATAAATTTCTTGCATTCAATCTCGTGCGGCAAAGTCTCTCTACCCTCGCTATCAGTTTGGTTTGTACTTCCTCAAACGACTTACGTGTTGGAATTCCTCTGCTATCTTCTATTATTCCGAGGTATTTGTAAACACCCATTCCTTCAAGAAGAGTAGCAGTATTCTCACAACACGAATCATTTGTGGCTGACTTCTCTCTGTTTATTTCTAATCCTATATTTTTCATAAACATTTTTACCTCCTCCGTCATCTTTTCAAGCGTTGTTCCATCTTTGGCAAGGAGCTTAAGATCATCAATGAACAAAAGATGATTGGTAGAGTGGGATGCATCCTCCGTTTGTATTGTCACCTTTGCGTATTCTTCATTGAGTTTACGGCTCAATGGATCCATACACAGCACAAACAATAAGGGTGATAAACTATCTCCCTGTAGAATCCCCTTATCAATCTTCTTGTTCATAATTTTTTCAGACCCTACCGAAATATCAATTTTCCATTTTGATATTGTTACCTTAATAAATTTCAGGATCCAATCAGATAAATTAAGGTTTTCGATGACTTGTGTCAAATAAGCATGATCTATTGAATCATACGCCTTTTTGACATCAATCCACGTTGCCTTAAGATTGTTTCCATACTCTTTATTAAGAGCAACATTTAGCAGGGCCTGCTCCTTCGCTCCTTGCACACCTCTCACTGCACCCAATTAATTATCTGCTAGTAACCCTCGCCTCTCTACCTCAAACTGAACAACTTTTGTAACACACTTTGTCGTCAGCTTGTAAAGGTTTGACATACAAGTTATTGACCTATAGTCGTAGCCTTTTTGTGGTACGCTTTTTGGAATGAGATACGTTAGCCCATGATAAAACCAATTAGCTTGTGGTGTTCCTTCAAAACATATGGCTTTCACAATATCATAAAGATACTTGTGAAGAGTCGTAAGTTTCTTGATATAAAAATTGTAGATCCCATCAATTCCGGCGGCTTTCCAGTTAGGAAGCCAATTGATAATATCTACAAATTCATCAAGTGAAGGAAACGTGGCCTGGTGAGTATCCGGAACGAAAGGTATCAGATACTCATCATAAGTAACTATTTCATTATTTTTGTTCCACATTGTGGACCAAAAACTTACAATTTCGTCACGATTAACCACATGCTCGGATTCCACACGCTCAGACAGGCCACGATAATATCTACCTCGGAACAGCTCAAACATACGATTCTCTTTTCGGAATTGCTTCTTATTTTCGTACATCGCAAGTTTTTTTTCGTAAACAGTTATCAGCTCATTCTTCTTAACTAAAGCCTCCGATAGATCATTTGTTTTTTTTAGGTCTAAATTAAACTCTCGCATAATTTTTTTAAGACTTTTAGTTTGAGAAGAGGAGAGTTCTTCCCGTCTACGTGCTTTCTAGAGGATATCTTTTGAAAGTTTTAACACTGAAATTTTACTCTCAATGCTTTCTTTCCACGCTGATCTTGGCCTCTCTTTACGTGTTTCATCGTCATAACATACCTGGGCTGTCTGGATAATTCGGGCAACGTCTGTTATCGTCATAGGTACATGAGAGTCAGCATATTCACCGATTATTCGATTAATAAGATCAAGAACTGTACTGTCAACCAATTCATTTGGAAGCTTTCGAGTTCGGACTACTACTTTTCCGATTTCCTCCTCAGATATTTTTTTGATATTACTCGAGTATTTTTCTCTCAGGCTTATAAATCGAGTAGTATCGGTCAAGGAACATGGCTCGGCGAGACAAGTGGCGATTCGACGTCGCTCTCCATTCTCTTCCTGCCTAATTTCCTCTTCCGTCTTATTGTGTGCCATTCGTTTTAGCACATCGATAGTTTCGGTACAGGAGAACTTCTCATTATAGTAGCTCTGTATCTCTTTCCATCCATTTCTAGGCATTCGGTCAAACCTTGTTTGTACTGCAAAAAAAACACATCGAATAAATTCTTGACGCTCGGCCTCTATAGATCTGAGTATGGATCGGAGTACAACGAGCCTTTCGGAAATAGGTATGGTACAAAGGTTTGGCCCACTAGCAGCTATATCTGGCCTAGGGGTCACGGTGCTTGAATGCATAGGGTTAGATGGCGAGGGTATGGTGTTAAGCAAGCATACCTTTGTGCTTGTGTTTGCTTCGCTTGGTTGTATAGAAATGTTATTTATGATGGTGGATGGTGTGTATGAGCTTGGCTGTGGAATTCCCTGGTCGTTTTTACACTCTCTAATTACCTCATCCACTTCACTTGCCCTGTTTGCAGCCTTTATAATTTTTTCTTCTTGTTTTTCGCTGCCTACATATTTTCTTATACCCATCCTTAGAATATTAATGATATAAGAATATTATGATATAAGAATATTATGATAATAATTTTTTTCAAAAATATCACATCGTTTTAAAATAGTGGCAAGTGTATTATTTGTTTTCATGACATTAACGCAGTTCTAGGTTTAACATAAATAACTGCTACCCCAACACTCCATCGGTAAACCCTGCGATACCTACGTCCCAAAGCCTTTCATCTACCAGGTGTGTAGAACCTAATTACTAGGCGAGACAGTTGCCCGGAGTTCGTTAATGTCCGTTGCATGGAGTGTGATCGAAGGCCGAAGCCCCCCCTGGGCTCCCCCAAGACTATGCAGCATTCTCACTTACTCTACACTTTCTGAACCCAATAAACTTCTAGCTAAGATATATTTCGGAGATTTACACGAGGTCTACCTAGACAGTGCAATGTCATACCAACAGGTATAACCTGCTACTTAGCTCTCCCGGCTTTTAATGGTTTTTTGTTTTGTATCTCCCAGGCGCTAAGTCTTCTAACCCGAGTGAGCAAGGCTAGGTTTCCATGCTTTTACATGGCAATTACCTACATGTTCAGCTGCGGTCTGCAATCTGGTTACATAAAAAACTACGAATAAATTTGTAGAAAAGTTTCGCCATTTCGTAGACCTCTCCTCTTCATAACAACTCCCATGGAACAACCGAAGATGTAGTGTGGTTTTATTCTCACCAAAAATCCAAACAATGACCTCACACCAGTTTCACACACTCATTGCCAAGCAGAAAGTTTTTTATGTGGTTATCCTCCCTCCACCTATTATGATAATATAATATTAATGATTAGGAATAATAAGGAATATAGAGGTTTTATCGGAGCTAAAAACATCGTTGATTTTGTTTATAAAATAGTAGATTATAATTAAATACTAAAATGCTTGGTGGATGGAGGATAGTCAGAGTTAAAATTTCTGGTTTAAAGATTGGTTGAAAATTGTGTTTAGTTCATTGTTTTGGATTTTGAGTGAAGAAAAATACCTTACGTTTTTGAGCATTTCATGAGAATGTTTAAGGAAGAGGGTCGGCGAAAACTGCGAAACTCCTTCAACAAAGAAGGGTTGTAGTTTTTTTATGTAAATTAGATTAAAAATCATGTTTATATGTTGGAGGTGAAGATATGTGAATCGACGTATGTAGAGGTAGAATATCTCCGTTGATACAGTCAATATCATTCGAATAAGTGGGATTTGCCTTTAGCTGGCAAACTAACTGTCCTAAATTTAATGTCTAAGACAAATCTTGAATTTTTCCAAGCTCTTATCTAGTTTTGGATTTTTCTATTCATATGAAATTTCGCAAGTTTAAACTAATAATATTGGTAGTTGCAGCTTACATATGGGTAATGCTATATAAAACGTGTGAAATTTAGCCTTGCCTATTCAGTTTGAAGAGCTGATGTCTACGAGATACAAAAAAACATACTTTTTAAAGAAACAGAAAAGCTTAATAGACGATTATATTTGCTGGTTTCACATCGCTAGGTTTAGATTGATTCAATGTAAGTCTTCGCGATATATCTTAACTAGAAATCTATTCGGTTAAGGCTCTTAAGTTGCGTGAAAAAGACCGTTTGTCCCAGGAAAGGCCTATGTGTGGTTCGACTTGCGATTTTACTCCATTAACGTATATTAAAGAACCTTTGCTGTTTCGCTCATTAAATGGGCTTTACACACCCTTTAGATGAAAAACTTTGGTACTTAGGTATCTTAGGGATCCGAATGAAGCACTGTGTTGTCTTTAGAAGTAAAACCAAAAACAGCGTTAATGCATTACAATTGCATCAAATATTACACTTAACAATGACCTTAATTAAATTAAAAACTTCGAATAATATTTTATCAATTATCGATATTTAGAGCAAATCAAGTGAATTTTTATATTTCTGTAAATAACAAATTATTCACTTAAATATTATAATTTAAGACTGTAAAGTTACAGAAAATTTTAACGAAGTAATTAATAATTATTGACACTTAAAAAGTTTTATGAATTTAAATCATGTGTCTACAAATACTATATATCTGAGCGTTTTCAAATGTATAACACTTATTTTTAAAGAAGCAGAGGTTTTAATAAAAAAATAAATTGTTTTAAACATAGAATATTGACATTTTTGTTGTTTTTCTAGACCAATTTCTAGTTTTTAATCTTCAAAATTCACATTTAATATTTACAATATATCATTTTGATGCTTCGATTCGAATAATGGAAGTAAATGTTTTCTTCTATGATATTTTTATTTCGAAATACACATAGATCAAAGATTTTATTCTTATAATTTCGCAATCTGTAACTGTTTTGTCTAAAAATTCCCTTTTTATAAAACCAATTTATTTAATTAAAGAAAAAACATTTTTATGAAAACCATAAAAGACTGATCTATATGCCTCATAGATGCGCACAGTATGTTACTTCGTCAAAAAAAATACATTTTTATTCCATATATTCGTAGTCGTATGTCTATTCGAAAGAATTTTATCCAGACATTACAATATTGATGAATATAGAGACATCTTTGTAAAAAAGTCGCTGGATTTATATTATAAAAAAACGAAGGAGCTGGCATCGTGGCTTAGAGCTGTTGATTATACATTTCTATTCTGCTATGATAGCCAGATCAGAGCCTTTGCTAATGTATTATCAAATCATATACAAGCGAAATCCTCCAATAACTACGAAATTAATATTAATATACCAAATAGTAAGTCTACAAGAAATATAGAGCGTATAAAGCTAAAGTTATTTAGCATAAATCGAAAAATTAATGACATATGGTCTATATCTAGCATTAATTCTAAGAATAATTGTCAAAGGAGATACAAAGAAAATGTTATATTTTTGCTTGTAAAAATAAATTTAAAATAATTTTAGATAAGATATTTCGAATGCATAAATGCATAAGAGTTATTACGTGCAGATTCAATAATTTAAATAACCATTTTGTTTCAATAGAAGATACTTGTAAAGGCATATTTAAGAAAACACCTAAGAAGTATCTAAGCTATTATATAGATATTTTGCTTAATTCGAAAAATGGTGTATGGATTAAGGTATTCAGTGAATTCGAAAATTTCGAAGAAAATATTGATAAAGATAAAATGATAGAAATTTTTAAAACTACTCAGCGCGAAATGTTATGTTTCTCGCATTTGAATTGCACATTATATATCATTGATAAGAGTGATTTAGCATTAGACGAAAGTACATACAGAAAGAAATTCTTAAAGAAAAGCATAAAAAATCGGTACAAGATCTCATTTCATTCTACACTGCCTAATATTAAGAATGAAACAACAGTATTTCTTTTAAGACAAACTTTCAAATTTGAAACTTATTTTTTCGTAACAGAATTCGAATATTTATATTCAACGAAAAAGTCTGATGATTCAGAGTACAAATTTAAAATTTTACTAAAATTTTCTTCCTTTACATTTGAATTCCATTTTAATTGGTATGTTACTAAACATCCATTTAATAGGTTTAGGCCCGATTCTTTATATTACATTTATGTAATAGCAGGGAAATTTCCGATATACTTGAAGTTTCACCTAATTCAAAACGAAATTTATTTCAGAATAGAAAAATCAATCACTATAGTGCCTTCTTCGAATTGCGATTACATCAGAAATCTCCAAAATCCCGATCGGGATTTTACATTACAGCAATTATTTTATTATTTGGAATTTAAAAGATAAAGATTCGGTTGAATTTAATATATTCCATATATGAATACGGATATATTTCTCCATAATAGAAAACTTTTGAATAAATTTTTGTTTTGAATTTCTATTTAAAATTGCTTAATATTGGTTAAATTTCCTTTTATTCATGTTTCTAGTGTTCTTTTTTATGCATAGGCATATTCTTTGCTTATTATTATATCTAGATATTTCGGTTTAAAGATGATTGCAAATGAAAAAAGGTTTAGGACTAGACATTATAAATACTCCTTTTACTTTTGCTAGTGTATTTTCAAGTTCATGATTTTAATAACTTTTATCCAATCAAGTTACACAATTTGAATAATTATATCCCAAAAGAATAATTCGATTTAGGTACTCCTTCTATATTTCATGCATGCGTTTGAATTTCTTTTGTAAATCAAATATAATTTTCGACATTTAGTATTTTAAATATTAAACTTTTTACATTTTCTATTGATTCAACTATTTGATTTACAAAAAATCATAAAAATGATGCATTTCGCAAAGGCTGGATATTTTAAGTTTTGTCTGTAGAATCGGACTTATTGATAAAATTTTTCGAAGTTTTTTGTCAAACAGAGGAATTTTTTTTTAGTATCCTTGAACTTGGTAAATAGAAATCCTTTAATTTCGTTCTTCAGTATAGATAAATGCATGTTGAAAAACAGAATATGATTGCTAATGTTTTTATGCTTACCCGGTTTTATTTTTACTATGCTATATTTACTGATCTTGGAGATAAAATAAAGGTATGAATCATCAACGGTACTACAGCCCTGCACGAGCCTTTGCCCCCTTCTGTAATACCGACCACTGGTCTTTAAGTAGCTTTGTTTACTTTTTCAGGTTTAAAAACAAAGTGGTTTTAAAGGGTGGGTTGTCAGCACTACGCCTAGCCCGGAGGACTAGTCCCTTTTACTCGCCACTTACGACAAGACGAGAATATTTCAAGCCAATTATGCTCCGGCATGGTGGAGACAAGGATAAAAATAGACAGGTATTAAGAAAAAAAGCTGAGATAGATGCTCAATATGTGATAAAGCAAATAAAAAATCGCGAATTTAGATTTTAAAAAACAGCTTAGCAACCAGATGAAACATTTTTTAAACAGTAACTCAGTTTTTATTTTTTATCGTGGATTTTTATTTTAACTGTAATTTAGACATTTTAAGAAAAACTTTTTCTTCCTAAATTTTAATTCATCTAAAACCTTAAAATTGAAAAAAAAGCTGCAATAATATAAAAAACACCTTGAGTGTAACATTTCTTCTCTTCCATTTTTTCAAACAAAATTTACGATGTTATATGTGCCACAAAAATATCAAGTTTGTTTATAAATTTATAATTTCCCGTTAATTCTCACATACAGCGTTTGCTTGAAAGTTGTAGAAGCCAAGCGTACGTTATTATCAGAATGTCTTTGTTGCGAACTTAGAAACTTCATAACACCTCTGATTTACAGAATAATTTTAGGAAAAATAATCGCTTCTTTTCTGCAAAAATTTAATTGCAGGGATCTTCTAGAAATTTGCAAAAATTATTAAATTATATATTTTTTTCTGCTTTAACTGGTTTGAAATATCTAGAATCAGAAATTTCAAAATTCACTTTTTCTCATTATATTTTCTGCTGTGTTTACCAAGGTCGATGTTAATTGAATGAAGAAGAAAAAACAATTTTTGTATTTTAAATATAGTTTAACCACAAAAAAACAGGAGTTCCTATGTGTAGTAACATCTCTCGAGGCACCTAGATTGAAAGTATCTTTGATAGAGACTGCTGTATCATCAAAATTAAAGGATTTTTTTAATCTGTGTAACTAAAAAGTTCTTTCTTAAAGAGGAAAGGTTTATTACTTTGGTTCTTTTGTTACCGTTCTGCCACCATTTGGGTTTTCAAATAGAATATATTTTATATTTTATAAGAAAATCCCATAACGCATAATCATGTAGTAGAATACTCCACTATGCTTTGTTGATATTTTACTAAATGATTTTTTTTTCATTGTTCTGTAAAAATAAATGAATTTGAGCAACGCAGGTCAAGAAACTTTTGATAACGATATGCGAGATAAGAGTGAACACCAGAATAAAAACCGATGTCAAATTCGGAATAATAGACCTGAGATTCATATTTCATTATAGGTAGAAAGAAGATATTATACATTGAATTATTAATTGCTTCCCGAGATTCACTTAAAATGGTTGAAACAGAAAACTTAATAAGTATGACTTGTGTGCCAATAAATTGGTTCTTATTTGTATGTATAATGTTAGAGATAATTTCTTATGTGATGGCATGGGACGGTATTTGATCAAAATACAGTAAATTATACTGCAAAATACTGCAAACACGAATGAATATAGAGATGTACATTCAATCAATAGTGCTTAAGAAGATTTTTGAAACAATTTTCTTTGATCGACGAAGAGGAGTTGAATCGAAACGAAATGCCGAAGAGAGTTTGAAAAGTTCAGAGATGGAAGTTATTGAGATATTTGAGGTGCACGAGGGGCCAATACGTCCTTTAAGAATGTGTGTACCGAGGAAGATAGGGTTAAAATTTTTAAAAAAACCTAACCCTATTTCAGAAGGAGTAGTCACAATAGATAAACCGATAGTACACATCAACAAAGAATTTAATTAGCAGAAAAAACGTTTTGGTAAAATAGATAGAAGTACATAGTGTGTTTCAAGCAATATAATACCGCTTTGAATCAATCTCATAATATTTCGAGCAATATGACAATCCTTGCTATCGAAATAATAATTATTTTTCACAACAAAAAATTTAAAAAATAAAAGATAAACAGTACTTACTATGGATTATTTAGAAATCATTTGTTCTACTTTAGCCTTCTGCAAATATTTAACATTTTTCGATAAGAGGAACTACGATATTCTCCTGTGATTCATTAATTTTTTTTAAAAAAATATTCTCAGGTGAGACTCAGTACGCTCACCACCTCGAATTGCATTATTTTTCCAGACTTTAAATATATTTTCAATTGGATTAAGAAGTGAAGAGTAAAGAGGAGGGTGTTTTATTCGATACAAGGCAATTTCTTCATCATCATCCAATCCGCGATAGTGATGAATTCTCGCATTATTTATTACAAAGATAGGACTCAATATACATGCCATTAACAAATTTCATCTCCTAATAGATAATTTGGAGTCCTCTCCATTTACTGCCCTCTCATGAATCTTATGGTATATTATACCATATTTATTTATCGCTGCGACAACCGAAATATTATAATTCAGGCTACAGTCACAAATAGGTACGCTAATTTCCCTCTCATATTACGACCTCTACTGGAACGTGTTACTACCTCAAATCCAACTTCATCTAAAGAGACAAAGTTTTTGTCTTCGTAGGCAACCTCCAACTCACAAAAAATAGTTGTGTAATTGGTTCTGAGCTCAATTTTAGAAGGTGAATTTCTACGCCCAGGCACTAATAATACACGCTTTAGAGTATAATAGAACTCTCTTATTGCGCGATAAATTGTACTAGTTGACACATCAATATTAAACGTACTTTAGACACATTCTGCTAACCAATGCAGGGTTTTCGTACCCTTAAAATCCACATAAGTTTGTAAGCTCTCTTTTTTTCCAAAGGCAACTTTGAGCGCTTATCATCACCTCTTTTCTCGACAAATACCAGGCCGGTTTATAAATATCGTCAAATGATACTATTAACCGTTTGGTAATTTATTCGATACATTGAGGTAATTGCAGACTAGAATGACCTTCCAATGTCTTTGCATTTATGCGTTCCCGATCGTATTGGAAACTATTTGTTTCCTCGGGTTGGAATGGGGGTTAGTAACGGCTTTTCGTTGCGTGATCCCATGTTTCAACAAGACACTTAAAACCCTTGTCCTTTTTACACTTTGTAAATACTGATGTCGCCTCGATTGAAACGCTATTTGTTCTCGTTGGTATTTTCATGAAAAAAAGTTTGACATGGGAGCCAATTTTTAATGAAATGAATTATTTTGCACATTTTTATTTGTTAAAAATAATTATTATATTCATTGCAAGGATAATTATATTGATCGAAAAATTGTGATATTGATCGCAAGGATTATTATACTGATAGAAAAATCTTATATATTTGAGATTTGGTATACAGATCAGTGTTAATATTATTTTTACAATATAATTAAATTATTGTTGATTACAGCAAAATAAAAGGAATTTTGAGATGACTTTAGCTATAAAATATTATTTTACAACAAAGTTAAATTATTGTTATGTATTGCAAACGAAAAAGAATTTTGAATTGAAAAAAGAATGACAGAAAAATACATTCAATTCTTTCTTAAAATATAAAAGTGAAATAAATTTCTATTTATCATATAAAATATTAAAATTTATTTTAATATTGAAATTATTTAGGTTGAATATCGAGTCATATTTTTACCAAAAATTAAGTACAATAATTCCATTCTAAAAAACTTTAAAAAAAATGACGCTGATTATAAAAATAATCTCCGGATAGAATAAAGGTAACGAGAAATTGATTAATATAATTGAATATATCCTACTTTTGTGTTAAAATAATTATGTGTCACAAATAGAAAATATTTTTTATGAATATAATTACTTCAGATTAAAAAGTCCTTGTTGTATTTATCTATATAAACATGAAATATTTATTTTATTTTAAAAACTAGAATATAGATCGTAAACTTTATTTAAAAATATCACAGTTTTTTAAAACAGTGGCAAGTGTTATATTTATTTTCATGACATTAACGCGGTTCTAGGTTTAACATAAATAAACTCTACCCTAAAACTCCATCAGTACCCCCTGCGATACCTACGTCCCAAAGCCTTTGATCTAACAGGTGTGTAGAACCTAATTAATACGCGAGAAAGTTAACAGAAGTTAGTTAATGTCCGTTGCATCGAGTGTGATTGAAGGCCGAAGCCCCCCTCTCTAGGCTCTTTCAGGACTATGCAGCATTCCACTTATTCTATACTTCTGAACCCAATATACATCTAGCTAAGATATATTTCAGAGACTTGGATGAGGTTCCCCTAGACAGTGCAATGTCATACCAACAGATATAACCTGCTACTTAGCTTTCCCGGCTTTGAAGGGTTATATTTTTTAATCTCCCAGGCCCTAAATCTTCTAACCCGACTGAGCAAGAATAATTTATCATGTTTTTACATGGCAATTACCTACATAATCAACTGCGATCTTCAATCTAGTTAAATAAAAAACTACAAATAAATTTGTAGAAAAAGTTTCTCCATTTCTTAGACCTCTTCTCCTCCTACAAACTTCCTTCGAACAACCGAAGATGCATTGTGGTTTTATTCCCATTAGAAATCCAAACAATGGTCTTTACATCAGTTTTACACACTCATTGCCAAGCAGAAATTTTTTTATGTGGTTATCTTCTCTTCACTATAAATCGTAAAAATACTCATTTATTTTTATATTATTATTTTTATATTATTAGATTTATTTCCTTAGAACTATTTTAGTTTAAACCAGAATATTTATAGAATCTAAAATTTCGTCTATATACATAAAAATGTTTCTTTTATAACTTTATAGATATCAAGAAAAGTATAAGCTTATATAGTTTTGCGTAGAATCTTAAAAAAATACGATATTGAATTAGGTTACGAATTAAAATGAATATGTATAGAATATCAATGGAATAAAACATGTTTTAAAAACGGTTTATTACGAATATTAAAAAAAATATTTTATTCTATATTTAGAATAAAATGCCATATTTAGTAAATATGTTCGTTCTTAATTTATATTTTTTAAATTTCATCTTGGACCTGTTTTATAAAAAACAATTGCTTGGTTTTATATATTTGCTGTGTTCTGTTCTAAGTAAAAAGAAAAAGAGAGTATTAAACAAAATACAAGAATCAAAAGAAGTTGATACATCATGTGACGATGAAAATACTACACATGTTGTATATTGCAATGTCTCTGAGTATTTGATAGAATATGCGATATATTATGAATCACGGCTAGAAGCGTTTTTCGAATATTCTAGGAACTTTATAAATAACAGCCACGAGGAATCAAATATAATTGCCGTTAAAAATATCCGTTATAGCATTGAAAAAGGCGAAAAAAATACTTTTCGGAACATGAATTATATGAAACCTATTATGCTAAGCGTCTAGGAATGATCGAAAATTATATATTAAAGTTATGCTTAGAGTTGGTACATTTCAACCATTGGGACCGAAATGAATGGTCAAAGTCTAAAAAGTTTTTAGAAGATTCACTTAAAGATTACCTTGTTAAATATCCGATAGATGTAGCATTAGGCGGTAAAATGCTGAGCCAAACACCAATAAACCCAAAAAGAAAAATGAAAGAAATTAACGAGATAATTAAAGCTATTTCAGAGAATAAAGAATTAGAAGAATTTATTTTTGTTCAATTTGCGCATTTTTATGTGTCCTTTTTTTACAGGTCAATACTGGAGTTCTTGGGTTTCCACCGCTTTCTCGTATTCTCGGTTCCAGTAAATTAAGTGAAGCACGTAAGGAGAATAAAAAATCGGAAGTGTATTTTAAATCAATTAGGAATATTTATTCTGCTAAAAAGTGGAATTTTGTGCAAAATTTGTTTGAGAACAACTACAAAGATATCGATGAACATAAAATGAATTTAATTAGGAGGAATGGATTGTTTGGATTCCGGAAATCTCTTTTTAGAGGGTTTAGGAATCCATTTGACAGGTTAAACCAGTCTATGTTGAGCATTTATTCTAGCCATTATTCATGGAATGTGTTAAATGATTCATTTACGAATTGCATATTTCCAAGATTCAATATCTTTTTTAGTGAAACCGAAATGCCTACTTTTGATTTTTTAAATATGTCAAGGAGAATCAATATGACTGTTATTCTTCAATCAGAGCCCTCATTAGTGGTTTTCTTGGAATATTTCATCAAAAAAGTCGATGAAAAATATTTTTATAAAATCTTTGTTGCAAAAGATACATCTGAAAAGAAATCTCAACTTAGAAAATTGATAGATGGTATTTTTAAAGCAATAAAAAAAATAGAGCCCTTAAATACAGAAATATCAATTGGTCTTTACAATACATTGATCAATATTTCAGTTGATGTTCATATTACTTTTGTTTTATATAAATTAGATTCCAGACTCTTCCCGTTCTTGAAAAACGAATTATTGAAGAATATAAAATCCGAAAATTTAAAGCAGAAAGTAAAAAACGAAATATTTGGCAATTCTGAGATATTCAATGTTTTTTTCGATTTATACAAGACATGTTTCTTAGAATCGACGGATACATTAAAAACATTGAAGCATGTAAAAGAAGTCGAGTTTATAGATTTGCCTAATGAATAAAAATTATCATTTTCTTAAATTTTAATATTAATATTGTTTTTTGATTTGTAATTTCTGCATTCAAATTCGATAACGTAGTTTTAAAATATTTAATTGCAAAAAATATTCATTTTCTTCTCTATAAAATGGTAAATTTATATTTGGTTTTAAAACACAATTAATTTCAGCAATTAATACGAATTACAGAAATATTATAGATTATAGAAGGATATAATACCTCATTTAAATTATGATCATACAACTCAAATTTTCGTAGAATTGTTTTCTAAAGAACATGATAATTTGTTTATCCGTAAGCTTTCCACATTACAAAAGAAATTATCTATTAGTGCCATAACTATTTGATAGCTGTTTTCTACACGAATATATTTTCATCTTTTCTTTTAATCTGTTTTTTTTCTAGTTCCTTGACATATATTCTTTACAATTCAACAAAACACGGGTAAGCAGACAAAAATTAATAAGATATGAAAAGTTCCTCAAATCATTGAGTGTGTTTATTACACGGAAACCATAGAAGCTTATTTTTAGAAACTAAAATAGTCTATGTGTGAAAATCAATATTATTACAAGAAAATTTTTGTCAATAGAATGAAAATTATCAGTGTTAGATGGTATTAAATATTCTTTTTCTAATCATTCTATCAAAATATTCAATTCTTACTTTTCTAAAAAAACGTTGTGAAGTCTTTTCTGATAAAAATGTAAACTACTTCATACATTTTTCTTGTTTCTAAACTATTCTTGTCTTCCAATAAAATCTACTGAATTGAATTTTAGATTAGATTTAAGCATATTTTCGTTTTACGGTACCCCTTTATGAGAGTGTATGTTTTGCTATATTGCACTCGCAGGGTCTCGATAACGACTTTATTTCCTCTACACGTGTCCTCAGCTGTCTTACCAAACCTCCCCAGTTCATTTGTAATTACCCATCTCTGCGCGCATTTTTATTATAAACGAACCAATAAAAATGATATGCATTGAATATGTAACGACAATTAAGATTGCCGCTAAATGAAAATTACTGACTATTGTTTCTATGTAGTTTTATTGATGGTTTACATAAGTAACTCGCGACTTTAACTTAGTTCTGATTAAAATTCTTTTTTTGTTGAGGGTTTATCTTTTTAATATCGCTCCAGGATGAATGTGGAACGTCGCATGAATCTTTGGTTTTTGCATCATTTTAGAAAAAGTTTATTTCGGATCTATAGGTATGTTGTGTGTTTTAAGGACTTGTATGAATTTCGAGTGGTTATAAGTGTCTTAAGTGCAAGTCTTTTATTAAATTGTATAAACGGCATGAGTTTCTTGATGAGTTTTCGCATCAAAAAGGTTTCCTCTCATCATGGGAAACAGAGGAACAGGTGTATCTCATGGTTTAGTAAAGTCGATTGTGAATTGTGGAAATCTTTTAAATGCCTAAGTTATTTTGCGTGATAAGAATCAGATTTAAGTGATATATGAACTGTGTCAGTCAAGTGAATAATTTGTGTGTAACCAGGTTAGTTTTTTGTTTAAGTGTTTGAAAATATTTATGAACGAGACTTCCACTAGGATTCGTCGTGAAAGAAATGTAGTTGTGCTTGATTAAAGCGAGTTTGGAAAGAAAAGCGCATACAAACTAAGCGGATTAAGTATTAATTAGTGTTTGTTGACATGGAGAAGATATCTAACAATTTATATCTTCTAGTTGTCGAATTGATGGATAAGAAGACTCTTTTAAGGATATTAAGGCAACGATTAGATCAGTAAACATTTATCGTTTTGGATCGCTGGGACTTATTCTCCTCTAAAAGATAAAACCTGTCATCATTTCAAAGTCAACCATACCTTTGAATTAAAAACTCAAGAATAATGTGCATAGAAACGCAATAGAAGGAATATGGTGTGCCATTAAAAAGGAAAAGCCCAATCGAGTTGTTACTAACTAGCTCGAAGCCTAACTCGCAGTGTATTAATAGCTATATATTTTCTAATAATGACAATCTTATGAAAACAACCATTAGGGAAATATAAAAGAATTTACCCTCCCCCGCTAGACTAGGGATATGATCTAGAAACTGCTAAAATATCATGAATCTTCACTGATAATCAGAACTGCAGCTTAAAATTCTTATGAATTTATTTAACTTAACGTTTCGAAATCTTTGTTGTTTCTTGTATTTTTAGTATTTCTTTAGAAGCGTCATTTCAGTTTGGTAACAACACTATGTTAGATGTAACTTTCTATTTCCTTTTAAAGCTTCTGTAATTTGGGTGGAAATGATAAAATACAGGTATTGACTGTAATATATTGATTTTTACCCACTTTCCATTTGGAAATGCTATTTTTTTGATTATTTGCAAGGATAAGTAAATATTAAATTTACCTATTATTCCTATAAATCACCTAATATTACTCATTCATAATTATTTACTACATGTAAAATCCTTATAATTGTTTTTAAATAATATTGCAGAATGTTTCGGATATGAACTTAATCAAATTAGATGGTTTCTTTTTTAGATTTTGCTTTTTTGTTTTCCAAACCTATGCGAAGCAAGAAATATAGTGTAAACTTTCTCTAACTACCTTGGTCGTCACATTCAATGTATAAATTCATATTTATTGGTTTGCTTTTTTTCTCCTTTTTTTGATAAACTTTCTTTTCATATAAAATAAATGTATGTAACTGTATGCACAATAATGTAAATTATAAAAACAGCAGCGAAAAAAGTCTCGAACAACATATTTAAATACCGGAAAGTATCAGTGATTGTTAAAAGAGTCGAAATATCAAATCAAATTTCTAAAAAGTTCTAGATTCTAAGGGAAATTGACATAATCACAAAAGTTTGTTGAATCTATTCTATGATCAAAAGACTTTAGTATTATAAATACTTCGTTGAAATTTCCACTTGGCTAACTTCGGTATTTCAAGTTGTGTAATCTCTTTCGGTTCATAAAAATAGACTCTTATTAACATTCAACGCTAATCTATGCCACAAATCATATATTTAAAGCCGAACCCATATGTGGAGTTTGCCCATATAGGAACCAAAAGAAAGCTTTTTTAAAACCCTTCATAAATAAGTTTTTATAAATTAAAAATCTTGATTCTGTTTATCTTCTGCTGAAATTCCAATAGGATTAAAATATTGTTTTATTTATATAGTTTTTAGAGGGGAATTTGTGCAAGAATAAAATTCAATGAAGGTCGTTTTAACTATTTTAAAGTAAAATTGATAAAACACTAACTAGCCGATATAAATAAAGCACATTCTAATTTATCTTTCACGATAAAAAGAATTTTTTTAGGAAAAACAAAGACTAAGAGTTACAAACGAAAAATTGTGTTATAGAGAAGGCGATAACATTCATAAAGAGGCAGTTGCTTAAGACTATTTTAAAACAAAAAGCTATATTTGATTCTCTTTACATACCTGATCACAAAAAATTTAGGCGATGTATGAACACCCTAAATCTCCATTCATAGGATTTAACGGTTAATTAATCAACGAATATATCTCGAAATATATAAACTGCAAGAAATTTTATCTTTTAAGCTGGAATTCGCAAGTTATACCCATCATTGCGCGACATTTGTAACATATTGTGAAGATGAATTGCGTTGATTTAAGAAATTATACTAAGGAAAATAACAATATAGATAGATTGTGAACATTTTGGATTGCTATTCCGAATTTTTGTTTCATTTGCATTAAAAAATAAAATAGCCAAACATCATGTCTGCTTTAAAAAATATTTAAATACAAAGGCACTCCGATTGTTGTACAGAGCGAATACGGCAGAGAATCTAACATTTCCTTGTTTTGGAACTTCTAAATTTATCTAACGTTAGTTTTGGGAGAAAAACCAAGACATCACCAGAATCAAGGACAGGTAAAAATAGTAGATCGAGAAGTAGTACAAGAACATCAAAGCCCTTATTTATCTAAAAAAATAAGTTGAAAATACATGATAATATTGTATTTGAATACGATATATCATGAGAAGACTAATAAACATTCCCTAAATTCTGGGATTTAGAAGTCAATTGGCTATAAAAATATTGCATTACCCAGTCAATACAATAGAGTTAGGTGAATTTTTAATTTAATATAAAAAAACCACATATTGAATATAATATAGAAATTATTGGAGAAACAAACTTTATACAATTTATAGTAACCTTGAATTGCAGTTCACTATTTAGGACATAAAAGAGTTGATATAAACTATAGAGACATTTATAGTTTGAAATTTTAAAGATGCTGATTTTTATTGCCACTGTTTCGCATTAAATCCAGGGGACTGGTTTTTATTCAATGATTTTTTTATACAAATAAATTGACCTAAAAAAAACAAAATTTATAGTTTGAATGAAGAAGAACCTGGATTATTTTTTCAAAGAGTTTGCTCTGACAGTTTTAGAGTCCGTGATGAAAACGATCCTGGTAATTAAAATTTATCTCTAAAAACAGACTAAAGAAAACAAAAAAGTTAACAGAGCTTGCACCTATCGTTTATTCTTCATATTATCATTTGTTTACTCCTTTTATTTTTTATTATCTTGTTTCTCATTTTTTTTTGAAGTTTGTTTTATCTTATTTTTTGATAATTTATTACTCCCTCCGTCCGGTAATATGGTATACATTTTAGCGATTTTTTTGACCGAAAAAATAGTATATATTTGTGAAAAAATAAAATAAATAAAAAATGTACATGACAAGTCAACTATATTACCTTTATTTGAAACATTTTAAAAAATATTAATCTAAATATTAAATAAAATTTAAAAAAATAAACATTAATATTAATAAGTTCACTCGAAATTTGATTTGTTTTATTGTATGCTTCTTTGGAAAATACATATTTTTCTAGCCAATGACCTTAGAGACGAGGTTTTCCTTTACTTAAATGAGGTATTTTATAGCCATTTCCTCCATCTGCTAACATAATTGACCCCATACGTGCTTGCAATCTTGTAAAAAAGTTATCGAGAGTATTCGCTTCTAATCTATGAAATGCATCTTGAACACCTATATTAATTCGTCAATTGTGTGTGGCGAAACTTTATCCTGCAGCGATTGTATGGAGGAAAAAACCTAAATCGAGAACATTTAAATCAGAATAATTTGCTGTTGCGTCTTAAATTTAATATTCCAGCCAGCAGCAGAACCAAGAGCGACAATATCTGCACCTTAATCAGAAAAATGAGGTTTTGCCTTGTCTTCTAGTAAGTAAATTGTTTTCTTTTTGTATGCTGGCATAAATTTAGATTTAATTGCGGGAATTACATTATCAATGATCATGTTTTTGCAATGTACTGCAGTAACAGATTCCCCATTTTTTGTTATCATTGTTCTTTTAGCTCTGTTCTTAGAATTTCTTTGAGCTAGTTCTTGATAAAAAAAATGGCCATATTCCAATTTTTCCATCAAAATAAGGCTCTCGATGTGCATCCTAGCGCGGTTGAGCCACTGCAGCCCTGAAAATTATTTTTGTAATAAATGGCTTTCTTTTGCTGTTTCTATCCGGTTTTTCTTCGTTTAAAATTAAGTAATAAGGGCGCTTAACTTATGTTAGATAAAACCACTTTTCATCAATGTGAACGCAGTCGTACAAATCATCAAAAAGCAAATCTCTATTATTAGCAAGATTTACTTTAGAAGCAAAAGTTCAATCTGTCTATTTTATTTTTATCTGTTAAAGTTGGTTTAACTGTAGAAGATATTTTCTTGCTATACTTTCCCGATTTGAATATATCAAACAAAGTTGATTTTGGAATATCAATTGCAAAGGAAAGACTGCGAAGCGTTCCTCGGCGATTTAATGGTGTATTCTTTATTTGCGCTAAATTGTTCGAATAATCTTTAGGTTTTCTTCCGCCTCTTTTTTTCATTTTTAAAAAAACATCGGCACATATCTTATTCTTTCTGTATTGAGTTTGTGCTGAATGCCAAATTCAGCTAACGTTTAGCCGGGAAACTTGAAAGGCAGAAGAAACTTCGTTTATGGCACCATGTTTTAACTTATTCTCCTTCATCTGCTGTAATAATTTTTCTAAAATACCTGACGTTGTTCTTTAGTTAACTGTTTATATTTTGAATCTTTTCTTTCTAAATTTAACAGATTTCATACCACATTTTCCATACTCGTCTTGCAGCGATACTAATTTTATTTACCTCAAGAAATACTGAGCTTTGAGCGGTAAGTTTTTAAATAAGAATGATATTACTTAAGTCAAATATTTTAGGATATATTGCCATGAATATTTAATATGACAATGTCATGATAGTTGCCTATTTATTTTTATATTCACGATAATCTACGATTTTTGTTGAAATGTATACCATATTATCGGATGGAGGGAGTATTATTTAGGTATAAGTTTGTACATTGGGGAAACGACGCTCTATGTGGGCCCGACATTTAATGCTGTAATTCCAAAAGTTACAACTATGTTTAACGTATAAAAAAGATTATAAAATATAGATATTAAAAAACTGCACTAAATTGATAGAAATAATAGATTAGAACCTCAATAAAGTTTCTAGGAATAAAATAGAGCAGCATAGTTCAAAAAAAAATTTCTTTTTCTTGCTTTCACGACCGTTTTAATAATTCACTTTTTTGAAGACTGATTGTTGGTAAAGAAGCAGATAGAAGTGTATTCTATTGAAGGAGCATCTATTCCGTCATTTCGGATCTAAATTTTAAAGGTTTATTATTGATCCTAGTGATTACATTCATTCTCCTTCACCGATTAATTTAATTAGATATGCCTACAACTTTCTTAATAACTGATAAAAAAGAAATTTTGCTGCAGAAATACCTTTAACCTTTAAAATTTATGAGAAGCATTATAAGAACAAATATCGAATCGATTTTTTCGTTGTCTATTTTTTAAGATAAAGTTCCAATAAAAAAAACTTGAATCGATTAAAAGATTAAAGAGCACATTTCAATTTTTTTATCTTCATTGAATTTATAAGCCGAGTTATCTTGATGTTTCAAAAGCATAACTGAATAATTGAGGTTAATTATATGTTATACTTACATAATAAAGGATATTTGGTTTTAGTTTTTTAAAAAAAAATATGTTGGAAGGTAATTACTATACAGATACTGGTATAGAATCTTAACAGAATTTTTAAAGCGATATAAAAGTATACATTTTAATAACATTTTAGGCTGGTTTATATTGAATTAAGAAAAAAAACCAGTTTCTTTCTTTTTTTTTCGAATATCTGTTGCTTCAAAGGGACTATCGGAAATAATATGGGACGTTAAAATATATTGAAATAAAGTATCTATGAAAACCAAAGTTTTAGACTACATATATTCTCCTATTTTATTTCTTTCCTATAGATCTATCCGATTTCTTATTTACTTTAAGAAAATGCGATCGTATATAAAATTTGCAAATTTCTATTTTTTAAACAAATTTAGATAACTTATACATAAAAAATTTATAATAGAAATATTTTAAAGTACTATCATCTTTTAAAATCAATGATACATAAGTAAAAATGCAAGGTTTATTATTTTGAGTCAAATAATTTTCAGAAAAATCTGTAATATTGCATATGAAGTAAATATTTATAGATATAATTATAGATAATTTAAATTATTGAGTGTGAACACATTTTATACATTAGAATATTAAAATAGGTTAATCACATTAGGAAAATTCTAATATTTTAGCTTACGTAGATTAATTTCATAAACATATTGTGTCATTCGTGAACATATAATTATTTACTGACGAATATAGATAATATAAATAGTAGTAGTATGTAAAGCAATACAAGAAGCTTAATGGATTTATTATAAATGCAACAAATATAAAATAATATTTAAACTTTACGTTTTTTCTTAACCCGATCTCGGTTGACTTTTGATTAATACCGGGAAAAAAAATTAAATGTTTTTACCATTAGATAACGAATTGTATATAATATTCAAGCTTAAATAAAACCATCTTAAACAAAGTTTACATTTTTTAATATAAAGTTCCAATAATTCTAAAAACAACGTACTTCGAGTTTTACATGTAGATTCTTTCTAAAAATAAATTCATCAAAGTAATCATTTAACGTAATTTAATGTTAAAATTATGTTTTAAGTGGGTTTTTCCAAATCTCTAGAATGAAATTTTTTATTGTATTTGTATGAATACCTGATTCTGATACAAAATATGTTAAATAGTTCACATTGTCAAATAAAATTTTTGGTTCTCTCTGAATATTGATAAGTTTTACCAGTGCTTATCGTAGTATACTTTACTTATTAAAGAGATAGAATTATAAATATCATTTTTTAAAATACTCAACGTTCTTTTTGGAATAATTAGCGCATTAAATTTTCTTTGCTGTTTTCGAAATAGCGTAAACTCTGATTTTTGAACAAATAGACGATGTCGATCATACTTTCTTCTGGCTAAAACAGTTTCTTCTATTTAAACTATTTCTTCGGGTCGACCAATTCTTTCCAAAGGAAGAAAGGCTATTGTTTTGTTATAATCGATCTCGGCTCCTTAAAAGAGAATGCTATGGGCCATCTGTAAAATCATGATGGATTGCTTTTATACCATGACATGGTAATTAAAATTTAAATTTTCAAATGATATAAATTATATCTTAAATTCAAATTTTGGAGTTTTCAATTGAATTTAAATAATATTCGGAATGTTTTTTTATCACAAAAAGAACAGCTGAAACCAATTTTTCCTAGAAAATGAATTGTGCGTTGAGAATTCTATTACATGCAGAACATGAATAAATCAAATCAGATTGTTCAAATAGAAAATTCTACCTCAATTCACTGATGTGTCTTATTTGAATTTTGTAAATTTGATATATAGCTCTCCACCATCAATAAGTATCATATGAATAAAAAATGCATACTTTTAATTCAGTAAAGTTTCCCACAAAATTTAAATAAATATTGAAATAGTATATATCATAAAGTTTTAATTTTTCCATTTTAAATTCGCTATTAAGGATAAGAATATTTAATTTTTTTCCCTTCGGCCTTGATCAAAAGTGCAAACCGACTCTCTAATCATCTGATTCAAGCAAATCAGGGAGCTAAATAAATTTTTAACTAACTATAAGAACTTTAACAGGGATAAAACCAATCTCTATGATCGAGAATGATTATCGAATCAAGTCCACCAAATCATGAATATATTATAGTCAAACGATACCCAGTTTGGCTATAAATAATTATATTGACCGAAAAATGCATTTCATATTGAAAACGGAATCCAATTCACGAATTCCGACATTAAATTATTGATTTATCTAAAAACGACTTTCATTTCAATTTAAACGCTAAAATATGAATCAGAAAAGCACAAATTTTCTTTTAGTATACTAGAATTATATTTGTGAAAATAAATGAATTTTTGATTAAATATTTTCTATAACTAATAAAAAATAAAAATAAAAAATAAAATTCGGTTTATTTTCCTTAAGATCAGCCAAATCTACAACACACAAAATTCCTTATAAACCGACCCGGCTATGTATAGCCACCATATCCGCAATCGGACTTCGGTTCTAGAATTTTCTATAACTAATGATGTAGTTATTTGATACAGTAAAAAGTGCGTTACTTATATTTTTTCTGTTCTTAAAAAATTATAAATTATTAAATAATTTGTGTGAAACACGATAAATTTAACAAAAAGATAAAATAAAAAAAATAACACTATTACACGGTTGAATATAGTTATACGTTTCAAATTAATGAAAATCTTCTTTTTTAGACTTTGAAATCTATTAAATAAAAATTTAAGAAAAAATATTTATTTTTTAAAAAAATCATTTAATAATTTATAATTTGATAAAAATGCCATATTTAGTAAATATGTTCGTTCTGTATTTATAATTTTTTAAATTTCATCCTAGCCATGTTTTATAAAAAACAATTGCTTTTTTTATATTTTTAGAAAATTTGAAAAAAAAATAAAATTTTGCAAAAAATCATTTAATATTCCATATCTGGTTATAAATGCCATATTTAGTAAATATGTTCGTTCTGTATTTATATTTTTTAAATTTCATTTTGGCCATGTTTTATAAAAAACAATTACTGAGTTTTATATATTTGCTGTGTTCTGTTCTAAGTAAAAAGAAAAAGAGAGTATTAAACAAAATACAAGGATCAAAAGAAGTTAATACATCATGTGACGATAATAATACCGTTCATATTTATTTCCAAAACACACCCAAATGTATGATGAATTGTGCCATATATTATGAGCCACGACTAGAAGCGTTTTTTAAAATTTCCAGAGAATTTTTCGATAATAGCTCACATACGAAAACAATGAATCAAGCTTTAAATAATCTCAACACTGAAATCATAAAAGGTGAAAAAATCTTCTATACGACTCATGAAATATATGTGATGCATTATAAGAACTGTCTAGATGTGTTTGAAGGTAAGTTATTAGGCCTGTTTGAGAGTTGGGTACCTTTGAGACTTCCCGAAAAATCGACTATAATAAAGATGCTAGGCTCTATCAAAAGCTCATTGAAAAGCCAAAATTCAATAAGCAAACTAAATGCTGATGAAACATTGAATAAAATAAAACTTGTCTCGAATAAAAACTCCAAAAAAATGATTGAAATATTCAAAGGGATTTTAGAAAACAAAAATTTCGAACAATTTGTTTTTTACCAACTCACTCTTTTTTATGATTACTTTTTTTCCTTGAAAATTTTACCTTGTAGTGATTTTTTAACAATAGACTACATGCTTCATTCGAAAAAATTGCCGAGTATAGATGAAGAGGCCATAAGATCTGCAACATATTTAAAGGAAATTAAAGAGGTTTATTGTGCAAATAAATGGAATTATTCGCTTTATGAAATAAAAAAAGAAAGCGAAGCTATTGGTATCAGCGAGAAAAATAGCGCTATATCAAACGGATTATCAGGATTTAGAAAATACATTTTTAGAGATTTCAAATTTCCTTTTGATAGTGAAAGATCTTCCACATTAGGCATTCTGAATCGAGAGAAGTCAATAATATTTTTTAACAATGAATTTCCTGATTATATATTTCCCGATAAAAATATTTTTCCTAGCGATCCGGTGATTCCAGATTTTGGAACTTTAAATAAATTTAAGAGGGCAAATATTAGTATAATTTTAGAATCAGAATATTTGATAATCATCTTTATAAAAGATTATATCGAAAAATTCGGAGAAGAGTGTTTTTATTTGAATTTTAGCCTGGAAAATATTTTTAACGAAAATTCGGAAAATAGAAAAATTTTAAACAATGTCTTTTCTTCAATTCAAAAAATAGAACCAATAAATAGTGAAATATCTGAAAATCTTTATATTACATTATCTCATATTACAGTGGATGTTCACATTGCCTTTGCATTTTATAAATTGGATACAAGACTCTTTTCTTTTGTTCAAAATGAAATATTGTCAGTCATAAACTCTTCAGACTTAAAAGAAAAAGTAAAAGAGAAAATTTTTATTCATCCGGATATATATTATGTCTTTTTTGATTTATATAAGTTATGCTTTAAAAAAGCAACAATTAAATATAAAGCTTTGAGGCAAATCAAAGATATCAGCTTCATGGATTTGAGTGGTTAATAAAAAAAATATTTTTTTGAATTTTTAAATTTGATAACTTATTTGTCATTTTCTTTTTGAAAGTCTTTTTGCTCAAATAAAAGTTTTGTTTTTTATAATGTTTACAGTATAAATATATAAAAATATTTGGAATTATTCAAACTTTCTATGCGAAAAATTAAAAAATATATAAGTAAAGTAAATAAAGAAGAGATAATCTAAAGCGAATGTCCCTAAAATACAGCTTGCGGACAAATTTATTAGGATCGCCACAATTTTTTAAGTTTAAAACAAACTAATATAATATAAATAGATTATGCAAAGATATATTACAATTATATATAATTTTTATTACGAATTTGTAATATAAAAAAAAATATTTAGCTGACAAATTCTTTTAACACCAATTAAGTTTATTAATTATTTTATTCTAAAAATGTAAGTCGAAATTACAGAAAATATGAGGTATAATTTATTTATAATAAGATTGATGAAGTTGAGTTTTTTCTTTAAAATTTTTTAAAGTTATGGATTAAATTTACTTGCGTAAAATATTAATAATGACTTCAACATTCAAACTGTTAATTTATATAAGTAAATATTTTTGTACCTTTCATTTTAGAGAATAAACTTCACATGGTTCGGCAGTACGAAAGCGAGAACAAACACTCTAGCAAATTTATGAATTTTATTGAGCTTTGTAGATGAAAATCTCTATAAAGTATAGTGATCAATTTGAATATTTATATTTAAAAATATCATATGGATTCATTTATATTTTTTTTGAAAATCTTTATACGTTCACATTTACTCTAAAAAAATAAATAAAATAGAGGAAGAAATACTTTTTCTGGTTAGTATAAATTTTTAGTTTTCTGCACTCAATACATTTTACAGGAGGCAATGTAACCGCGAGGTAATATTTGGCGGCTCTTGATCTTAAGAGTAGAATGGCATGTTGTAGCAAAATGAACTAAGTTCTAATCTGGGTGAATTAATTTAATATATTAATGTATAGAGATTTAACTTATAAGGCAACTCAAAGTGGTTCAAATACTGAATAAAGATTAGACATATATCTAAAGATGATAGGATTTCGTTGTTAGTTAAAATCGAGTAAAAGGATAGGTCCACAAAAGCAAGAAACTTCTTACAAATAAAACGTCTTTATATTTTTGAGCTAATTAAAAATCGAAAAAATTTCAAATTTTAAGCAAACACTTGCAAAAGTTATATTGTCTTAACGGTGTTACATTGTTATAAGTTTAAGTTATATAGCCGATTCTTCAACACAGCATCGCTATCTCATAAGATACTCACATTCCAAAGATTTCCATTTGAGGTGGGATAAATCAATTAAATAGTCGAGACAATTGCGGAGTGTTCAAAATTTTCGTTTTCTTGTATTGTCATAAGATTTATACTCCCATTAGGCATTGCGAAATCAGCAGCATTACCTTTTTCTCTACACCTTTTGCATCAAATAAACCACCAGATAAGATTTAATACTGCCCATTACATGAGCCCCATATATGTTGCGCTGTTAAATCAACAGATTTAATGCGCTATTTAGCAATCTTGGTATTTTATTGGTTATTTTTTTTGAACTTTTCTCGAAAGTCTCAAAAATATTTGGGAAAAGCTAGGTTAATATTCTTTTGCACAGGACTTCTAATGATTAGCCGTGGCTTCTAACCTATTTACATGAAAAACTACAAATTTCTTTATAAAAAGAGTTCACTATTTGTAGATTCTATTCTTATACAAAACATCATAGATCTGACGATAATTTAATGTAGTTTTCGGCCCATAAAAAATCAAGCAATGCCTTTAATATTACTATTAATTTCCTCTAATCATGTCTAAACAGAAAGATTTTAATGTAGTCTCTATCACTATAGAAAATCTAAAAATATAAAATTTAGTATTTTAAAAATGAGATATAGATGTTTTTCTATTTAAACCCAATATATTTGAAGTAATATTAAATATATTGTCAGTTCCTTTGATTTTTCACTTTTTATTTGACTCGTTCTTTGGATTCATATTATTTACTTTAGATATTCTAGATTCACCATTAAGTCTTTTTGGTAAGAAATTAGGAGTTAAATATTTTTAGAGTTTGTTTGTTTTATACATTCTTCTATATTAGAGCATTATATCCGAGATAAGGGCTATTCTTCCATCCCTACTTCTTGAGTGGGTGATTTACGTCTTATCCAATTATTATCTGGCTCTAATCATGACTATTTTTCAATCAAACGAAACAGTTCCGACTGTCATCTAAAGTACTAATAACTGTAACATGACATTATTTTAAGGTATTGATTACTCTTAAAACACCTCATATATTATTTTGTAACAATACATCTCAAGTTATCCCCAATATAATATATCTCTAACATAATATTTTAATAGAAAAGCAAACTTATTTCTCAACTATTCGTATTTATTTTTATCAATGGTAAAAAAAAATGAAGTCTTTTTCTGAGTAATTTCGATTCTTTGATCCTAGTATTATCTAATTTCTTATCAAAACATATATCAGGTTTAATACCGAATTAAGGTAACACCATTTATTCTTGTATCTACTCTATTTATTAATTATCATTCCCCATAAACTTCATTGGGTTTTTGCTTTTTGTGTACGAAGCAATAAAAAAGCCTATATAAACCATAAAAAATATTGAAATGAAAGCCTTAGTAAATCGTAATAGTAATCAAATTAACTTAAAACTCTCTAAAAACCTAAATTTAAACCAACTTAAAATAAATTATGAAAAATAAAATTATGAAAAATAAAATAATAAAAGACAAAATCATGAAAAATAAAATCATATAAAATCATGAAAGAAAAAATAATAAAAGACAAAATCATATAAAATCATGAAAATAAAGATTAAGAAATGTAAAAATATATGAATAAAAATGATAAAAAACAAAAATTATAAAATGTAAATTTCTTTATTTTTCTATTTATAAATTACCATTATTTTTCATTCTCTGTTCTGCTGCTTCTTCTTTCGTTAGAAAACGACCCGATGGTGCTCTTAATCTATTCATTGCATGTCTATGTCTACTTTCATGTAAATAGCCAGCTTTATTTTTAGTCTTCATTAAAGAATCTAAATAATCTCTTCTAAGTTTTCTTTTCTTAATAGTATTATATTGATGTACGTTAACGTATAGAGGCTGTTCTCCATTTCCTTCAAAAAGAAAAGAATTTTCAAAATTCGTATAATATTGGTCGGGAGTAAAATATTTTATATCCGGGTTGTTCTTTCCTTGTGCATCGTAGGGATATTCGTTTTCGCTGTAAGTATAAGGAATTGGGTATTCCTGTCGTTTATCGTCTTGAAATTCTGTCCTGTATTTATTAAAATCTTCTGGCCGGTGAGAAAATTCTTGTCTTTTGTCTTCGGAATAATTTTGTCTAAATTTATACGGATCTTCTCGCATTTGAAACAAAATGTCCCGAGAATTTGTATGTGTATCTCCTTCATACTTGCTTTGTAACATATTTCGTGTATCTTTGTATATTTCTGGTGGTGTGCCTAATGGATTACCGTATCTATCGATAAGTATTTTGGGATTTTCGTCGTTTTGCATTGTTTTACTCTTTTTGATATCTTTCATCTTGTTTTTATATTTTTTGTTATTTTCTTTTGTGAAATTGTGTTTCAAAATCGATTATGGTGGTTTATCGTTGGACTTTTATTGGAGAAAAAAAAGGAGAAAAGAATGATAAGAAGACGAGTAGAATATAATATTAAAAGGGGTGTTAATTGATTGATCTATTACACAGTGTTAAAGGGGATATCAAATAAAGGGTAGTACAATAAAATGTAAGGGGTGTTAATCATAGTAATAGTATTTTAAGGGTAAGAGGTGTTAGTATTAACAGTATTATTTGAAAGGGTAAGAGGTGTTAATCATAGTAATAGTATTTTTTAAGGTAAGAGGTGTTAATCATAGTAATAGTATTTTAAAAGGTAAGAGGTGTTAATCATAGTAATAGTATTTTTAAGGGTAAGCTTAAAGAATAGTCTTTAAAGATAGAAAGTGTTAAATTAAAGAAAATATTTACAATTAGTAAAAGGGGTGTTAAACAAATAAATCTCCTTTTATAATATGTCGATTATTAACACCCCTTTAATTTAAAATACATAATCAAAACCATTATCGTGACAGAAATGACATGTTTTAAAAAAGATAGTCTTAATTAAAAAAGGGGTGTTATTAGAAAGAGGATAGAATTGGAATTTCATAATAATAACACCTCTTAAAACAAAGTATTTTTAACACCCTTTATTTGCAGTAAATATTACACTCTAACCAACACCCTTTATTTATACTGAAATATTATCTTTTAATCAACACCCTTTATTTATACTGAAATATTATCTTTAAACCAACACCCTTTATTTACAGTAAATATTGTCTACTAATTAACACCCTTTGTTTACAGTAAAATATTCTACTATAATTAACACCTATTAAAATAGTATATTTTTAACCCCCTTTATTTACACTTTACCTTATCCTCTATTTAACACCCCTTTATTTCCCTATAATTTCCTTAAAAATTTACCTTAAATAAGAAAAAGATTCATGCTCAAAATTTTCCTCCGCCTTCCAAAATGTAAGAATATTATCAGAAGAACCCGTAACAAAATATTTTTCATCCTTTGAAACTGAAAAATGAATAACCCTATTTTTATGACCATAAAATATTTTTTTTACTCTTAAAGTTGGTGCCTGTGAAATTCTAGCATCGTTCTGTGAATATCCATGTGTACTTATAACTGTATTATTTCTTGTCCAATACAAATTACATATTTGAGAATTATAATCTACTGTTTTGACAGGTGAATTATTTATATTCATAGTGTTCCACATTTTAATACTTTTATCTGCTGTTCCACCCCCACTTAAAAGTAAAGAAGGTTTTATTGGTGACCATGCTATTGCTTTTACAGCTGCTTTATGTTCGGTGTATTTGTGAAAATAATTATTTAAATTTCTTGTATCGTAAACAAATAATTTGTTATCATTTCCTCCTGAAGCTATAAATTTTTTGTTTTTACTTATTTTTAAACCACAGACTTCTTGTTGGTGAAAAGTTAAAACATCTGGACTGTCTTCTATTCTTATATCCATATTTTTAATTGTTCTATCTCTACTGCCTGTAATTATTCTATTTTCGTCCCATTCTATTACTCCTATCCTAGATTTGTGTTGTTGGTAATTTTGTATTTTTTGAGTTGAAATATCTAAAATATTTAAAATTCCTGTTGAAGTACCAATAGCTACGGTATTTCCCTTATCATTAAATTTTACTGAAGTAACCATCAAACCATTTAAAGAATATAAAAGTGTATTTTTTGAAGAATAATAATTAAAAAGGTAAATTCTGTTTTCTACAGCATAAAGAATATAATTGTCTGACCAATCTACCAAATTAGAATAAAAATCATCTGCTAGTCCTGGTACTGTTAGTTTACGAAGTGGTTGTGTATAAATTTTAGGTTCCTTAAGGGATTCCTTATAGTTGATAAGAATATCAGTGTTTGGTGGATTTTCTTTGGTAAAAAATTCTATGCACGAAAATCTGTTGAATTTTTTTGAGTTTCTGTGCATAAAATGTTTTTGTTTTGTAAATTTTTTATTTTTTTATATTTTTGTTTTGTAAACAAAACAACAGATAAATTAAAATTTGTTTTAAATGCCAAAGATTAGAAGTAAATAGTTTAAAGGATTTAAATGTATTTAAAAAGAAGGGGTAATTTGATTCGTTGTAGGTTTAAAGATGGAGGGAAGTGAATTGGTTTTTTTAGTTTGGAGTTTTGGAAATTTTTATTGAGAGAAAATTGGGGTCAGGTATTGGATAGTGTGGGTTTTAAAAATTGTTTGAGGCATTAAAAAATTGAAGAAAAAATTTAGATTGGTTCAGAATTTGATAAGTTAAAGTTTATTGTGTTGAGGTAAAAGAGGAATAGAAAATTTGAATTCTTAAATTCAGTATAATTTTAAAGGAATAACTTTAAAGAATATTTGAGTGACTATTGTTAGAGAAATACGACAACTCGAATTCTTGGATCCAGTATGGTTTTTATTGAATAATTTTGAAGAATGATAAGTGATTATTGATTGAAAAAAGTTTGAATAAATGAAGTCAGAATATTATAGATTAATAAGGTATGATGGCTTTGATTTTTAAAAAAGCGGTATAATTCTAAGAAAAATGATTATTATAATTTCTAAGCAATTATAAGATAGAAAAAATTCTAATGTTTATAACGTATGTTCTTAAACTGTCTGATAGTTTAAATAAGTCTTGTTTTTAATCTTATTTCAATCTTTAAAGGTAATTTGACTTGAAATGCTTGATTTTATCAAAATTATACATTTCAAATAATTGAACACAAATTGTAGAGAAAAATGCGTATTTAGAGTTCGTTATATTTATCGGCTTAAACTGGTATCTAAGTTATAATTCATATTTACTGACTTTTATATATATTTTTGTTTCTAAAATCGGAGTTGTAGTTGCTTTTAAGGATTTTATATAGTCTGACAATTAGCTTTGTGTTTTTTATGGATATTGAAAGGTTTATAACGAATAATTTTTTTGCGGATGCAATATGAACAATTACTTGCGTTTTTCATTAGATATAATTGTCAAAGTAGGGTTTAATATTTGATTAAAACGCAATATAGTAAAGAAAATAGCAGATTGAAGATAATTTACTTAAAAATATTACATTTTTAAAAAAAAGAAGGCACGAGTTGTATGTTTTGGTGACATTAACGCAGTTCAGGTTTAAAAGATAAATTCACACTCTAACAATCTATCAGTATCCTCTATAATACCTAAATTTCCAAGGCTTTCTATCCAAAGATGTGTAAACTTATTAAATGAGCATGAAATTTTCTCTGATTCGTTGATTTTTGTTACTTGGTGTGTGATCGATTTAGAAACCGGTTTTGATATCTTACAAGACCAGCAAGATTCTTATTTAATCTAAACTTTCTTAAAAAAATATACTTTAGTTAAGATATTTCAAGATAAGTTACATTTGAATCACTTGGACTTTAAAATGTCATACCAATAGGTATAATTTGCTACTTAGTATTCCTGGATTTTAGAAGTTATGTTCTTTCTATTTTTCAGGCACGTCATGTTCAGTTCAAGTATGCGAGCCTAGGATACAAGGATTATTTGGTGCAAGAAATAAAAATATATTAAATTTGAATTAAAAGAACATAGGCTTGCTATAGAAGATATTTTATCAGAAAAATGCTTGTTTTGAATCTATTCTTATAAATAATAGTAATTATGGTGTGTAATCTTTATTTTAATTGTGACATAGAAGTTCAATTACATTAGTACAGTTCAAATTATGAGTGCATATAATATTATTCTCGTCGAATCTATTTAAATTATGTAGCTTTGATTACTCAAGTTAAGTTTCATTTGCAGAAAAAAAATATATTTTTTAAAAAGATTGCGATCACGAGCCGCCAAATATATTATTCTGTATCAGAAATATCCTTCACTATATTATAAAGGGTAAAATACAACAAATCATTTAATATTTATATTCACTTAAACGAATATAGTGTTTGGTAAATAAGCTTAAGCTAAAATTTAAAAATAAATATTTAATGATTTTTAATTAGAGTAAATTAACTCAAATTTAAATAAAGATAATCACGTTAATAAAATATGTTCCTAATCCTATAAAATTACTGATAAAAAATTATTCGAAACCAAATTGAATACTAAAATGTAATCTCTTACGACTTAACGACATTTTAGGCGAATTTTCATTCGACGGTCGATTTTTGCTAATATTTTTAGTCTTTGGGGAAAATATGTCAAGCCTAACTTTGTAAAAAATAATCTTAATGATATAAATCTGCTTAAAAATTTCAGATATTAGGAAATCTATTTCCAATCCGATGCTCATTTAAAAGATATT
Organism: Hamiltosporidium tvaerminnensis; assembly: GCA_022605425.2. Classification (NCBI taxonomy): domain Eukaryota; kingdom Fungi; phylum Microsporidia; family Dubosqiidae; genus Hamiltosporidium; species Hamiltosporidium tvaerminnensis. Next base: position 1,135,545 of record CM061249.1, read on the forward strand.
TTTGGTGAAAAGATTCATCGTAATCAAGTTGAACAACTTATGTTAAATAAAACAAACAGATTGAGATCACCTAGCAAACAATTTTATGTATAGTTGAGATTCATTTAACATTATTTTAATCATTTTGTAAAAATACAAACGCGCAGGTTCTTAGGAAACATCGGATTTGAGAAAGACTATAGCGGATGTTATTTTTTTAAGAAAAGTGAATGTTGCAAACATCATATTCATTAGATCAAAATAGTCTATAAAAAGACATTTTTGCATGCCGTTCTGAGTAAACACATATATAAATTTGTTAATATGTAAAAAAATTCAAACCATAGTTACAACGGAATAGATTTTCTATGCTTTAAAAAAATATATTAAAAAATTATTTATGCATTATTTTCAAAAGATTCGATGGCAATTTTGTACAAGCATAGGTAACCTCATTTTGTTTTAATATTTGTCTAGTATTCTACAAAACCAATAGCTTTATATAAAAGTATCACATCTTTAAAACAGTGGCAAGTGTTATAGTTATTTTCACGACATTAACTCAGTTCTAGGTTTAACATAAATAACTGCTACCTAACACTCCTTCAAGTCCCCTTACGATACCTACATCTCAAAGTCTTTCATCTATCAGGTGTATTGAACCAAATTAATAGGCGAGCCAGTTGTCTGGAGTACGATAATTTCCGTTGCATGGAGTGTGATCGGAAACCCGAAGTTCGTCTTGCCCCCCCTCCCAAGACTATGCCGCCTTCCTGCTTACTTTAAACCTACCGATCCCAATAAACTTATAGCTAAGATATATCTCGAAGGCTTACATGGTATCCACCTAGACAGAGCAATATCATACTAACAGGTATAACCTGCTACTTAACTCCTCCGGATTTTAAGGGTTGATATTTTTATATCTTTAAGGCGCTAAGTCTTCTAACCCGAATGAGTAAGGCTAGGTTTCCATGCTATTACATGGCAATTGTCTACATATTCAGCCGCGGTCTGCAATCTAGTTGCATAAAAAACCACAAATGAATTTGTAGAAAAGGTTCCGCCATTTCGTAGACTTCTCCTCCTCATACAAACACCCATGGAATAACCGAAGATGTAATGTGGTTTTATTCTCACCAATAATCCAAAAAATGATCTTCACGGCAGTATCACACATTTATTGCCATGTAGAAAGTTTTTTTATGTTTTATCGATTCTCCACCAAGTATTCTACGAATACGTATGAGCAATAATAGTAAGTAAACGATAGAGACGGTAAGAAAAAGTAATATTTGGATATTTTTATTAGATTTTCGGAAAGGAATCTGCAAAATAAAAGAATAGATTGAAAGCTACAATTTGTCAATTTTTCGTATGCTTTAAATGTACCGAGCACATCAGGCCATAAGCATGGTAAAATTTCCAAAAAGGAATTGTTCTGGTCAAGAATAGGTTGTTTTAAATGTATTATTCAAAATGTTGGGGAAATTTGAAGCTTTATAGTTGATAAAAATTCTTTAAATCGTTAAAAAATACCATTTATGATTAATATGCTCAAGATTTGAACTTCAAAAAACAAGAAAATCAAAAAAGCAAACACAATATTATTATATCGCGCTCTTTTGATTTCGGATAGAATTTTAAAAAAGCTAGTGGGTGTTTTCACAAGCCTTTCTCGGTATCAAGATGTACATGTAGCATGTAAGAAAATAGGAGTAAGAAACGCCAAGTTTGTCTAGAATTAGACACAGTAAATGCAATTCCTCCATATAATAGTATAGAAAAGGTAGAAAGTTAAAGAATACCTCCGCCAGAGATAAGATTTGTTCTACTCTTCCGGCCCAGGCCCCGATAGAGGTGAGGATTAGGCATAGGGCCAACACTCATATCTCACAAAACCATATCGTTACGAAACCGAAACATAATAATATAAATTAGGAAGACCGTCAAGAAGCCCTGGTTCTTTAAGAGCTGTAACGCCGGTTAGTAGTAGTAGAAAATAAAAGAATAGTTGTATTTTTTATATTGAAAAATACTTCACAAAGTTTTTTTTCAAAAAGTAAGAACTAAGAATTTTGTTTGTATGCAACCGGTGGAAATATAATTATTTTTATATTAATAATTATCATTTGGTCGAGAAGTATTTAAATATAGCAAGACGAGTTTCTAAATATATTCACTATTTTAGTTTCTAAGATTAGGATTTCTGGTTCTCCGTGTATTCAAATGCTTCAATTATTTTATACACTTTTTTTTCTCCTTGTTTGTATTTATTAGAATAAGAAAATATGTATTAAAGGAATCAGAAAAGCGGGTAAAAGAAAGATGTGATGTAAATATATCCATGAAAAGCAATAATAACACTCAGTTTTTGTTTTAAGGTTTTTGAAATAATATTTTGTAATGTGGAAAGCTTACGGATAAACAAATTATCATCTTCTTTAGAAAACAATTCTACGAAAATTTGAGCTGTATGATCATAATTTAATTGTGGTATATATCCTTCTTTAATCTATATTATTTCTGTAATTCGTATTAATTGCTAAAATTAATTGTGTTTTAAAACCAAATACAAATTTACCATTATATAGGGAAGAAAATGAATATTTTTGACAATTAAATATTTTAAAACTACGTTATCGAATTTGAATGCAGAAATTACAAATCAAAAAACAATATTAATATTAAAATTTAAGAAAATGATAATTTTTATTCATTAGGCAAATCTATAAACTCGACTTCTTTTACATGCTTCAATGTTTTTAATGTATCCGTCGATTCTAAGAAACATGTCTTGTATAAATCGAAAAAAACATTGAATATCTCAGAATTGCCAAATATTTCGTTTTTTACTTTCTGCTTTAAATTTTCGGATTTTATATTCTTCAATAATTCGTTTTCCAAGAACGGGAAGAGTCTGGAATCTAATTTATATAAAACAAAAGTAATATGAACATCAACTGAAATATTGATCAATGTATTGTAAAGACCAATTGATATTTCTGTATTTAAGGGCTCTATTTTTTTTATTGCTTTAAAAATACCATCTATCAATTTTCTAAGTTGAGATTTCTTTTCAGATGTATCTTTTGCAACAAAGATTTTATAAAAATATTTTTCATCGACTTTTTTGATGAAATATCCCAAGAAAACCACTAATGAGGGCTCTGATTGAAGAATAACAGTCATATTGATTCTCCTTGACATATTTAAAAAATCAAAAGTAGGCATTTCGGTTTCACTAAAAAAGATATTGAATCTTGGAAATATGCAATTCGTAAATGAATCATTTAACACATTCCATGAATAATGGCTAGAATAAATGCTCAACATAGACTGGTTTAACCTGTCAAATGGATTCCTAAACCCTCTAAAAAGAGATTTCCGGAATCCAAACAATCCATTCCTCCTAATTAAATTCATTTTATGTTCATCGATATCTTTGTAGTTGTTCTCAAACAAATTTTGCGGAAAATTCCACTTTTTAGCAGAATAAATATTCCTAATTGATTTAAAATACACTTCCGATTTTTTATTCTCCTTACGTGCTTCACTTAATTTACTGGAACCGAGAATACGAGAAAGCGGTGAAAGTCCAAGAACTCCAGTATTGACCTGTAAAAAAAAGGACACATAAAAATGCGCAAATTGAACAAAAATAAATTCTTCTAATTCTTTATTCTCTGAAATAGCTCTAATTATCTCGTCAATTTCTTTCATTTTTCTTTTTGGGTTTATTGGTGTTTGGCTCAGAATTTTACCGCCTACTGCTACATCTATCGGATATTTAACAAGAAGATCTTTAAGTGAATTTTCCAAAACCTTACTAGACTTTGACCATTCATTTCGGTCCCAATGGTTTAAATGTACCAAGTCTAAGCATAACTTTAATATATAATTTTCGATCATTCCTAGACGCTTAGTATAATAGGTTTCATATAATTCATGCTCCGAAAAGTATTTTTTTTCGCCTTTTTGAATGCTATAACGGATAGTTTGAACGGCAATTGTATTTGATTCCTCGTGGCTGTTATTTATAAAGTTCCTAGAATATTCGAAAAACGCTTCTAGCCGTGGTTCATAATATATCGCATATTCTATCAAATACTCAGAGACATTGGAATATACAACATGTGCAGTATTTTCATCGTCACATGATGTATCAACTTCTTTTGATTCTTGTATTTTGTTTAATACACTCTTTTTCTTTTTACTTAGAACAGAACACAGCAAATATATAAAACTAAGCAATTGTTTTTTATAAAACATGGCTAGGATTAAATTTAAAAAATATAAATAAAGAACGAACATATTTACTAAATATGGCATTTATAACCAGATATGGAATATTAAATGATTTTTAATAAAAAAATTTGTTCTTTTTGGAATTTTTCTAAAAATAGTAAAAAACATAAATGTTTAAAAAATTTTTAGAAAAATTCTCTTTTATTTTGATAAATAAATTTCAAAGTCTAAAAAAGAATATTTTCATTAATTTGAAACGTATAACTCTATTCAACCATGTAATAGTGTTATTTTTTTTATTTTATCTTTTTGTTAAATTTATCGTGTTTCACACAAATTATTTAATATTTATAATTTTTTACAAACAGAAAAAATATAAGTAACGCACTTTTTACTGTATCAAATAACTACATCATTAGTTATAGAAAATATTAAATCAAAAATTCATTTATTTCACAAATATAAGTCTAGTATACTAAAAGAAAATTTGTGCTTTTATGATTCATATTTTAGCGTTTAAATTGAATTGAAAGTCGTTTTTAGATAAATCAATATATTTAACGTCGGAATTCGTGAATTGGATTCCGTTTTCAATATGAATATGCATTTTTCGGTCAATATAATTATTTATAGCCAAACTGGGTATCGTTTGACTATAATATATTCCTGATTTGGTGGACTTGATTCGATAATCATTCTCGATCATAGAGATTGGTTTTATCCCTGTTAAAGTTCTTATATTTAGTCATAAATCTATTAGCTCCTCGTTTTGCTTGAATCAGAATATTAGAGATTTGGTTTAAAATTAATTATAACTTTTCAAATATTCGTTAATGTTTATTGCATCTCAAATGGATTTGCTAATATCTTTGAATTAGTTTACATACTACTACAATTTATAGCCTTTATGTTTGTTGATCGATTATTATTTGTACATAAATCTAAGAATTTTTTTATGAGATTTTTTAACTATTACTACAATATTAAAAATTTTTTATGTGATTAACACATTAAAATATTCTTATTTATAACCTTTGTTCACTAGGATAATATTTTTTTTCATTTAGATTGTTTATATATATTCTTTCTTATTTAATCATAATTATATTTAAAAATTTATTTGACTCATTATAATTTATTCTGCATTTATTACTGTTTATCATCGATTTCAAAAGATTTTAGACATTTTCATCATAAAATATTCTTAATATGAGTTAAGTAATTTGGTTTAAAAATAAAAACTTTTTTCAAAATTTAATTCTATCACTTTCCCGTAAAAGATATAAAAAATTAAGATAAATTCACAGGAAAAAAAATGAATTTTCGAAGAAATATGTAATTTTATTTAAAAAAATAAGAGAATTCCTCAGAAGAAACAAGGCTATAATCGAGAATTTGAAAGAAATGTGATAGTCATTGAATTCAAGATTCCGCTATATCGATTGTGAAAGTTGAAAACTTAAAGTATTGCTAGTTTGATAATAGAATAAAAAAAAATGCAATCAATCGCATAAATTTTTGCAATTAGATCTTTATCTTTATTGGTGTTTTTTTTGAAAATTCGAGTGAACTAGCTTGATATGTGTTATAATGCATGTTTTAATATAAGGTAATAATTTACAATATCTTTAAATAGATATTAACTTGATTTCTCAGTGGTGATATTATGGATTCTATTTTCGCCGTGCCTTTATTATTAACCGTTTAAATTAATACAAATTAAGGTTATTTGTCAAGAAATTCTAAAAAACTAAATAGCTTTGAAATAAAAAAAATTGCAAAGAAAAACTTAAATAGAATTCTTTAAAATACATAAAGAAATCTAGTATTTATACAAGTAAATCTAAAGATATGAATAATATAAATAAATATTAATTTAAAATATAACTAACGCCTAACCTTAAATTGGAATTTTGAAAAATTTTTAAATTTTTTCTCGTTTAAATATTTTTCTCGTAATCTTTTGCTAATTAAATGATGATAATTCGAAACCAAACTACGTGTAAAAAAACCTGAAAAAAAGTGTTCATTAATTGTAGACTTTAGTAATTCAATAAGGTATGTGTGTCTATGTTTAAAAAAATTAAAAATCAATCTTTTTAATTGAAAAGTAAAAGTTTGATCCAAATCGCCTTTTTTGATTAAAAACCAAACGTACAACCATTCATGTAACATATCTAATTAAAATCGTGACAATTTATCTAAAATTTCAGAAAAATAGAGATAATAATACAAATCTTTAAATAAGTGTTCTGGTCCAAGAAGAAGTATTTAAAGAAGTGTTTACTAAATCTTCTTGTGATAAACATTTAAAATAATCTAATCGAGGCGAGAATCATCGTATAAATTATCCTCGTTATAAGTTATTTTTTTAATAATTTTGTAAAACGACTAATTTATTTTTTTGTTTAAGATGACTTCAATTTTTGTTACTATAGAACAGATAATTCAGAACATTTAATGAAATCTTTTTTGTATTTTTAATATGCATATTTTTCAAAATAAAATTCTTTAGATTATATTTTTTGTAAGCAAAGCAGATTTGTAGTAATAAACCTATGATATGGTTAATTGATTATCATTAGAAGTACTTAGACTTAGACTATCAATAAATTAAATCGTTTAATATTTAAAAAAAATGTAAACACACTTAGATTCTCAAAATCATTATAAAATCTCTAAATAGAAGCCGAAATACTGGATATAGATAATGATGAAAAAAATATGCTTTACTAATCTGAGAACTAATAAAAATAAATTGTTGGTTTACTATTCGACAAAAAGGAATTTAATGGATTGAAACGACTTCTATATAATTCTTTATATTTCATAATATTACATTCCAGCATGATGCAACTAGAAATTTGTTATTGCTTTTTAAGGTATATTTTACATTTTTTAGCAAAAGCAAATTTTGCTCTTCTGTCTGTTTTTTTATTCTAAGATATGAATATATTATCATTTCGAAATTTACCTTCCGATGATCTACATATTTTTGAAAAAAATATTGATTTCTGCGTTTTTTTTAGAGTGACAAACAGATACGACTTAAACAGCTCCATAACCTGCTAAAATGTAAATTTTAACCATTTCGCATTTTAATTGATGACTATTAGTTCTTCTGAAACGAATAAACCAGCAGTCCTACAAGAAAACTTAAAAGTGGTTTGATGAATTAAATAAAAAGACAAGATTAAAAAAAAGGTGAAAAAATAGCAAAAGTGACGTTATATGGTCTTTTGAAATAATCAAAGTGGCGTATAATTAATGCAGAACGGTAAATTTTCCATATTAAGATTGTTTTGAAACAGTGAAAGTAATAGAAAGCGTCTCAGAGAATCTCTCGAAATAATTTGAAATGTAGTGTTTAATAATTTGCAAAGTAATATCAAGTATTCTAGTTAAAAAGAAGTTTTGGAAATGAATCTTAAGAAGTTTTACTTGAAAATATAATTTCAATGTATACATTCAATCGAGATACTCAAAGAATAAATGCTTTTTTTTATTCTAAAATATTTTTACTTAATATTAAATACAGTTATATGATAAATTTATGAATAAAAGATCTAAAAAAAGTACAATCGTTACAAAAACTTAAAATTTTGCTAAATATAATAATTTATTAGAAAAATTTACATATATTCCAAAAATCGAAGCGAACATGGATTTAAAACAAAAAAAAATATTATAGCTAAGAAAATATAAAAAGAATGAATATACTTGACTATTTATTATAATATAAATTAAAAATTTCCTAAAAATCTAAATATTTAAACTCATTCTATATCAGTTTTTAGTTGTAAGCAATATATATTTAAAAAAAGAAAACTTATATGTTACATTCTACTTATTATTACCTAACGACATTTGAACAAGTAAACAAACATTTCACTTTTAAATACATCTTTAATAAGAACCATCATTTTACCAATTTTATCAATAATATTTATCCTATTTATTAGTCCCCGCAGAGATAATCATATAAATATAATGAAACTATAAAAACTTGAAATTAAATATTTCTATTTTCAGATATACTTGTTTATTTAAATATATCGAATAATTTAATATATTAAATATTAGTAAATATGAATTATCAAAAATAATATTTCTTATAACTTATTTTTTAATTCATAAATAAAAATTACAGATATTAAATTATTTTGATTATTCTCTTAAATTATTTATATTTGATGTAGTATTTTACTCTTAAATTATATTATATTTGATGTATTCTTTTACTCTTAAATTATATATATTTGATGTATTCTTTTACTCTTAAATTATTTATATTTCCCTACAAAAAAACCAAAATATATTCTATAAATATTCGTGATAGAACCCATACATGTTTATAAATAAAGATTCTCTTAAAAATCATATCAATGAGACAGTACAAATTATTGGAAAGGTATCAAGAATAGAACCGCCTCTTATATTTCTAAATACACCAGAAGGGGATATAAAAGTAACTTTTGTAAATCTACATAAATATACTAAAAGTTATATTTGTGTGACAGGAAAAGTACAACAAGATCTTACAATACAAGAAATACATGTTGATCATATGGGAGATAATTTTGATGTGGAAGTTTATGAAAGGTTTTGTAAAACTATTCCTTCTTTTCCTGAACTTTTCTAGTAAATATTCGTTATAACGAATTGATAAATAAAAATAATTTTATAATAATTTAACACCCCTTTAAAATATAGGTATTTTTATCATAATTTAACACCCTTTAAACAACAATACGTTTATCATAATTAAACACCCTTTAAAACAACAGTATTTATTAGTAATCTAACCCCCTTTAAACAACAATGTTTATGTAGTAATTTAACACCCTTTAAACAACTAGAATTTTCTATTATATTAAACCCCTTTAAAATAATAGTATTTAACCAGTAATTTAACACCCTTTAAAATAATAGTAGATTATATATAGATTAACACCCTATAAAATAATAGTATTTAATCGGTAATTTAACACCCTTTAAAACAATAGTAGATTACTCATAAATTAACACACTTTAAAATAATAGTATTTTTATTTATGTAGAGGTAGGCAGTCTTACATAATTTCCATGTTCCTCCCCTTTTCTCAGTTGGTAACCAAGCGCACCTGCTATAACAGCTATCAAAAGTATAACAAGCACCCTTGTTATAGTAATAGAAGACATAAAATCTTTAAAATATTTTCTTATACTTTTAAATGTACTACCTTGTTTTTTATGTTCTGTATCCGTATTAGGAGTATTGTCAGTAGAAAAATTGTATGTCATTTTGTGTGGAACAAAATTGTAATTGTCTTTATCTGTAAATACGTCTGAATTAAAACGAGTAATAAAAATATGCGGAACAAATCTTCTTACAATGACTGGATTGTCATGGTAAGAAGGATAGGAATCTTTTTGTTGCGAAGGAATAAAGAAGCTTTGAGATAAAGCATTTGTAAATGCAAAAGCTATGAAAATTAGAACTGTTGTAAAAATCATTGACATTTTTGTTTTGAAAGAAAATTTCTTTAAATAAATAAACTGAAACTTTGTTTCGGTTTTGATACTGTTTTAATACAAACAGTTAGAAACATGGAGATATATATTTAGGGTGTTAATGATATGACTGTGTGTATAAAGGGTGTTAATAATAAGGGTTGTGAATAAAGGGGTTTTAATCATAAGAGTGTATTAGTAAAGGGGTGTTAATAATATAAGCATATTAGTAAAGGGTGATAATAATATCGTATGTCAAGAAAGGGTGTTAATGATATGGTGAGTAAATAAAAGGGTGATAGTATAAAGGTACTAAATAAGAAGGTAGATCAACAGTATAGTATCTATGGGGGTGTTAATGACAGTACTTATACTTAAAGGGTGTTAACAAATAATAAAGTTTTTATTGGGGTGTTAGTAACTGTACTAATACTTAAAAGTGTTATTTGATAGATGTGTTAATTAAAGCCAGCAAAACTTTAGCAAACCAACTATAAGATTATCTCCTGTAAAATTAAAACGGTTAAATTATGGTAAATTTGGGCATTTAATTTAGTTTTTATAATTTAATTAGATAAACAAAGTTTATCTATTTTGTAATGACACGTAATATTTCCCTGAATTTTATAAGTCCTATACTCCTTTAATTCAATATAAGAATGTAAAAAAAAGGTGGAAATATGATTACTGCGAGTAAAATAATGAGAATTCTAATACTTACAAATATTGTTTTGGTTATTATAATAGCATCTACTGTGCCTTTTATTGTTGTGAATTTTATAAGGTATTTTAAACATTAGTTTTGAGGTTGAAGAGGTGTTTGGAAAGTTATTGCTGGTTTAATGATTGTTAGAATATGAAAAATTTGTAAATAAAACAATATATTTTGAAGAGTAACCGTCTTTTACTATTACAATCTTAGGAGTTAGAGTATTGAAGAAAGTATGAAGGGTGTGTTTTAATAAAGCAACTATTTAAAATATTTATTTTTAGACTATTGGGTTCTAAGATTTAAATAAATTTTGATACCGAATGAAGAAGAAAACTGTGTGAGCAATGGAAACAAATATAATTCAGGTAAGAACACTAAAAATCTACAGCGGAAGGTTGTTTAGTATAGAAAATAATAGAAGGAAATTTGTTTTAAAGTGAAGGTAAAAACATGAAGATTTATGATTAAAAATATTTTATTTTATTTGTTTTATGCAGGGGAAATTAAATAAATTAAAAAAATATAGAATAAATTATATCTATATTAAATATATTAAAATATTTACACTTTTATTCTAATTAAGTCTACTTCTATTGCAACGTTTTTCTTTTTATGAAATGAATATGTAGAAGGTAGATCATATTTAATACACGCAATCGCTTCTGCGGAGGGAAATCTTTTCAAAATAAAAGATCTTGTACTGCTTTTGTGCAATGAATATACAGTATCAGAAAGATATAGGGCACTTTCGAGTGCCCTTGTATCTGCATGTGCTTGTTTTGTACCAAATGGTGGATTCATAAATACAACATCAAACTTTTTATAAGAAAAAGGCAGCCTTGTAAAATCCATCCGAAGCATAGAAACATTTTCAATATTTAAATTTAATATATTATCTCTACAACCCCTCAGAGCATTCATACAAACATCTGCACACGTTATATGGAAAGGATTAAAAAACGAAATACCATAAGTCAACATACCTGTCCCACAACACATATCTAATATATTTTTATTTTGTATATCATCATATCTAACATGTGCAGTATAAATTATAGATGCTGCTATATCAGGAGGTGTTATATATTGTTCTAAATTTATATTAGGATTTTCAAAACCTTTAACTTCTTGTAATTTACATTTTATTTCTTTTAATTTCATATGGGTTATTTAGTGCTCAAACAAAAACGAAAAGAATATGTCAGGGTTATCCCATTCTTCTTTGGATTTCGAGAAGATATTTAAAATAAAATAATTTTAAAAGAAAATTTCTACTTTTAGAAAATAATTTCCTCATTTAAAAATTTATATTTAAAATAAAATAATTTTACTGAAAAATTTCTACTTTTATAGGATAATTTCTTCATTTAAAAAAATTTATATTTTAATGAAAAAATTTGTAAAACAAATTTAATTTTAAAGAAATAAAAATTATTAAAATGTGAAAATAAAATATTTTCAAAAATTCCTAATATTGAATTGAATATTTAAAAAAAGAAAATTTATTTTTCTTTAAAACGTATAATTCCTTCCTGTATTGCAGTAGCCATCAATACATTTTCAGAATTTAAGAGATGACCGATGCAGAGTGCTTTGGAATTATGAAATTTTAAACATTCTACGAGATAAATAAATTCACCAGAATATCCTTTTTCAAAGGAATGGAAGTATAATGTGTGATCAATAGAGGCACACATAGCGATATCAGGAGAAAGAATATTTTTATTCAGTGGAATTAGTGCTGGTTCTATGAGCATAAAATCACTGACAAAAGCCATGATACAAGAAATATCTGAATATTCTTCAAAATTCTCTTTAATTTTAATTTTTATCTGTCTTTTATTGTTTTTAGGTTCGCCTATAAAAATATCAAAATTTTTTTTAAATTCTGAAAGGTGTAAAAGGAGTGAATGGTTGGCTTTTGGAAGAACACTTTCAAAATATGCAGTCAGCTCTGTAAATCTATCTTCATAAATTTCAAATTTTTCACTTTGAAATTCGTATTTAGAAATTTCTTCCTTTGAAAAACTTGCTTCCATCGTAACTATGGTATCATTTTCTTGTTTACCTGTGATTCGCTTTGAAACCAAAGTTTTACCACTTCTAAGATCCTCTATCTCATATTTAATCACTTTCGAATTGATTCCTGGTTTATGAAAATATATATGAAGTGAGTGTGGTCTGAAATCTTTATTCAGCGTTCTTAAAGCAGAATTGAGTGCCTGTGCAACAATTTGACCCCCAAAAACAGCAGAACCGGGAAATGGTGTCCAAAGATTTTCAGATTCATACCATTCTTCATTACAGTTGTTTACTTTTATAAAATCCATAAAGGATAGAAAATAATGTTTTCAAATATATTTTATATTGACAAATTAAAATTTAATTTGTTTTTTTGACCAATAAGAACAGAATTATGAATCGACCATTTGTTATTCTTTTTATAAATTTGAATATACATATTTTTACCGACCAATGGGATGATAACAAAAACATGTCATTTTAGTATTTTTTGTTGAATAATATCAATTTCTCCGATATAATGAAATTCTTTGAATTTTTAGTGCACTCAGAGAACAAATCAACTCCAAAATTATACAATTACAATTTATTTAATATAAATATTTTGGGCTAAAACAAGAATATACGAGGGTTTTGATGATATACTATAAAAATTTTACCCTTCATTTTCAAAATAAATAAAGTTTAAGTTTTTAGGACAAATTAGGTGTCTTTTTATTTAAATATCTAGAGATTGATTCAAGAGAATAAGAATGTTTAACAGAGTAAACAATGGTGTTTAAAATTGAATTATACAGCTTGAATTTTTATTTTCGATTGGAAATAAACTATCATTATACAAAATGGGGTATGAATCACCTAAAAATACTCGCTTAATTTTTTAAACAGGAAAACTTAGGGAGTATGGTTTATTTGCTTATGATACTCTTATAATTTACAAAACTGTGGCAGAAAATCTCTTATATTATGACCTGGGATGGTATTGTGACAAATTATCATAAGATATATCTTAGAGGACCCCGAATACCACTAAGAAGGATGTCTTGATTTGGTTTGTAATACTCAAAAATACGGTTGAAACCATATATTTTGATTGCAGGGACTTTGAATTAAGTAAATCCCAGAAATAATTCAAAACAAAAAGCATTACAGAACCTGCCATAGGGTGAAACGTTAAACACGAAAAAATCTTCTAAAAAATGTAACAATTTAAGAAGTTTAATTGAACTTTACATTCAATTTGCGAAACCCATTTTCTTTGAACATCATAGAATTATTTACAAAGTCAAAATATATAAAAATGTCAAATATAAAGGAATTTACCCAAAAACAAGAAATAATTACAATAAGGCACATAATTATTCAGTTAGATCCTACAAATTTATTTAAATTTAATTTAAATTTATACTATGAGCAACCAAATAGAATCTATTTTCTATCTATTAATTTTTTAAAAGAATATATTTAAATTATTTAAAAAAACTCATATTTAGTAAAATAAAATAAAAGTATAAAATCAAATAGATCAATAATAATTACAATTTTGACTTTAAAATTCACAATATTTCCTGTAAATATAATTGTATGAACGTATAAAGTAGAAAAAAGTAAGGAAGTTTAAATAAACATAATTATGGATTTTTTGAATGCTTAATATATAATATTAAATATTAATGTAGCTATAAAAATCATAGTACAATTAATATTCTTTAAAAAAATGAATCAAAACAAAATATAATTTAAATATATCACGGTTTTCATAAAGATATTTTATATATTAATTTTATTTGGTATTTCTAAGAGGATGTGACTGTATTTTTTTTAAAAATCTTACCGTATTCATATATTTTTCAAGCCTAATTTAAGAGAATTCTCTAAAATTTACTATTTTTGTATCTTTACCTATTGTGGTTGCTTTATTGCTTATTCATACTTACGAAATTGGAATTAGAATAAAAACTGGCCTTAGTTATTTTAGTTTATGACATATAAATATTGCATCAATTTCAGGTTTGAGGAAATACTATTTTGTATGAAAGTATGACATACTTGGTTTTAAAATATATTGGTTATAGATCTCTTAAATTCATTAATATTAGAAAGATAAAAAAATTGAAAAAGAACTGATATTTCAATTTTATCATATTTATAAACACAAATATCTATTGTAATGGTGTTTTATACACCAGGTATAGAGGGAATATATTCGATTAGCGGTAAATAGATTCAAAAGTCATTTGGATTCGATTTTAATAAAAATATAATCAAAATTTAAAGAAAAAACTATGATTCACTTGCGAATTATGCCGTACGCTTGAAATAAAAACAGATTAAAAATATAAAATATGATTTGCTTAAACCTTTTAGAATTTATTAAAAAATTCGTTAAATTGAGAATATATATCGGTTTAAATCAAATTTATTTTTTATTGCGCGCAATTAGAATTAATAGTTTAATTTTTAAAATTACTTAGAAAATTTAGATTCTTTTATAAAAAAATAGTGCTATCAGCTGTTTTTCAATTCAATTTTATATTATAAATAGCGATTACAACTTTTCATCATTAAAAAATTAAGTATTAATTTGTAAAAATAACATAATTAAAGAAAAGATTGATTTTAAAAAAGTTTTTGAATTATAAGAGATTGATTAACTGTATTCAATTCTATAAGTAAGCAATAATAGGTTTTAACAGAAATATTTATAGAATATATATCCATCCCATCTTGTTAACAAAACAACATAAAATATATTATTTCCTGGGATACACCCAGTTCTGTGCTTAAAATAGATATTTACACACTAACACATCTCATATCTCTCAATTAGCCACCTCATAATCCATTTTATGTAAAAATACGAAAAAAAACTTATAGACGAGGCAACTGCCCAATGTTCGTTGGTATGCGCCGCTAGAATTTATAGAAAGTACAAACCAACCTTGTGATCCACAAAAATCGGCAGCAATATAGTTCGACACCTTTTGAGCCATATTAACTTTAAGATAATATGCATCACTGGGGGTATTTTTGGTTATAGATGAATATTACAATGCCTTAAACATCTATGACTGGTTACTTAGCATTCCCGGATTTTTAGAGGGCATTAACTCCTCTTTCTCTCTGGTGCCAAGTATTTTAACTATAGGAATCAAGCTACATATCTATGCTTTTTTTATTGCAATTACCTTTAAATTCAGCTGAGATTTCAAATCTAGTGCATTAAAAAAAAACAATTCTTATAAAAAGCTTTCACGGTTCTATAAACCATTCGTTCACTACACAAATTCCTATGAAACAACTTGAAATTTTGCATGGTTTTCATTTGTTCGAAAATTTAAACAATGATCTTTGTTTAAAGTTTCAGATACCCCTTAGCCAGTTTAATAGGTTTTAATTAGTCACATCCTCTCACTTAAACATTTTAAAACCACAAATCAAATTATAATTCGGATAGTTGTAGGATTTTCATCCTTCTAATCCTATTAATTCAAAAAATTAATTTCTCAAAATGTGGATAAACTCATATATTTATAATAAATATACAATATATGATAAGATAAAAAAATCATAATAACAATGCAGCTTCAAAGGTGGAAATATTGACAAACATGAATCAATGAAAAAAATTTAAAATCATTCAAATATATTTTTTCTTAAAATTTTTCTTCTTTGTCGAACAAATGAATATAATTTTATTAAAATTTTAGAAAATATCTAAATATTCAATTCTCTTGTAACGAATTTAAAATGGTAATTCAGCTATCAATAGAAAGTACACATTCATTTTAAATCTTATCTTTTAAATAAATAATATATAGAAATTAGATTTTAATATGAATGTTAATATTAAACAAATTAAGATAAAGAATATATAGATTTTTTTTAGTATTAATTTCTTTTGATTCATAAGACACATAAGTTTACAAAAATATTTTCCTTTTTTAAATAAATTATTACTTCATAAAAATTTGTTGTATAAAATCTAAATTCAAAACATACACATGTAGATTCTTAATACTAATATTACACATTTACTTGAATAAAAAAAATTTAATAAGAAAATCCGCATCTTAATAAGACACTTATAGGATGTTTCAATAAATTTCAACATCTTAATATGGTTCTTTGACAATTTAAAGTAAATTCCTTCCTCTATTTAAATGAAAATTATCAAATTTTATTACTTTCGTTTAAAGCTTCCAAATAAATTTTTTTATTATTTAAATTGAAAATCAGTAAATAAAAAAAATTATAATTACCCTCAAATATTTTTAAATGATGATAAAAATGTGGATATTTTACTATTTTACGAGTTTCATAATTCTATATTCAAAAATTATATTATCTACAAGTATATTACCTACAGGTATAAGTGTGGTAGAATCGTTAATAATTCCATGTGAAGATGCAAAGCCCAAACCCGAAAATCTTGATGATTTTATAAATTTCCAAAGTAATTCTACAGGTTCAAAAATAAAAGTACCAAAGACTGTTCACTCAGTACCATCAACTGATGATAGGTCGAAACCATCGGATTTGGGTCAAAAAAGCACAATCGATGATAGAAAAACGACGTTTAGCTCGGATTTTAAAATTGGTAATCCACAAAATAATTATTTTAACTTTGATCCAGCCAATTTTTCAGAAGAAATCTATCCCGAATGCTGGGATCTGATTTTTTCTGCTATATCGGAAATAAATAAAAAGCATAGTTTGTCGACAAAAGACAATGAACCTCATATAACCACTAAAATAAAAGCAAAAAATGAATCCAAACAGGCAAAAACAACTGAAACTGTAGTTTCAGGCAGAATTAAAAAAGCTCGGCGTCGTGGATGGACTAATAAAGAACAAAAAGGTACTCGAAAAAGGCTATCTGGGGAATGTGAAATCCACAAAAAAAACTACAACTCTTAGAATAGTTATCGCGGTTAAAGCTCCTACATAAACAAAAACTTTATTATTCTCTCTAATAATTAAATTAATTTAAATTTATTTTCTCGTTAAAATACTAAAAAAACGGCTATTTGGTAAAGGAAAAAAATACATTTTATACCATATGATATCTAAATATTTTAACTACCAATGAAATAATTAATTGTTTAAATCATTAATTTCTATCTTTTCTTCTAAATTACTCATTTTTATAAGTATATTTTTGCTTGTACCAAGAAAGGAAGAAAAACATAAGTTTAAATTATGAAAGAATTATATCAACAAAACTGTAGGAATGGCTATTATTATTTAAATGAAACAAAAGATTCTCAGTAAAAAAATATAAATAGAATATTTTATGATACTGAATACGCATGAAAATTACTGCCGGCAATATATTAAAAGAAATAAAGATTTATTTAATAAAATTCTGGGTTAAAATATTTTTACCATTTTTATATGTTTTCCTCTACCTCTTTAACCACTTTTGTCTCTTTTTCCAAATCCGACTCTTCATTTATGTTATTGGTCGGTTCCTCTAAAGTGGTTCCTCCTTGTGAAATAAAGGGTGCTTTATTTTTTGGTTTAAAATTTTTTGCACCATCTTCCTCTCTCTTCTCTTCTTTTAAAGGGGGTGTTGGTTCCTCATGCATCTCTGCTCTCATAATAACACCCATTGACGCTCTCTCCCAGCTCTCTTCGGCATTTAGTCCTGACTCAAGTCCTCTTTGTCGATCAAAGGAAATTGTTTCGACTGTCTTCTTAAGTACTATAGACTGAAGGTATGCTTCTACATTCATGGGTATTTCTAGTCTTTTAAGATGAGATTTATGGTATTTTGTCACAATACCGTCCCAGGTCATCACATAAGGGATTATCTCAACACTACACTTATAAATAAGACCCAACTCATGTGCTAGCAGGTCATACTTCCTAAGTTTTTCAGTTTCAACTATTTGAAGTGAATCTAGGGAAGTGATTCCTACTTTAATGAGTGTTATCTTATTCTTTTTCTTATCTAAAATAAATATGTCGGGTCTGTTATTCCGAATGTTGACATCAGTTTTTATTCTGGTGTCCACTCTTATCTCTGCATACTCATTATCAAGAATTTCTTGAACTGAGTGGATTAAAAGAAATAATACTATATTTTAAAATATTATTTATAAATAATTCAAAAATTTTTTAATTAAAAACCAAAATATGAATAAACTATCACATTAAAAAAATAGCCGAAAAGCATACCTCTATTATATTTTAGCATTCTTTTTTTATTTCTTGTTTATATTTACAAATATATCAATTGATAATATCTTTATACAATATTGTATTCTATTGATCAAATTTTCATTTAAAAGTATCACATCTTTTTAAAATAGTGGCAGGTTTCATATTTGTTTTCATGACATTAATGCAGTTCTATGTTAAACTTAAATATCTCCTATCCCAACACCCCATCGGTACCGCTATGATACCTACTTCCCAAAGCCTTTCATCTATCAGGTGTGAAGAACAAAATTAATAGGCGAGGCAGTTGCCTGGTGTTCGTTAATATCCGTTGCATAGAGTGTGATCGAAGGCCGAAGCCCTCCGGGCTCCCCAAGACTATGCAGCATTCACGCTTACTCAACACTTACTGAACCCTATAAAATTCTAGCAAAGATGTATTTCAGAGACTTACATGCTATCCACCTAGACAGTGAAATGTCATACCAACAGGTATAACCAGTTACTAAGCTTTCCCGGCTTTAAATAGTTTGATTTTTACGTCTCCCATGCGCTAAGTCTTCTAACTCGAGTGAGCAAGGCTAGGTTTCCATGTTTTTACATGGCAATTACCTAAATGTTCAACTGTGGTCTGCAATCTAGTAACATAAAAAACTACAAATAAATTTGTAGAAAAAATTTTCGCGATTTCATAGACCTCTTCTCCTCATAACAACCCCCATGGATAACCCAAGATGATGTGCGGTTCTATTCCCACCAAAAATTTAAACAATGATCTTACACCAGTTCCACATATTCATTAACAAGCAGAAAGTTTTTTATGTTGTTATCCTCTCTAATTAAGATCATTAAATATAATTTATATTTAGAAAAAAAATATGATAATTGAGCAAAGAAATAATGAATGAGAATATTTATTTTATTCTTTGTTGTAAATATAAAAATATACTCCGATAAAGCACAACGAAACAGCCAATGTTGGTAATAATATGAAAATTATAAACTTCCAACGACCGAAATTGTTCGAGCTTTTCGATTCTGATTTAGGGTTAGAGCCCTTTTTTGAAGCAGGTCCAAAAAGGATTCTTTGTTGATCAGGAGTAAGTCTTGAAATTTCAGTATCAAAAACATATATGAGATATTTGTACTTGATTTGATTAAAATTTTCACCGATTATATTAAGCTTTTGTTTGAAATTTTGATTTATTTGAGTAGCCAAGTGCTTTTTATAATCATCATTAAAAAACAATCTGATAAAACAATATATTTCTATTAGGTTTGCTGTTTTTGGTACTTTAATACAATCCAAACTATCACCTTAGGTGTTTTTATCATATTCGATCTTTCTTTGCTCAAATATTGTTTTCAAAATATCAATACAAGTTTTTCTTTGATTTTTAATCTTTTCTACATATTCAACCTTTTCAAATTCTTTTTTTAAAACATCTGCAAGAAATAGAAATTCAACAATTTTTTTTATCATAGTTTTTTTATCCGTTATTTCTTTCTTCAAGCAAAATGTTTTTAAGCTTAATACAGCAGAAAGATATTTATGCCATTCTTCTTTGACTTCTGCTGTTAAAAAATCGTATAAAGCTCTAATTTGATTCAAAACAGCTTCCTCACAGAATAATTCAATGAATACCTGGCAAAAGTTTGAATCCTGTTGTTTAATGTGAAAAGAAATAGTCTTTTTGGAAATTTCATATATTTTGTCAAATGTGCTATTATCTTTTAAAACTCTATATATTATTTGCTCCGAAATATATGCCATTGCTTTTTTATAATGTGTATCATTTAGTTTTGCATCCAAATCTTCGTATAATGCTCTAACATTCTGTTCTATACATTTCGAATATAATTTTATACTTTTATTGTGATTTGAATTATGTAGAGATTTTGTATTTTCAAATTTTTGTTGTTGAAAAAATTTTGCTTTTAAAATGGAAAAGAAACCAAACAAAAATTCCATGGTTGGATTAGATAATAGAGCACCTGTGTTGGCAAAATCTTCTCTATCAAAATCAGAAACCAATCTTTTTGAATATACTAGTACTTTTTCGTCTATTTGATTATTTTGTTTAAGACTTTCTTCGATCGCTGTACTAATACCGAGATCGCCTTTTTTAAGCATATTATAATCCTTCCCCTTTGTTATACAATAAATTGTATTAGCTACGAATTTGCTGAACACTACTTTTACAATCGAACTAATATCATTGTTTGTTTTATACATTTCAACAAATCTTCCAAATGCAATGAGATTAAAAAGAAGTCTCGGTTTAAATTTTTTTAATTTTCAGAGCAATTATCATTATAATATATAATGTAACAGATTAAAGTTGTATAATATATTAAAAATTCATGAGAACTTTTATCTGTATAGTCTTGTATTTCCCTAAAATAGAAGCTTGAAATTTTGACAATTTGATTTTTTTTGTTACTATCTATTTTTGAATTCAGTTCTTCAAGATATTTTTCCACTATATTGTTGTTAACTACAAGATTATAAGAAATGCTCATATACATACTTTGTTCGATTAAAGAATCCTCTGGGATATTAGTGAATTTATTCTTTGAAAGAAATATTGCTACGAAAATGAAAATGTAAATAAACATGGAATAAAAATTTTTCTTTGCTATGTTTTTAATTATTTACCGAAAATAGCTAATTATCATTTTCAATATAATTTGCTAATCTTAGAATTTGATTTTTTTAAATAATTATAATATTTTTAATTGGTTATTAGAAAAGACCCGCGATATTAAAACACTCTCCTTTTTCTATACTGCCTCCGTTGTTTCGCTTTACAATCAACAGATTTTAAAGCACCGCAAAAATTATTTACGAGCTTACTATAATGAGGGCTATTTAAAAAATGCTTTATGTATTTTTTTTATAGAAAAGTAAGTGTTAAAACATTCGGCAAGCAAAGAAAAATTTCTCAAATAATGCAAAATCTAAAAAAAATATTAAAATTCATAAAAATAATATTTAAAAATAATAAATTAAAATTTAATTTCTACATTCTTTGCTATTTAATTCTCCATTTTAAAGTATATTTTTAAAATCAACTACACTATTATTATATGATATATATTACAATAAATGTAACATTCTCAAAGAAAGTATCGTAAAACCGGAGCTTCCTTTTAATTATACCTACATTCCAATATTATAAAAAAATTTATATGATTTGAATTGGTTTTTACGATTATTTTTCACAATAAGCTAAAGAAAACTGTGAATATATTTATTATTATTAGCATACAATAAAGAATCTTTTTCTTGATACTTGTCGTAAACAGTTGGTGTTGTTCCAACGGTTTCTAAAATATCTTTTATATTGTATCAAATTTAGAATCTCATGTTGCATTAATTTCATTATATATAGTAAAATTAGATTATAATTTTCATAAATGTGTTTATATTCAATTCTGCCAAAACAGATGAACTGAAACTGTTTTAACGGAAAAGCATACAAAGATGATGCGTTTAAAGACATAGATCTGATATATTAAAATATATACTAAAATTCTAACTCGATCAATTTATTTTTGGTTAAATTACTGAATATTGACTTTTAAAAAAGGGATGTAAGAGATGGATATACTTTTTAAATGAACCCATTTTCTAAAACCAATTGTCTCAGTAAATCATCAGACTATTATGAAGTATTTTTAATATGGCAGTTTTAAAATATATTGGCTTATCAGGCTGTATTACCAAAGAATACTCCGGTACATAAAACAAAAAATAGCGAGCAACTGTATTTTTTTCTATCTTTAACTTCACTTGAAGGTAAGCTTGTAGAACAAACCCAATTATATATCATTAAATAATTAACACATTTTGCTTTATTTAAGAGTATAATATAGAAAGTTGATTTTCTATTGTTAAAATTCTTCATTATTAAAACGACTTTCATAACTATAAATAGGTGATGAATTCCAAATGAATTAGTATTAACGTACAAATACAATATAAACTAAATCAGTAAGCAATGAATTTATGAAGATAATGACAGTATGTTCCAATTCGGCCTAAAAATAAAAGAGAACAAAATAAAGAGGTAAAATATATTATTTACCTTTGTCATTCTTTTCTTACGAATAAAATTTTAATGATTTAATAAAAAAATAAATTTTGTTATATTTCAAAAGAGAAAATTTTTATGATTCATATAATGAATTTCTTTACTGGTAAGACACCCTTTAATCCCATATCTTTTTAAGAGTCTAGCCCCGAGTTATACTCAATGTTTTTCAAATATTTTATAACTTTTTGGTGAAATATCATGCTTGCTGAGCGGTATCTTTGACAAAAACTTTGGCGTAATTCAAGCTTCTCACTCTAGAAAAGGCAACATAAAGTTTCTCGTAGTTATAAACAGGGGTTGGCTAAAAACCACCAAAAAAATCTAATGTTTGACTCTGGGCTTTGTTAAATGCCACGATAAATACCAGTTTTACCGGAAATTAATTTCATTTAAGTTGAAATGGAAGACCTGCATTTGATGTCAAATCAATATTGAAGAAATATATAATTTTCTTTGGCATAAATAGTTATTTACTGGCTAGGATAAGATTTGGCTTCATTTCATCTGAAATTTATCTGGTTCCGTACCAGAATCCTCTTTCTGTAAATAAATTTTTCAGAAGCATAAAAAATGCGCCTTTTTTGAAATTAAGCGCACAGTAAGGTGTTCGGCAGAGTATTAGGCTGTTTAAGATTCTACCGGATAATCGTTCAAATCATTCATGTTATTACCGATAAGACTATCTGTACCTATATTTGTTTTTTTTTGCCTCGAAGAATATCAAATATATTTTGATTGATTTTATTAGCCTCTTCATTTGTATGCGAAAAAATTATTTTTTTGATGAGTTATAAACGTCTTTTTCCCATAAAAATTCGCCAAAAATATCTTTTATAATATCTTGAGAAATCCTATAATGTAAAATTCTAATAAGCTTTCCTCCAAACTATCAGTATTTAAAAGTTTTTCGAAGCCAAGTTATATAATCTATAAACTTATAGCTTGTCTTTCGCACGCATATCGTTACAAAGCTTTAATATTCCAAAACTTTTCAAGAATGAGCTAAAAATGAAGTGATTAAACAACATCTGATGCCCCAGCCTCTCGTATTAACGACAAACACTGTCTATAGTCTCCCTATAATAGTACTTTTTTCCACTAAAACTTAATCAGAATTTACATGGTATTTCCCGTAATAAGCTAGTTATACTTGCAGAGCGAAAACTGGAGTTACAGTGGCTTTTTTCCATATAATTGAAGAACAATATACATTCCTTGCCCCTCGCTTAAATTTTGTTAAACCTACAAATATAGGTTTCATTAAAAATCAACGAAACATTCAATCTGAATGATGTTTCTCTTCCTTTGTGTAATAAGTTCGCAGCTATTTCTGCAGGAGCAACTGAAATAACAGTTTTCTCAAGTCGTTTTATCACATAATTCAACGTTATATAAAGTTAAGTTTTTCCACCGTGTCCGCGTCTGTCTAAAAAGAAACAATATTGTTCTTCAGAGCTGTTTTTAATGCTTTAATAATTTGATCGAATGAAATTTTTTGGTTTTATATAATGTTTCTTCAAACTTAATGTTATTTTGATTCTCGAGTATATCACGTTGTGAAGAGAGATTTTTTGTGGGGGGTTTGTAATCACAAATCACTACAACTTATCCATATGTATTCAAAATTTCAATTTTATCCTGCAATGCATAAATGACAAAAATCTTCAATGGTATGTTCGTGAAAGTGGCAGTAATCTTCGATTAGATTGTTCCTTCTTTTGTTTTTAGTTTTGATATATCTGTAACATCATTAAAAAAACATATATGAAAAGAAATCTTATATTTTTTCGCTATTTAAGTTGCCACTGCATTGTTCAAAGTCGTTTCAAACGTGTTCATCCATTATAAATCGCTTTTCTCAAGAAATCAAAATAATTTATATAGATTTTTCTGGCTAAAGACCTCAAACATTGAAATATAGTAGCCCCGGATATTTGCAATCATAAAAGTCATAAGTATTACGATTCAGAAATCAATCTACAATACGCAAAATCTTTTCGATTATTTCCAAAGTTTCTAATCCGAGGTATCCATGTATGGTTTCAATAGTTAATTTAACCCAGGCTGTAACGTGTTATCTCTATTTGTATAGATAGCTTATTACATTTTTCTGTTCGTTATATTTTAATAACATAAATTTAACTACTTCAATATGAACCGCATTTTTTGACTGTATGGCTTTGTTCTTGGGTATAAAATTTTGTTTTTCACAGATTGCTCCGTAATAGCGTGAATAGCTTAAATCCAATGCGTTTGGATTTCATTGAATTTAAAACATAATTTGCGAGGTCGGATCTTTTGTAAGCATGGACAAATAAGGTTTTACACTTTAAAATGACGCTTATAAGTCAGGATTTATGTGGCACTTATATTTTTAAGATAGAGATGGATTATAAAGAACCACTTACCTATTATTAATATAATTTCTACTTACTAGATTGGATCGCCTTCACGTATAGGATATAGGCGATATCTATCTAACTTTAGAACAGTAGAATCTCAAAAATGTTTCGAAAAGTTTTGGGTAATTTATTTTCAGCCATGCAATATGAATATGACGAAGGCCTAAGGAAACAGGAATCATAATTTGAGTCATTATATCAAATATTTTTTAGTTAGTTTTATCAGGAATTTCAGCAGAGATAATCTTATATATTCCCGTAGTATCGCAGTGGTTTATTATCTTCTTCTAATGTAATTTATATCTAAAGATGAGATAACTCTTTGTTGTAAATTAACCGCTATAGCGATATGCCCTTATCCTTCTAAAAATTTCATTTGAAAATATTTCAGTTCTTAGAGGCCCATGATCTTAGATGAATCATCTAGCTTCTTAATCAGGCCGGTTTTCGCTTTTTAAATTTTTATCGCGGTTTATATTTTTCTGCATACTTCGATTGCCGGTCAATGTAAATCAAGATCCGATTTTTTTATTCTTTTTAATATCGCCATACCACCTTGATACTTTTTGTACATGCTTCGAAGACTGTCTGAAAATGCCCAAGGCAATATTGTTCGCTTTCCCGCAGGATCGCTGATTGTAATCAGTTTTACCAATATGTACCAAATCACTGTATTTCTCATCTTGTAAATCTTTCTGATGAGTTCTAGCATAGATCAAATCATTGGCTTCGGCTTTGCAATATGCATCAACAAGATTCCGTTGAATCAATCCTGCTGCTCTTAGAAGCGGTAGATTTCTCTTTTATTTCAAATAATAGGAACAAAATTGCTTTAGCATAACATTTTTAAGGGCGTTAACGCTTGTTCCTCTTGCATTATAAAGTTGTATCTTAAAGCCCCAAGTTTGTTCTCTATATAGAAACAAGGGGGGTAGCATAAAGTATCAAAGTTTTTATGCCTGTAGTCTATACATACGTATGTTTTTTAGGTTAGTGTATCTTCGGGTCATAGATGCCTCAGTAGGGCTCTAACAATCGAATATTTACTCTAACCACTTAGGAAAACTGTGGCTGCTTCATAAAAACGTTGATTAGCATACTTTTTCAGATTAACTGAAATATTTTGAACTTTTTCCCCTTTAATTTTAGTCTTTGAGTTCGGCTTTAAATATTTTTGCTCCTTTTCGACTTCATACATGACTTTAAATACAAATGCACACGGATTTAACTTCATAACATCATATAATTTTGATATTATCTTTAAGAAACATGTTTTTTTTCTAGTTCGTTGATTCTTTCGTTGTTTGCAGAATCGTGCTTAAAAACATATAATTGAGTATTTGTTCGGATATTTTCTCTTTATGGATGCAATTACCTAAAGATAGTACATTTGTTTATGAATACGGTAACAGAATGGACCTAAGCGGGTTGGAATTTTAATATTTACCCCGATTGAGACAAAGACAAAAGCACACTATAAGCTCATATATTATTTATGAATTTAATTAAATCAGTATCTTCACACGTCATTTTCCTTTTGAGGGATTTATGTATTATATTTCTGGTAATTTGATCGATCGTTTATTGCAATATATTAAATATCTCGATGCAGAACATTCAAGATTTGCAAATTTAGCTTCGCAGCACTGACAGATTATATTCAGACTATCGAAATTTTCTTTTTATTTTTTTTTCGAACTCTGTTAATTATTTTAACACAATACATTCCAGTGGCTTTTTTTTACGTTAGTGCATTAAAATTATATCGTATACTTTATTTCTTTGGATCTCTTCGCTAGATTGCACAGCTAAACCATTTTCCATTAGATTCCTTAGGCTAATTTATTAGCATGCATCTCCTCTTATCCTTTATTTTCTCTGAGAGTTTTTAGTGGTGGTAACTCAGCCTTTTTTTCTTCCTCGGATTAATGTTTCTCCGGGGATTTTTGTCCCATCGATCTGAATTTTTTCTCTTCGTATAACACATTCGCCGTTAACTTTGTAAGTCACTCTAGATCTTTATATTTTTTTGGGTTTATCACTTTCCGTCTTTTTTCGTTTAATCTCTATGACATATGTGAATTTTTTTTGAAAACTGTTTTATGTGGCATAATATACCATTTAGTGAATAATTTATTTAATTTTGTATTTTTTTGGAAGCGTTTTAGTTAAAACTGATCGTTTTTTTTATGATTTTACTTGGAACAAAAATATTTTATTAGTTGATCTTTGGGTAAGGGTACTCTCTATGGTTATATTTGAATTATCAGTATATCTATTTAAATCCCTTATGATAAAACTTGGTTAGGGCTAGTATAAAGAAGAGACAAAAATTGTGTGTTTGATAAATGAATGAATTTAAAGATTATGTAAATAAAAGTATCCATTTATTTATAGACTTATCGCAAGATCGATAAATTTTTTTTTAAAAAAAGCTTCAAATATAAGTCTTCCAAGCACTATTTTTCTCACGTTGTAGCTAGTTTGAATGTATATTTCTACTTTTAGTTTATAATGTTCTTTATATATTATTTTGTTTATATTTTGAGTCAAAGCTTGAATTATATTTATAATTTCAATATTTTGAATTCATAAATTTTACTTTTGAATACTTGAGGGTCCTCCTCATTGCATTCAAGTATATTATGTGCATATATTGTTTGATCCACGATTTACCTCTATATCTACTCTTTCTTGGTTTCGTAGTAGTTTCCACCGATTCTAAATTTTTTATCGTGCAAAATTAATTAGCTTGACTAATTCTTGAGTACTATTAAATAAATGTCTCCTTCTTTCATAAAAACTTTTTAACAAATTCTTGCCGCTTACTGTTAATATACTCGTACAAGTTTCAGATAAAAACTCTGCATAAATTGCTTTAAATACTTTTTTCAAAAATGAAAACTTTAGAAAATGAAAAATAGCAGTATATTATTCCTGCTACACATTACAACCTAGAAAGTATTTTTAAGAATAATTGATGCATATGTTTCTATGAACACTAAAATATTTCTCGCGTTTTGTGTTGTAATTTTGACTACAATTATTGGTCGTGTAAGATTTATGACTAAATCAAAAGATTATATCGTAATCGAAGCACTATTATAGGTGTTTTGTATTTTTTAACCAATTTAAAATTTCGAGATAAACCCTACTAGGCGTCTTTATAGTATTACTCGTTTATAATATATAAAATAATTTAGAAGTAGTTTTTTTAAAAGTATTTTTTAGCTGTACTTCAAAAGTTCATCATTTGTTTCCAGAATATCTTTTCAAATCAATATGATTTATAACATAAAGATAATATTTTTTGTTATGTAATTATATTAACGATTTAACCTTTTTACGAGGAACAAAATTTTTATATTTAGCAGATGTTTTGCCGTAGTCCAATACAACTGATTTGAACTTTCCTAGTATTTTTTTGTATGTTGGACCAATCGGTCTTAGTATACAAAGCAATTAAATTCAAATTCTTTTCAAATAATCATTTAATAAGCGGTTTTTCAAAACCAAAACTCATTCATAGCATTGCTCCATCCGGTTTTGTAAAAATTTAATTTTTTGGTAAATAGAAACAATCCAATTTTTGTCTTAATGAGCGTTTTCTGGTCGTTTTAATTTTCAATTAGATAACTGTTATCCAGTAAAAAAATATTGAATTATTTTTTATTCCTAATTAGTCTTCTTGAATATTATTTTTAGTATTTTTGATTTACCCTATAATCTAAAATAATTGTTTAAAAGAACTTATTGCACTTTAGGATAAAATTTTGTTTGATTATGACGTTTTAACATGTTAAACACAAAAAAAATGACAATGACCGACTTTAATACCATTTTTAGGTTTCAATATGAAAAAACATTTTCACATAATTAGGTATCAAAGACATATCAAAACTTGAAGATTCATTTAATATATTCTATGTGGAAAAAAACATGATAGAAATACAACTGCTGTAAGAAAACTCTCAAAAACCAGAAATGATTCGGGTTCATTATTGATGGGTTTAATATTTTTTTCTAAATACACAATGCTTTCTATTCGATGTTTCGATTTAGTAAATATGTAAAACAAAAAGTCAATATAAAATCAAGGATTACTCTAAAATACACCTTTAATGAGAAAATTGCATTTAAATTACTAAAGCGATGTAAATAGTAAAAATATGTGCTGTATATTTTTCTAATGTTGCAAAGGTTGCATTTAAAATAAAATTATAGGTTATTTAGAAAACTTAAAAAGCAATTTGTTTCATACTAGATTAAGCTACTGATCAGAAATTTAAATTCATTAACTATGCTGATATATAAAATGTCTTTTTTAATATTTATAAATAAATAAAGAATAATAGAAAAAATATTCCGATTTTACATCAAGATTTATAACATTCATTGTTTTAGATATCCGTCATTCTTAACATAATACATAAAAAATTATACCTTTTGTTGATCTATGTTGTGAAAATATCCCACTCCTTTTGGTAAAATAGATATATACATAATTGTTGGAATAATAGAAGATTGCAAAGGTAAACCGCACTAAGAACATTTTAAGAAGTGGAAAGCAAACCAATATAAGATTTGAAAAACTTTTTGCACGCGATTTGACTCAAGAAATCAATAACAAGCAATTAATAAACATTCAATATTTTTAATAAATATTTATATACCAGTAGTAACACTTGAATTCAGCGAGTTCTAAAAATTGTATGATGTAGCTTGCCAATGTTAGTAAAGAACAAGTTCTATCTACGTCCGGAATATGAAGCAGTTGTACCTTCTTAGAACAGAACACGGATAAATTTAAGTAGTGTTGAGCTGAAAGCGAATATATATTTTGCAACTCTTTGAATATCTGGGACAAAACAAAGAAACATTTAATAAAATAGCAGTATCTTAAAAGTGGAAAATAATAATAACGCACATCTCGCATTAATAAAGAATTTTTATAGGTTGTATAAGGTTTAAAAGAGGAAGTCCTAAGAAAAAAATAGAAGAAGCTCAACTACTAAGTTAAATAATAAAATATAAACCCGAATACTACATTTGAAGCTATGTATACAAAAAAATGAGCTTGTAGGGGTATGTGCCACCCCAAAATAGTTAAAGAATGGAAGTATAGGACCTGGGGAGGGTGCAGTGTTCTGCTATATCCAAGATAGAAATGTTTTAGAGCGAGCAACTTGCGTATGTAAACACATCAACCCGTGCGGAAACAATTAGAAATTATAGCTACAAACTTTGAGAAAATGCCTGACTAATACAATACTAGACAAGACAATGAGGGGGCTTGATGTATACATATACTGTATCTAAATAGATATAAATTTAGTAATCTAAAACAAATTAAAAGTCACCCAGTTCATGAACTTCTTGTAACCGAGCGTGAATATAAGTGTTGAAACTAGAACGAAAACTGATATCCGAATTCGGAATTATAAACTCGATCCTTATTAGAGTAAGAGTAAAAAAAGAATGCCACACATTGAGGTAGAAATTACACCCAAAGATTCAATCCAAAAATAAAAAGGAAAACTTAAGAAGTTGATTTAATTGCCTCTGTGTTAAGTCTTATTTGTAAATTTAGCGGAGAGATAATCCTTATGGTTTAACCACGAAAGGCATTGGGGGGGGGGGGGGCAAACCACTACAAGACATATGTTAAAGAATACAAATAAGATGATGGGGAGACATAAATCCAATCGATAATACTTAAGAAAATAGTCAAAATTTATTATGATCGACGAGGACTCGAGTCGAGTTGGATTTCCGAGAAGAGTTGAAAGTATTTTATTAGGTGTTTTATATATATCTTTATGAACTAGGAATCAAAACATTTTTTTAAGACAAGCTAGTGTCGAGGATGATGGTGTTCGGTAAGAAAACACAAGATAGAATACTTCTAATTTCAGATGGCAATACCACAGTAGAAGAACTCACAATAAACATAAATAAAGAATCCGATTTAGGAGGATAAAAGTAAGTTGTTAAAGCGGAAGTAAAAATTATATTAAAAGATAAAATTCATCAACTCGGAATTTTGTTAAAAAATTTAGATATGAAAAATGGCATAAAAAATAATGCAAATATCTAAGTTTAAAAACATGATAGATTACTTAAAGTGTCTTAAACTTAATATTGGAATGAATTGTATAGTTTGAATTATTAATTATACAGTATATAACAAATTTATTTGAGTTTTCAATTTTCTTATCAAATTTATAAAATTCCGTGTATATCAATGCTTTAAAACATCTCATGTCACTAAAAATATGTGAAATCCATCATCATATTTCATAATAACCAAGATTTTTTATTTTATTATAACTTCTTGGATTTAAATTTCCCAACAAAACATTTTTAAAAAGTTATGTCTTAGTATTTCCTTAAAGATCCATATGAAATTTTGTATAATGTACCTAAAGTATTGAACAGCAACTGATTTTATACAAACAAAAGTATATATACTCGAAGTTGATAAATGAAATTATTTGTATTTTTACCCAAAATTGGTAAATATAAATATCCTGATAACTAATATATCCTTTAACAAAAAAAAATACAAATACATTTAGTAGAATTTTAAACAATATTTTGATCCTAATTCATTATATTTTGAAAGAATATTAGACCTAACATCAAATTCATAGAGTATATCGATCACGTTTACATTTATAATAAGCTTCTAAATATTTATCAAGTTCTAACTCATTATTAAAAATTTCGTTTTATTATAATTAAAATTTAATTTTTTTCAATAGATAAGTGATAAAAAGAACCGACCGCAGCTAAACTTGTGGGTAATTGCCATGTATAAGCATGGAAACCTAGCCTTGCTCACTCGGGTTAGAAGACTTTGCGCCTGGGAGATATAAAAATAAAACCCATTAAAAGCCGGGAGAGCTAAGTAGCAGGTTATACCTGTTGGTATGACATTGCACTGTCTAGGTGGACCCCATGTAAGTCTCTGAAATATATCTTAGCTAGAAGTTTATTGGGTTCAGAAAGTGTAGAGTAAGTGGGAATGCTTCATAGTCTTGGGGGAGCCCAGGGGGGCTTCGGCCTTCGATAGCACTCCATGCAACGGACATTAACGAACTCCCGGCAACTGCCTCGCCTATTAATTAGATTCTATACATTTGGTAGATGAAAGGCTTTGGGACGTAGGTATCGCAGGGGTTACCGATGGAGTATTGGGGTAGCAGTCATTTATGTTAAACCTAGAACTGCGTTAATGTCATAAAAACAAATATAACACTTGCCACTATTTTAAAAAGATGTGATACTTTTAAATAAATAATTATTTATACCAAATTAAAATATTATTTAAATTATTATTTATTTGAATTGTTTTTCGTTTTAATCCGTATTGCTCCAGTGAAAGCTAAGGAGCAAAGAAAACCAAAAAAACATTAATCCAAACATTTATAAAATTGTTGTAGAAATTGTATTTGAACAAGGTAGATAAATTAAAAACATTGAAATTAACAAACAATTAATATAAAAACAGATAATGAAATGTAGTTTTAATTTTGAAGTAGTATAATAAGAACAAGATTATCAGTTAGAGACATATTAATGTACTATACAATTTATTTAAATTTAATTCTTTATATAATTAGAGTAAACCACTAGATAAGTAAAATAACAAATAAAATAATGGAAAACTAAGTAATATTTTACAAATGTAACAATTTATGTTTTAAATTAGTCAAATATGAGTTAATAGTTTAAGACGAAATTTTTGTATGAATATATTGTGATGAATCAAATATCAAAATTCTCTAATAAAGATTTTATGATATAGTGGGAATAACTTAAGGACTGTATAAATATAAATAAAAGCATTTTATTTCAACGAAGTCAATAGTATTACATTTTAATAAATTTTCTTGAAAGTATTATACGTGAAATTTAAATACTCTTTCAGATTTATATCATTCTTTAAATTAGAATTGTATTCTTTATAAGTAACAAAAACAATATATTTATAATAGAAGCTATAACTGTAAATAAATTAAAGAAAGGTAAATAGTATAAGGTTATATAGGAATCCAAAGTTATGTATGAATACCCTATATGATCAAAGTTTCATTCAATATATTGAAGGCTTTTAAAAACATGTTCACAAAATTTAATACGGCCATATTTAGGTCAAACACAACGTATTATGGCCAAGATTAAAAAATATTATTTTAAGATAATCAGTTAAGGTTTGAATAGTTAAAATGTTCTAAATGACCATAAAAAAGCAAGCAATACCTTACACTCAAAAACTTCTAATTATAGTAAATTTTATAAGTTTATTAGACTTAACACTCAAAAATCATAGAAGAAGAGAAAATACTTAATTATATATTCGAATACAACATATTGATACGAATCAACGAATTTAACGGTAAATGAATATTAAATTAGTATAAAATTAATAAATTACATCAAAGTATAGCAAAATCATAATTTATTTAGAACCAAATATTGCTTTACTAAAACAAGACAAGAATAAAGAAGCCAGAATTCTTTTATAATTAGAAAAACTGCTGCATGAGTAACCGTTATAACTTGATAAGGGAATAACAAAAGAAATATATAAAAAATATAGGAACAATTTAAAACAGAAAATTCGAATAAAAAAACAAGAAATATGAAAAAGAGCAATTAAAAATAGAATTAAAATAAATTTTATCTTAACCGACTCTATACAAGTTAAAATTCTAAACTAAGAAAACATAAATAAAATAAATGCTTAACTAAAATCATCCACATGAAAGAATAAAAGTTCGATAATTGTAAATAAAATTTGAAATGGTACAATTTTTTTATGCAAAAAAGAAATATTTTATCTTAACCGCTATAAACAATACTAATTTCATATAGAACATAAAATATGAAATATATACTAGTTTATATTACAGAAAAGACTATACAGATTTTATACAATATAAACTTACGTTACAAAAAAGCAACTGAAATCTACCACTAGTTATTTAAAATAACGAGTTTACAATATAAATATATTTTTCTTTAATTAAAAGCCAACATCATATAGTTAAACTTAAAAAATATATGACAACAACAAGTACAGTATTTTAAGTATGTAATAAAAATACAAATCAAGTTTTTAATATGTTATAAATTTAATTTAGAACAAAATGTATGACTTAATACAGAAGAAGTGACAAAGTTATCAAAAAAATGAATAAAAAACTTACTAAAGTTTATATCCCATGCATATCTATGTAGCGAAAGTACGTAGTATTCCAAATAATATTTTTGAATGAAACATCTAAATTTTGAATTTTTAAAAAAATTATTGTGTAATGAATTGAATCGAACAACCAAGCAATATTTATTTTCGTTATAATATTACATTTTACAGCCTTAAAATTGTATATTCCTGAAACTCCGTAGAAAAATAAAATTAATACAAATTATAAATAAAAAAGTATTGTGTCTAAATAAAAACCGTATAGTTTTAAAAGAAATAATATGTTATGCTGGTGAATTCTTAATTGCATTGTAAAATAAAAGAAACTGAGGATATTGAAATTAAAAAAAACAGTGCAGTTCGATAAGATTTATTTCATTAAACAATTGATAGCTCGATAAATGATACCATACATACCTTTCGAAATCAGAAAAAAAATTTTAAAAATGAACCAACATGATATATAAGAAATAATAACGTAAAGAAAAATAAGCGGTAAATAAAAATAACAAAACAATATTACAAATTTATAATAACAGACTATCTCGGTTTTGGAAAAAAAATATATTTCTGTATAAACTAACACATAGAATGATTTAAAACCATTACCTCTTTTTTACAAAGTCACTAGTATAAATTTTTTTGATGACATTCACGCAGTTCTGAGTTTAACATATGTGACAGCATCCCCACCACACTATCTGTACCACTTACGATACCCTTTTCAAGGCTTTCATTTATAAAGTATATATGATCTATTTAATAGGGAAAAGGTTTGCGTAGCGTTTGCCCATATCTGTTACTAAGTTTTGATTGTAGGTAGAACATAGCTCGAACTTAACCTTTCGAGATTATGCAGGATTTTCACTTACTCTATCCACTCCGAAGCCAATAAATGCTCGCTAAGATATATTTTGATGACTAACACAGACCTACTTAGACAATGCAATATCATAACAAAAGTATAACATGTTACATCGCTCCACAGTTTCAAAATTATTTATTTCTATCTCTTTACGCTAATTCTTATAACCTGGTGTTTGAGACTATGTTTTATTCTTTTAGATCACACTTACCTTAAGTTAATTTGCAGTCTAAAATCTAGTCACATAACAACCTAAAAAAGTACACAAAAAAAGCATTGAAAATTTATGAACCTTTTCTTTGAATTAGAACAGCCATGGAACCCAAAAAATAAAGATTGGTGTAATTTGTACAAAAAAGCAAAACACTTAGTTGATACATACCTTTCATCAAATAATTTACAAGTAGCACAGTCTTAATGTGGTTATCCTCTCTCTACTATGGCCTTAGCAATTAGAAAAAAAATTAATTTTAACATAAACCAGTCACCTTTAAATTCAATCAAACTAATCCACCTCTCTTTTTAAAGTTATTTGCCCTTAAATTTTTTTAAAAAGTATCCCTCTTTATGAAATATATGTTCAAATCGTTTCTTTTGAATAAAATTATTTTTATATTTGAAAAAAAATAAAAGAGTACAAAATAGTTTGTGATTCTGAATGATAGCAGGATCAAATAGAGTAATAGAATCTCTTTTTTTAGAGGCTGATATTTTTTGTAGTTTACAAATATTCTTACATCATAAAACACTTTTTATTGAATGCTAAAATAGGAAAGACATACAAAAATCGAATGTTTTATTGCGATTAATCGGCACATTAGTTCAGAGTATTTTTTTAATCTTCATAATTTTTCTGTAGAATTTCGCAAGATCTTACGTTAATGAACAATTTTTCTGATATTTTTTTTTTCAATCAAATTTAAAATAAAAAAAAATCATAAAATTATGGCGAAACTTAAATTCTCATGAAATTTGTTCATAAACTTAAGGTCTTGCTAAATCCTACATAAATTGAAAAGTAGGATTTTTAAATTAATTTTATAATTAATTATCTAATTTAAGAAAAGGAAACTTAGAAGGACAAGAGTATGATATTACTAAGTTTTTCTAAATTTTATTACAACATTGAGGTTATAAAAGCAGAAAAACAGATGTGGGGGTCTTTGAAGCTGTAATATAAAAGAAACAAAATTTTTTTTGAACTTTAAGAAAATTATAGTCAAAAGAGTTAGTATCCTTATAATGAAAATTGTCTATTATTTTTGTTAATAGCAGTGTATTGATAAGAATTATGAAGAAAGCTTCGGTATCAACTTCTTTTTTTTGATCTATAGCTAAGATTTATATTCCACATACCCTAACTTTAGAAGGGTTTTAAAATCACAGTTTAAACTCGGATAAGGTCTACTATCAAGAGAATATAATTTTTTTAAAATTTAATTCAAATCAAAAGAAAAAAAGTGATATTCCGAATTTTTGTAATAAAATAATTTTATAATATTATCAGATAATGATATTTAAAGAGTCTTTAACCTTCATAATTATATATTCATATATAAACAGTAAAACATGCTTGCAAAAAAAAAAGAATATTTTAAGATTTTTAGTATTATTCTTAAATTTTTGTAGCGTATATTAGATTTTTTACGTTTTAAAGTACTACCAAAACCAAAACATGTTTTTAAAAAATACTAATATTTTGTCAGAATCCAACATATATGCTGAATAATATTTGTATGTTTTCACAATGCAAAATCCCAATAGTCATCTATTCTATTTACATATTATATGTGAAAATTTCTTTATTTCTATGCAACAAAAACAAAACCTAATATTGCAGTAAAATAATTCGAATTTCCAGAATAAAAAGCCTTCTATATTTGAAAATATTCATAAGTTTGATATAATTGATACACAGATACTATTACCAGGCGTTTATAATTCGCATTTTTTTTTGAATAAAGATAATTCTAATTCAAAGTACGTTTAGATTATCAAAATATTGGTAAAAGGTAATTGTGCGTTGAGATGCATTTCCTATCTTCGAAAAAAATATAAGATTTTCATTCATGTACCTTGAAGTCAAAGATATACATTCTTTTCATAAAAAATTTGTTTTAAAATAGTTAAAGAAAATATTTCAAAATTAATAGCTAGAAATGCAACATAATAAAAGTTATATTTGAAACTAAATATGCGAAATATATTTAATTGTCATTCGGATTATAAACACATAAAAATGCTTCAAATTGACTAGTTATTATTTGGTCATTTATTTTGGCGAGAAAAAGTTGTTTGAAACTATAAATTTCACAATACGCAGAATAAAGCCTTTGAAGTTTACAAAACACCTTATTTGATTAAAACAGGTGATTTATTATGTTTCGAAAAAAACTAAAAAATAACGATTATTTCCCGTTTGATGTATGTGTAATTCAATTTTACCTCCAATCACTGAGATATATACTTTTAGAGACGAACAAAATAAATATAAATGCTAAAAAAAATTTAAATTATTTAAAAAGTTATTTTTTTATTCGGTATATATATTCAAATTAAATTTTTTTAGAAATTTCTTTTACACCTTTTTAGAGGGTTTTAACACAGTGTTTTGGATTAAAGATTTTCCTTTTAAATATTGGAATGAAAAAAAGGTGACAATAGTTTAGATAAGCTGGAATCGGGAAATTAAAAGAATGAGCTTTGTCCGTCAGTTAGTTGCCCGACCCGGGATATTTTTTAATAAATTCCAACGATGTTAAATATTTTTAGATTTGATTATGATATAAAAATAAAAAGCAAAGTTGCGATTTTTACAAAGATTGCAAGAACTTTCTAATCAAGAGCATTGCAAAAAAAATTTTTATTGCTATTTTGATATATTTTGTGGCAAAAAGAAATTTTAGGAAAACAAATAAATGAATCTACATGAGCTTAACACCTGTAAAAAAATTCGAGCCTTTTAATAATTAGCAAGAAAACTAGGATACATTAACATAAATTTATAAGCAAAACTTTTTTGATTCTTAGCACTTCTTGCTATTTCTTCTTTTCTCATCAGTGTTTTGGTTTTTAAATGTCAAAAAGCATACCTAGGTAAATCATTTTTTTTGATCCGCATTAGAGTTTCAAAAAGACCACATGCCTAAATTACTTGTTTCCGTATAATATAAAGCTAAAGATTGATATGATAAGGTACTACCGAGTACGTGCTAAAGAAATGCAATTTTGAAATTCTTATATACTATAAAGTCTAATGATATAATATTTGATATCTTGATTGTATCAAAAAAAATTTATCTTAAGTTTTAAAATCAAACGATTTACAAATTTTCTTTTAAATTTGAAATAATATTTAAAAGTTAATAAAAACACTGAGAACATCAGAATATTTTTTTTCGGAAAAAGTATTCGACAGTATCACAAAAAATGATTTTCAACGCCGGTAATTTTCGTTGACAGTATCTATACACATAAGAAAAAAGAATTTTTTTCCAGGCAATAATTGACCATAAAGAAAACATATTAGAATATTTTTGATTACTTTCTTGGACTTGATTCTTTCAAAATCTCATCTAAATAAATATTAAATTATTTTACTTTAGGTTTCTTCGTAGTTTTTTTTAGTTTGTTTAATCTTTTCGCTAGGATACAACAAATTTAAGCTACATCGCAAATCTATGCAGGATTTTGTTATAGCACTACATTTCAAAAACTATATAAGCTTAAGATTAAATCTTAATTCTTAGTACATGATTTTCAATATATTTATAAAAGCTTAAGGGGTATTTGATATGCATTTCCAAGAAGTAATTCTTACTCTCTAATCTTTTATTTTTAAATGCTGTCGTAGTTCTCAAAAAAAAACATATAAAGTATTTTTAATTGTGATTTTCTGAATGGTGAGTCTATTTATGTACCAGCTAGAAATATACAAGGCATATCTTGCGCAGATCAATATAAACTATGTCTAAAATGAAAATTTTAAGGCACTATCCCGAAAACAGAGAAAAAAATAGATTTTTAGCTCAAAGTAACAACTAACTCAGTTAATTTCCCTAAAATACCCTAATCTATGAATAAGTACAAATATAAATTTATGATTTAATGTTGAGAAGTAAATACCAAAAATTTAAAAATACTGTAGTTTGTTAAAAATCATCAATAAAACATAAAAAGGAAATGAAAATTGATAAAAACATGCTAACTTATACAAAAAAGTAAATAAACCAAGATTTACGAATATTATCATATAAAAAATCACAAGTTATAAGTTTTTATGCAAATCAAATTAGTACATATATTTTGTCACAAAATTTGATAGATGTATTCTGATTAAACTAAAACATAAAAGAGTCAATAAAAATGCTAAATTTTTAAAAAAAAACGCGAAACAAGGCATTATTTTCTATTAGATTCCCTCTGTATTTATTTTTGACTATTACACATGCTGCTGTCTCAATAATTTTTCTGCTTTACTTTTTCAAGATTATATTTATTCTCAAATGTCTTTTTAAATAAAAGATCTTTCCAAAGAAAAATTATCTTCACTAGATCTTTTTAGAATATTTTTAGTTAAATGTATTGATTAATAGAATAGATAGTAATCAAGGAATTCATTTTTATAAGATGATGGCCTGTTTTTTGTAATGAACATAATGGAGCCAAGTCTAAATGCATATGCTACTTTATTTAAATGCTCATAACATTCTTATGAAAGATGGGAAAAATCATACTCGTTTTTAAAGTTTAAATTAAAGAAAGGGGCTTAGAGAATGTCGCGCAAGTAAGATCCAGTGTTTGTACAAAATTTTGTTATTCAAACATGATTAATTTTTTCATTTAGTTCGATTTATTTTGCTTTTAATAGTAAAATATTTATTTTGAAATTTATTTTTAAATTATGACTTCACCGAAACTTGTCGATTTTTGGAGACTAGGGTAATACAACATATCATTAAAATATCTTAGAAATTATGATACTAAAAAATTTTATCCTATGATATCTAATGTATAAAAATTAAATACTTAATTTCACAATATATAAATTTCCAACTTTTTTTAAAAAAAGACGCTGAATTTTAAAAATATTGTTTTATCCAATCCCAAATTTAAAAAAATCAAAATAGCTTAAGATTTTCTATATAATAATATGCAATAAGCTAATCTGGAAATTTATAAAGCAAAATATTACACTTATATATAATTATAAAAAAAATTGCAATATTTCTTAAACTGTAAAAAAAAATAAAAGTGAAATTTGCCGTAGAAATAAATTTTGAATATTAAGGAAAACAACTAAAGCTAAAATATCCACGTTAGAAACAACCTGCTCACGATAAAAAGTGAAAGACATTTTGAAATTATTATTTAGATTTGACAGAATCTACGATAATAAATTGCCAGCGGTTCCATCAAATTCATATCCAGAGTAATGGTCTAACATTAAGCGCTTTTTTTTTCTTCAATTTACGAAATGTAGTAATTTTGATACTAACTTTAGATTACAATCTAACATGCAGGTAGTCGCTAAGCCAACTTCCGGAAACCACCATTGCACATTTGAATATGAAGCTCGCTGCAAATTTTGACCATGTAAATATTTGAACATGAGAACCGATATAACAGATTCTACCTATAAACTTTAAATCAGTTGTCTATATGGACCCCTGTAAGTCTCCGAGATACATTCTAGTTGAATGATTTTCGAATTGAAGATTAGATCAAGTAAAATGCTGCACCTTTTTGAAATTTTTGAAAGCGAAATTGGGCCTGCGAATCGTACTTTGTTGCAATAGACAAGAAAAATTCAGGAGTTACTGACTCGCTTATTAAATAAATCTAGACATTTTTGTAAAAAATTCTCTTGGATTTAAGTATCTTAAGATATACCAATAAATTGATACGGGGTAGCTCTATGTAAAACCAGACTAGAGTTAATGCCTGAAAAAATATAACACCTTTCTTGGTTTTATAAGAAACGATATTTTTAATAACTAAAAATATCGTAAATGAACTTCTTTAATTTTGTTTCTTGCTGTTTGTAGAAATTATATTATTTACTACATAAATTAAGGTTTAAATTATTAAAATCCTTTAAAACGAATTAGTTAATAACAAAGAAAACAAGTAGAAATTTATTCTTCGAAATATAAATGTAAAAAGTTTTTACTGTGGAAACTTAAATGGTTTTAAAGATCGGAAATCGAAATCAAATTATTTTTGAATAAAAAATGTTTTTATTTCTTATGTCAATTTAATTTCAAAAAAGTTTTAATAAATAATTTATCTAAACGTGTACTAATTCCATGAATGAATTTTTCATATTCTGCAGGGTTAGGGTTAGGGTTAGGGTTAGGGTTAGGGTTAGGGTTAGGGTTAGGGTTAGGGTTAGGGTTAGGGTTAGGGTTAGGGTTAGGGTTAGGGTTAGGGTTAGGGTTAGGGTTAGGGTTAGGGTTAGGGTTAGGGTTAGGGTTAGGGTTAGGGTTAGGGTTAGGGTTAGGGTTAGGGTTAGGGTTAGGGTTAGGGTTAGGGTTAGGGTTAGGGTTAGGGTTAGGGTTAGGGTTAGGGTTAGGGTTAGGGTTAGGGTTAGGGTTAGGGTTAGGGTTAGGGTTAGGGTTAGGGTTAGGGTTAGGGTTAGGGTTAGGGTTAGGGTTAGGGTTAGGGTTAGGGTTAGGCCAGGGCCAGGCCAGGCCAGGGCCAGGGCCAGGCTGAGGCCAGGCCAGGGCCAGGGCCAGGCCAGGCCAGGCCAGGCCAGGCCAGGCCAGGCCAGGGCCAGGCCAAGGCCAAGAAGGCCAGGCCAGGGCCAGGCCAGGCCAGGCCAGGCCAGGGCCAGGCCAGGGCCAGGGCCAGGGGCCAGGGCCAGGGCCAGGCCAGGCCAGGCCAGGGCCAGGGCCAGGCCCCAGAGGGCCAGGCCAGGCCAGGCCAGGCCAGGCCAGGCTAGGCCAGGCCAGCTAGGCCAGGCCAGGCCAGGCCAGGCGAGGCTAGGGGCTAGGCTAGGCTAG